>JAXIUT010000021.1:19463376-19532003 GCA_035586675.1 Eurytoma californica
GTCCTTGGAGAAATCTCTCCCTCCATTCCCGGAAAGCGGCACTTAATTTTTATCAAACTCAGCCGCTCCTCCGGTAAGCGATTAGGCGACCCGCGGCATTTAGCATTTGAAAGAGCGAGCAGCCGGTGCGTAGAATAGTTTCCTCCTCGTGTGCCCCGACAGGCGCACCGCGGTGCACACGGTCCGGCGCGAATGAGGCGAGCGACGCCGCGGCGGCAGACCTCGCGGGTCGCCTCTCTCCCCGCCGCGGCTCTCTATCTCACCGGTTCGGGGAACCGGTTGCGGAAGTGCCTGGCATTTCCGCGATGCCGATATCCGAGCCCGATAAGAGCTCGCTCGCGCGGCTGCGCTAACGGATCTGTCGCCGGCGCGATTCTCTTTCCGCGTCGCCGGCCGCCTCGAGACGTCTTCATGGGGCCGCGGCGAGGATGAAGCGTGGGCCGCGCCGGCAGGTGACCGCGCGATTTTAACTGGGAAGTTGAGTGGTATTAGCGGCGCGCGATGAATATTAATGCGGCGCGCTGATCTTCGCTTCCGCGCTCGACGTGGGAGATTTCCAAGGGTTTTGTTTTCATGAATGTATAAACATCGCTCGGGCTCTTCTGGTTTGGTGTTTTCTTTTCATCAATGCTTATGCGCTGCTATTGAGTCGGTGACGCTTTTCGTGCGTTCAAGGCTGGTGTATAGATATCTAAGGCAGTGTAAGAAGATAAAAAGGCTATTTTTAAAAGAGGAGTGTGTTTCGCCTCCCCGGGTTTATTGTACGCGCTCAAGATGTAACGGGCGATCTGATTGTTTTGCATATCCAATAGATCCACTTTTGGATAACGATCTTTGTGCTCCACAATATTTAATATGTAAATGTGCATGCATCAAGTCGTACAGTTTTATACGTCAAGTCGGAGGTAAATTTTTAAATGTCTAGCCGGCTTTGTCGTCGGGTCGATGATTAAGTAATCGAGCAATTAGTCATAATTTTGGTGGCTGCTCTCGTTTTAAGAAATTTAAATATTTCACCGGATCGGCGCTCGAAAACTTAATTGAAAATTTCATAAAATAGACACTGGGTCATGCATATATGTGAAGTATTCTTAGCATTTTTGAATCACATCGAAATGGATTTTAATAAATAATGCCCGCTCAATAATGAATCACCCGCCGCAGAGAAAAGGATCGTTTTATCGCCCGTTAAATAATTTAAATTTTGATTCATGAGAAATGCACAAATCGGTATGGATCCCGCGCTGCATTTAGCCGCATCCGCAGACGTATCGATCGCTCGCCAATCGCGTCACCGTGGCGAGAAATAAAAAGAAAAAAAAAAACTTTAGCGCACATCCGAGACTCGCCTCCGCTTCCAGCGACTCATTACCGAGAAATACCACGTGTGTCCTGAAAATAGCCCGAGCGTCCAAAACCAGATTCTGGCGAAATTCCGAAAGCCGATGAATAAGCCGCGCGGTGGCTTATCGGTCCCCCGGCCGAGTCATCCTTCATCCGAAGTCCGAATCTTAATTTCCGCTCGGTCGGAGGACTGGCAAAAGCGGTCGGCCGCAACTGTCATCGGGCGGCTGTCGTCATCCGCTCGGAGGCTGGGTGCGTTACAGCGGCAGCCGCGCATAATATGCATAATGTCTCCTTCCCCCGCCGCCTCCGAATAAAAATTCAAATAAAGCCATTAACCGGTGCCGAGGCGCCGCCGTGGCGAGCGGTGCATTATAAGAGAGCAAGAGAGAAAGAGCAGGCCGGAGGAGGCGTAAAAGTCGCCCGGCGCGGAATTAAAGATCGAGGAGGAAAGTGTTGCAACGGTTTCCTTGAGTCGCCGCGGCCGAAGGACTTTTCTGCTGTAAACAGACGTGAATACGAGCGCGTGGCCTGGTTACTCGTTAATTTGTGGCTTTTCGCCGGTGACGCGCGTCGTTGGCTCTTTTTTTTCTCTCTCTCTCTCCGGCGTTGGGTTCACCGCGGGATTGACTTTCTTCGCGGGTAAACCGTTGCCTCGGCGCTTTGAAAAAATCATCGAAATTACGCGCGTGTGTTTTGAAAATAACATTACGTAAAAGCCACTCGTTCGCGCTTATTTATGGTTGGCATCGCGAGCCTATAATCGATTCGCCGTAACGCCTCAATCGGATTCCAGATTTGCCGCGAGAATAGGCTACCGAGTCATTAGGAAACAATCGAGCGCGCAGCAAACGACCTCACATCCCAGTCCAATCATCAAAACAAACGGGGGAGTCGCTGAGCGCACAATGACGCGGAATCCGCGCGAACAAGCATACAGTTCCCATTTAAAAAATTAAAAGCGACTCGCATTGTACTTATAACCGGCGTTCCCCGCGGCGCGTTGCACCATCGGCGCCTTAAGGACAAAGCACGCCGTTGCGCCGAACCCGACGAAACCCGTGCATCCAAGGCTCACGCCTACACGTCGTAAGGAGCGCATCTCGTTCCCTCTCGGCCGCGCGATTGCGACAGCCATCGGCGAAAAAACGGCCGGGATAATTTACGACGCCCATTAACCCACTGACGAAGACGTTCCCCGCGCGCCGGGCTAAAAAAAAAGCTCCGGCGCTCGCGGCAGGTTGAATTTCTCCCGCCCGTTGCGCAAAGCGCGTGCGCACGGAGGTTCCACCCCGCGCCTATCGCTCCCGCGAGTAAAAAGCTCCGCGAGAGGAGCGGAGGGGGAAGGGCCCCGAAAGAGAAAAGGGGGAGTCCTCTCACCTCTTCCGCGCGGGCCGTGAGGCCAAAAGACGCCCGGGGGGAGGGGGGGCTTGAGATCGTCCCGGATGTGCAGAGCGACCGCAGCATCATTACACGGCATTCTTGCCTCCGGGGCCCAGGCGCGATCCTTTCCTCCTCTCGCCCGCGTGCACACAAAACCGACGGGCGCGCACACCGACGCACGCCGGCGGTGGCGTAACGCGCGACACGTAGACGTCCGTGTGGCTCGGGCACACACGCGCGAGAGGCCCCGAGTCGAGGGGCTTGAGGTTAAAGCCTGCCTCTCTCCGCGCGCGGCCGCAGGCGTGTCGCAACCGCGCGCTGCGTTCCTCCGGCCCTTTTGCCGGCGTAGGCGAGGCAGCGCGCGAAAAATGCCGCTCGTCTCCGTCGAAAGTGCAACCTCTCGCCGAGCGGCACTTGTCGCTGCCGCCCGGGTCGCGGTTGCGTCGAGGAATCCTCGCGCCGAGGAGGAGGGAACAACGCCTCGCTTTGGGCACGGAGTTCACCGCTTGACACTATATCCCCTCGGCGGCGCCTTTCTCGAGGCGAGCGCGCATAATGGGAGAAGGAAATCGCGCGAGATGCGCCGACTCTCTTTGTGCGCTGCACACGATGTGGGTTACGCTCGGCGCGGTGATCGTCTCCGGGAGCGAGGCGCCGAGGTCGCGCCGTCATTTTTCCTTTTTTTTTTCGCTCGCGCGGGCGTTTCGTAAGCGCCCCCCCGAGGGAGAGACACAAAGAGAGGTGAGAGAGCCGCGGACGTGTCGTACGCAGAGTCGGACGATCTAAAGTTTTGGCTATCCGTGGGCGCGATCGCCTTTTCCTCGCGAGACACCGCTGCACGGCGATAACAGGATTTTCGAGTTGCGCAAAACACCTCGCCGTCGGACGTGGGCATTTTTTTTTTTCACTTAATGTTAATGGCAGTTCATAAGCGGATGAATATGCATGAATGCGCCGTCGGGGTGGGGGGCGAAAAAAGCGGAGTAAATTGCAGCGTCGAACGTGTTTTTCGGACTGCACTCGGCTATCGCAGCGGTTGATTGCGCAGCGCGCGACAAGAGCGATGGACTGATCGCCGAGCGTGGCTTTGTTCATAATACGATTAATTCCGCTCTTCCTATCGGCTACGTTGAGATAACAATTAAGTAAGTTTTATTCCGATGCGATAATGATTGATTTGACAGCACGGCGTGTGGTGTGCATTACCAGTCGTCGCACAGATATTTTTCCGGGTTTATTGAATTTGTTTTGATGACGGGAAATGGAAAAACCGTGGCGAGGTCGCACCCGAGCGAGTCGGACGTGAAAATAAGATATTGCTTTCGGAATTAGAATGAATCTCGAGGTGGAGCGTATCGTGAATTACATAAGGCTTTTTGGAGCAAAAGCCATTACTCACTTCATCTTTTATCTATAATTTCGATTTAATTGTTACGAATTTAATCCACCGTGATTACAGGCTTGAATAGCGTACACAAAGAACTTTCGGATTTTCGGCCTTTCGTCATCGCTTTTCGAGATTTCCTCTAGCGATACTCGGCTCGAGCTTACGGAGTCGTCTTCTCCCAATTTCAGTTGATTACTCCATAGATACCAAACTGCAATCTTTAGGATGGATCTATAAATTTTTTTTATTCAGCGTACATTTTTTTTATTCAGCATACATTTTTCTTATTCAGCATATATTTTTTTTATTCAGCATACATTTTTTTATTCAGCATACATTTTTTTATTCAGCATTAAATCTGTTATAAAAAAATATCCAACTTTTAAATTTTGCAACAAAAAACTTTAGGGTCAACGACATGTTTTCGAAAAAAGAAACGTACTTTTAACCCGCGGGTTATGAAATGACAGTCCGATTATGATAATCAATTTTTTTCTCAGATCTCGATGAAATATAAGTTTTAATTAAAGAAAATTACTATCGACTAAAAGTTTACTAGCGAAACTACACTATCTACTAAAAAAAGAAGACAATTTCTAACACTTTTTATTGACATAAGATAAAAAAATAATTTTTAGCATATTTTAGGATAGCTTAAACACCCTACCATACCGTACCCTTGCTACAGCTCCACTTGGTCGTCATCGCCCGAACAAAATAAAAATCTAAACAATTTGAACTTGAAACTCACACCACCCGACGAGCAACACCAACAAAAAAAGAGCAATCGCGATCGCGTTGCATCACCCCACCTCATCGTCAATTCGCTTTTCGTCGAAGGTCTCCGCTCGCAACGATCGGCCGAGTTTCGCCGAGGGCCAGCCTTCAAAAATCGACTCGTCGCTCTTCCCGCCACCCCGCGCGCACGCACGCACCGAACGCAAACCGGAGTGGCCGGCTCTTTGCTCGCGCGTCTCGTCGGCGCGTGGCGCAATGCACCGCGCTCGGGGCGTGCATGCGCGGCGCGTAAATCGCGTGATGCAAGCGGGCCCCGCGAGATCCTCGCCCTTTTCTCCTTTCGCGGCGATCGGCCGGCCGGTATTATCTTTCCCTCCGGTGTGCGTTGCGACAGGCGCGCGCGCGCGTCCCCGCGGTTACGGGCGTGCCCTCCTGCGGTCCCGCGCGCGCGCGAAACCCGCTTCAAATAAGGTTACGGCTGGCCGCGAGCGAGCCGAGGAGAAGAGAAGGAGCCGGGCGCTGACGCAACGGAGCGGAGCCGAGAGCGCCCGCCACCGGGCGAAAAACTTTTATCTCTCGCGCTGAGCGGCGAGAGGGAGCGAGCCCGGGATCCTTTATAATTGCCCCGGCCCCGGTGAGCCTCGCCGATGCCCCGATGAACTCTCGCAGGTGAACGTGCGCGACGCGCGGCCGAGAGCCGTTCGAGGCGAGGCGACGTTTACATAATTCCCCGCGCGCAGCCGAGAGAGCACCGCTCGCTCGCCGGTCGAATGTGGGCTAATTGAGAAGAGGCTCCGATGCGGGCTAATCAAGCCCGAAGCTCCGATGATTATGAAAAAAAAAGAGAGAGAGGGAGACTCTTGCGGTGTAGGAGCGAAGCTGGCTAATAGTACCGTGGGAGGGGGGACGAATTTCAAAATCGCCGCATGAATTTTCGTAAACAAACTTTTTATCGCGTCGTAATAACTCGTTAGCGGTTAACGTGCGAGCGCGAGCCTCGGCCGTGTGAATAAACCGCGTGCAACGGGGTAGGTGGCAAATTAGCGGTACACGCGGTGCGCGCGCGCTCGTAAATAGCCCGCGTCCGAAACGATGCCAAGTTTGACGGGCCGGCATTACGGGTCGCGCACACCCCCGAGAGCCGCTAACGACGCCGAAAATTCGACGCGCCGCGCGGCGTAATTGCGGAGTCGCGGGCCATCGGCGAAACGGTCCACCTCGCCGTCCGCAGAGGTAGCGGCTTATTGAATGGGACGAGCAATGCGATAATGATCGCGTGGCCGGCTAATCATTGTGTTTTTCGTCGATCGCCTCCGACAAAAGGAATGAGAAGAATGGGAGACGGAGGGGAGCAGGAGGAGAGAAGGAAGAGGAGGCGAGGAATATGCATCCCTCCTCGGGAGTATTATAGGGTTTACAGGTGCTCCCTCGGGTGGTGCTGTATAGCTGGAACGAGGAGGGGGGCCTACGGATTCTGGCACTTGTCCGTCCTCTCTTACGGGAACAGCTGCGCGCTTACACACATCTCGAAGGCGCGGCGAGCCGATCCGGTCTCACGCGGCGGAGCGCCAGACGCGCCTCCGGCCCGGGGGGCGGGAGAGCGAGAGCCGCCGAGAGAAGGAGAGGAAGAGAGGCTGTGTAGGTGCAGCCCGCGGCAACAAGTGTGAGAATCGAGCCTAGGAGCCCAGTTTTCACCGTGCACACAGCCGCCTTCCTCCCGCGCCGTTTCTTTTATTTCCAACGCGAATTCCCGTAATCTCTTCGACGAGGAAATGCCCCACATTGCCTTCTTTACTGTTTCTTTGCTTACTTTTTTTTCTTAAATAATCTAAGATCCATGTTCCTTACAGTTTTGCCGTCGGCGTCGACGTTGAGCAAGCCCGCGATGGGTGGAACTCGCCCGGCCCGCCGTTGCGAAAGCTCCGCGCATTGCTCACGACTGATAAGTTCCTCCGCGAAGAGCCGAGCGCTGAATTGACCGCTTCCTCGAGGCGAAGTGGCTGCTTCCGACTCTCGCGGCTTCTCCGCACCGCGAAATTGGAGGCTAACGACGGCAAATCACGTACGCGTAGCACGGGCCGAATCCTCGGGTGCTTCCGCGCGATTTTCAAAATTAATCCGCCGAGCGCGCGCGCGCGCAATTAGCCCGGTCAATTAAGCGAGTGATTATCACGACGCGAAGGCGACGCTCAAGCCGAGCGTGTTTCGCCAGTTTTCCAGCTGCGTTACGGCACGCGGCCGACAAAAAGTCGCGACGTGCGATGACCGCTCCGACGTAACTGACGTAACCGCGGCGGTTTTTAATTGACGCCGGCTGGAGGCGATCGGGCTCGCGAAAAAGCCGAGGAGAGGAGAGAAGCCCCGACATTATATTGGCGCGCCGCCGGCGATTTTCCCGAATTTGGGTTAATGAAGCGCATAATTGCCCGATAATTGGCGCATTAAAAATTCGTCAGCCAGTGGCGCGACGGTGCGGATTCCCGGAAAGGTGTCGCGCCCGGGCCAACGTCCCGACGTCTGCATTATTGTGCACCGCGAAAAAAAAGGGAGAGTTCACGAGGGCACGAGGTCAGACGTCGTCTCGACATTTTGTCAGGAAAAACGATGAATTCGGTAAGTGCAAGTTGTTTAATTGATTTTTTTATGAGTGCTAATGTGCAGGCGATGTACTTGCGGATTACTTTTTAATGACTGCTATTTTATAATTGCGACTTATTTATTTTAGAAATTAATATGATTTATATTAATAGTTTAATGTCTGGGACGACTTCTTTATTTATTTAAAATCTTTTATAAAGAGACTGATAATAAAAGTAAGGAGTTTCGCAAGCGACTATTCCTTTTAACGTTATCGTAATGTTTTAAATAAAAGTTGATTTCTTGCATCGCCACAGAACGAAGAGCCATTGTAGAGATTTTTAAATAGACTTTTCCGCGGAATCGAGTCATGATAGTAGATATTCCTCCAATGCTAATTTTATTTTCTCGAAGGATTTTTAATTAATTTATTGATTTGGAAATATCCACATCTGAGTAGTATTAATTTATTCAAAGACGGTGAAGTAATTTAATATTACTAATATACAGTAAATTCAATTGTCGCTGCACTCTTGTAGTTCAAAAAAAAGCACAGACGTAACGATTTTTAAAAGTTATATGAATTTTGTTATTACGTTTCGTCGAGACTTAATCATTCCGTGGGAAAGCTTCCCACGGTGTACACAACTGATTATTACCGGCAGCCAAGAAAAATTCGTGGTTCCTCAACGGCCCCGGCGTAAATTGCTGTCAATACAACTTCACCTCTAAAAGTGCGAACGCTCGAAATATTATCTAAGCGCAATTACATGATTTAACTAGCCCGAGTCGCGTAACAAACTGCGCGAAACGACTAAATTGAATGTTGGATAAAGGAACTACCGATACTCAATAATGGAATGAGTTACGTAACCGGTCGATTCTTAGACAAGTTATTATTACAGCATTCGTAATATTGATTTACCGTTTACGATCGGCTTCATTTAGCCGCGCGCACTTAGCGCTCGCATTACCCCCGTCGGAGCTCGGCGCGCACACCCGCCAAATCGGCATTCGGATTGTCGATCTCGCAGTGCCCCCGCGAGCGCGTTTCTCACACGCGATCGGGGCCCCGAGTTTCTCACCCACGCCGCTCCCGATCTATCTCCCCTTGACCGACGCGGCGAGTCCGATCCGCGCGGATTTTTCAGACATCCGGCGGTGAGTCACCGCGGCGCTTTTAAAGGCCGCTCTCTCACCGGGCCGAGGAATGCGCGCGACCACTTCCGGCGTCTCGCGGCCACGCCCCGCGCGGACACACTCCGGCGACTCGCGTATATCGCCGCGGCGCGCGATCAATTAGGCCGCGATCCCGCGGGAGGGAGGGGACGCTGATCGATGCCCCCCGGGGCCACCGCCGAGGTGGCGTGCTTTATTGTTTCGACCGATCGCGGCGCGTTAATCGGCCGCGGCGCCGCAATCGGAAAGCACCGCCGACGTCGGCGGCGAGGGCTGCACTCGAGTCGGTGATGTATGCCCCGGCGCGTCGATATGCACGCTCGGCGCAATGTACGGCCGGTGATTAGGACTGAATAATATGTAGCGGCGCTTTTTTTCGCGCCGAGAGGGATCGATCTTTCTGCGAGCGGATTCAACGTATTATTTAGCGGAGAATTTATAGCCGGTGGATATTTAACAGCTGGGTTCTAGTCGTCAACACTTTGTACGAGTCATTTTTCCGATATTAAAATAAATCGTTTTCTTTTTATGCGCGAATGCACTTTTAACAGATATTTCAGATAGTGCGGTTTCGAACAAATTGATAGTTAATTTAAGATCTTTAGGTGCTTATAACTTCTTTCTTTTATACTTCTAAAAATATTTATTTTACTGGCACTATGTAACTAGAAAAAGAGTGTACTTACCGAAAATATGGACTATACATTTTTAACCTATAGGAATCACTTAGTTATATTTTTCTAAAGACTGATTGTTACGCGACTTCTATAGTTTAATGGAACATTCTTCAAAGACACTACCTTAAGAACGGACGAAAGATGTGTAAGACGCACACTAGAGGCTACAATGTTCTTTATCGTCTAGTCTATTTGAGTTATCAACGTCCCTGATAAAAAAAAAACTGAACTAACAGTTTCCACTTTAAAATGGCACACTTGTATGTCGATTCTGTGTATTAAGGCCTAATTGTATACTTTAATATTTACACAGCTCGGTACGCGCTTCCTAATTATAAAAAAAAAATGGTGGAAAATATTTTTCAATGCCATAATGAAAAATATCGTATACCCGAGGCTAAATCCTATTCATTATAGCATCCAGCCCCGAGCAAAGGGCGTCGTTTAAAGGTTAAAAGTTTAAAGCGCGCGATGATGTTTTTAAAAGCTTAAGCTGCAGATAGGACACTGACGTCGAGGATTCGATTATTAAACTTGTGTAACAGCCCGAAGGCGGCCGCGCGCGCTTCAGATCTCGGTGTATTTGCCGCGCGAAAATAAAACGTTCCCCCGCTCCGGTGTAAAAGTCGCTCGATACCCATGGCGTCAATAGCAAACGTAACGCCTAACTAATTAGGGTCTTTAAATAAAAGTCTCGTTGCGTAACCCTTAAATGCCTGCATAAGAGTCGCGCGCGGGGCGTGCACACCTTGAAACACTTGTAAAGCCCCGGCACTTTAAGTATGCGTCCGCGGCGCATTGCCCCGCGCGCTCTTTTATCGGCGCGGGAAATGCGCGCGGTGCACAAAGCAGGCGATTGTGCGATCGACGCCTTATCGACGGGCCGCGCGAGCGAAAGGGATCGGGCGGACGTAGCTGCCCCGCGGCCCGGCGAGAGTTACCCAAGCGGCGCGCTCGCGGCGCATCATCGGAATATTTAAAGCGTCACAGCGGCGAGCGTTACTCAACGGGAAATTAATTCGTCACCCGGCGTATCGGGGGGCCCCGCGCGCTCGGTCATTACACGGCCGTTTTGAAAGCCCCGCTCCGCCCGGCCGCTTATACAATATCGGAAAAGGAGCGCGATTGCGACTCCCTCGCGGCCGCGTCTCTCCCGCGAGGAGGAGGTGGAGAGAGAGAGAGAGAGAAAAAAAAAAACGGCGAAGCGAAGGAGTAGTCTCCCCGGCTTGGGCAATAATAACGATGATTTTACGGAGACGCGCGCGCAATCTGCGAGGCTGCGGTCGTGCCCGGGGTACTCGCGCTCGCGGATGAAAGGCGAGGAGAAAGATAATGAGCGGAGGAGGGAGGGGGAGCGGAGTTAGTCACTCCGCAAAACTGCCGGAGAGAGGAAGGAAGCGGACGGAATACGAATCTACTCCGCAGAGAGAGGGGGGGAGGGGAGGCCGCGGCGGCGATGACGACATCGCGCCAGCATGCGCTTCTCGGCTCCAAGCGCGTCCCGGCTCTCGTACGCGCCGTGTAATTGCCGTTTTCGCGGACGAGTCCTGCCGGCGATTTCGTTATCGCGCGGCTGATTTCCGCGCCTGCGGCTCCTTTTTTTTTTTCTTTCCCAGTGCGTCGAGGTGAGAGGGACTCGTCCTGGGGTTGCGACTCGGATAGTTGACTCCGGTGATGTACGTATGTATTTTGATTTACGACGGACGATGAAGTGTTTGGAAATTGAAGGGAATGAAAGTTTACGCGTAATGCGAACAGCGGAGCTGCCGGGAGATTTAGGAGCTAACGGTTGTATGCTGGAAGCGTAAGGCACTAAGGTGTACTTAGAATACTTAGAATAAGCTTAGGTATAGGTAAAATTTTGACGAATATACGGCTATACAAGTATCCAATATTCTACCTTCTTTTATTTGCATTGGCGTAATACTTGAATGTGTGGTGTTTGCGGAAATAAGCAAAGCGAAAGAAATTTTAAAAATTCTTCACTGCAAATGGTAACGGCTAATTAGCGCGCCTATTATTACTAGGCGACGAATATATTTTACAAAATTAAAATTCACGTGCAACCTATTTTTATATACTGTAATTCATTCCACATAAGAGCGACTCAAATTTACATCTCCTACATATTTCTCAGCGGTTTCTCTTAGTGGCCCCTAAGTGAATATTTAAGGCATCCACCAGAATACGAAAGAAAGCAAAAAAGAAACGAAAAGATTGTCACTGAGGCAGTAAAAATGAAAATCTAAAGCCAAAGAACATTAAAATTTATAAACATCACAAGTCCAAAACAGAAATTTCAATAAATTTTTAATTACGATGACTAATATCGAGCAGCAAGAAAATCGCACTTGAAAAATCGTAGACTCGGAAACTTGTTTACCGGGCGAAACACGCAGCTGGCACTTTTTAACCCAGATAGCGTCATCTGCTCTTGATAAAAACGCAGCTCGTGCGCGATCTCTTCCAACTATCTCCCAGAGCTCTCGGTCTGAACGTCGCATTTTCAATCGCCAGCTCCTGTCGCCCCACTATATACGCATTCTTCTACTTACACCTGCAAAGTCCGTCCTTATCGCCTAAAGCTTCGCAAGATTGCTCTCGCCTTAGCAAAAGGCTCCTCGCGGACAAGCGCACTTTGGTCTCAAGTGCGTCGATCACCGGAGACTTATCTGAGTTCCGAAACGGTTTATCAGTGCGAGCCAAAATTATTCCCCAAGATCGGCGGCTGATTACCCAGCAGAGGGACTGACGCCCGCAGATAAGCCTGTCAACGCAGCGTATTTTTTCGATCTCGCTGTTTGATCGATCACCCCGTCGCCACGGCTACTCGATACTCACACCGTACACCGAGTAACCCGCGCCCGACTCGTACAACATTATTATCAGTAGGCACGGGTTCGTGAAAACGCCGACGCAAAGTCGGCGGGCTTATCGTAAAGGCGAGATAGCTCGGCTCGCGGTTAATTAGAATCGGCGTGCCTTGCTCGAGAAGCTTCGAGAGGCTCGTCTACATTTTCGCCCGGCGAAGACAACATCCGGAAGCGGAAAATCCGCCGGGCGCGGCGCGGCATTAACGACGCTCCGCTTCGGAATTTCAAAGGTGCGCGACCTATCACCCCGGCGTCCACGGAGACAGGAAGCGAGCCGAACGCGGAATTGCAAAGCGGCGACGACGGCCCCCCCTCGGCCCATAAATAGAGAGTAGGCATTGTCCCGTCGAAGCCGTGCCCCGGCCGTATATCAAGCCTCGTAAGCGCGAGCGCGGGCTTTCATTGCCGAAAAATTCCGCGCGTCTCCGAGCCGAGCGGCTCTTAAGTGTACGGCTCCGCAGTTCGCCGCGGAGTTTTATGCTTCCGATCTTTAAAGCGATTTTTACGGGAAAGTTTACGGCCCATTTTTCCCGGGCTGTACGAGCTGCAGGAAGTACGCGAGAGAGGAGCCGTTCTAAACCGAGCTGGGAGGCCAATGAAGATGTTGAAAAACTACCGGGAAAAATCTGCCGGCGTATTTACGCTCGCGACGACAAGCTTTTTTATAGAAAGCTACGAGACGCGAGCTGCCTCGTTTAAGTACCTCATTTAAATTTAAATCACTAATAATTTGAGGCAATCGATCGAACGGTTAAACAAAATCTTTTTCCTCCTATAAATGATCCCATTTGCTTATAATTTTTCATTCAATTTCCGCGATCGTTATCGTAAAAAAATTGTCGGGAAAAAAGCGCAGCATTATTCAGATGCAGCATCCCGCATTCGTCACGATTGCGAGTCCCACCTATAAAAGCGAGCGTCGATTAATCATCAATTAACGAAGAGGAAGAAAAGGAACGAGTTCGTCCGGGCGGCGTAAGCGCGGGTCTATTACGTCTCGCCGCTCGAGATCGCCGTCGATTGACTATTCATTAACGTGCGCGCGCGCGGCGCACGGCGTACCTTCCTCTGGCCGACTTTAATCGCCGGCATCGATCGGCGCGAGCAGCACTCGCGTGCGGCGTGCTCCCATATTGACAATAATCGACTGCCGCTTGGGTTAACAGGCAATAATAAGCGCTTCCAGGAAGTAAAGCGCCGCAAACATTAGCCGGAAAGTCGCGCCGGAGAACCTGGAAGAGGAGCATTGTTCTACGGCCGCCGCCTCGTTTTTCAAAATAACAAATTGGCCACGAGAGCGGATGATTTACCTACGCGCGATTGCCTGCGCTCCTTTGTAACGCGACGCGTTTGTAAATTCGACGGGGGGTGTATAGCTATTCGCCTTTCTATCGCGCTTTTCGGTACCGCTTATCTTTATCTTTCGAAGTTTCGCCGAGGCACTAAGTTTCGATTTATTTACTTTGTATTTTATGCACCTCCGTGTAAAAAGCGTTACGGAAAATGAAATGGGATTAAAAAAGAAAATTAATTACGTATTTTGGTTCGCTGAATCGAAACTGGTTTCCAGCGTCGGAAATCAATTCGCGCGAAAACTACACGCCCGATCGTGACGCAACGACTGCACCGAGCGGTAATCGATACGCGGGGCCCTCGCTCGCATCCCCGATCCCATAAATATCGGGTAATCGTCGCGCAGAGCGCTTTATCGTCCCCGTAACGGCCTTCCCACCTGGCCGAAAGCGCGTGCATCGTGCATGGCGCAAAGCGAGTGAGCAAGAGCGAGAGAGAAAAAAGAAACCGCGAATTAATCGATGCGAAGCGCTCGCGGCGCGGGAAACCGCCTACTCCCCCTCCGGCGGCCGTGTGAAATTGGGTTATCTGGCTCCGGACTTATGTGTGCCTCGGCTATTACCGTAATCCATTATATAAGCCGCGAGACGCACGCATGTAACGCCGGCAAGGGACACTTTCTCCTCGGGCTTCGCTCGCGCGCCGGCGGCTCTTATACGTGCGAATTTCGCGCGCGCGCGCGTATCGGGCAGCGTTACGAAACGACCGACCGGATGATCGTTATGACGAGGCGACGGCATATTGTCTTCGTTATCCTTCCGAGGCGCTCATTTTTTTCTCCCCACTCTCGCCCGGGATCCCGCGATCCCCTCCTTACGTAAGATCACTGTCCAATTTCCGATCACTCTCGAGCGGGCTTCCTACATCGTCGAGACGTCGTTTGCGTCCCGGTGCCTGCCAATAAATTGGATCCCGTGTACGTTCGTATGTGGAAAACCGTTTTTATCCGCTCTGCGTGCTTTTTTGTTCTTCCCGAGTTTCGTCGCTTTGCACAATGTGCCTCCACTCCGCCGTTCGCCTTTTTTTGTTTAACGGACCCCGCCGTAAATTTTCGTTTATGATTTTGCATCCTTTTATAGGTGCCTAAACGCGCAACAGGCGAATTGATCGTTGGGCATACGCATTCTAGGCGAAAAAATTGTTTTTCGCGTTACGCTTATCTGGTGTAACAGACCGCGCGGTTTACGCGAGCGCGTTATGTAAAAAAAAAGATTCGTCGTAAATAAATCTACACACTTGCAATGCATAATAATATGCCCGGATAAACGGCACTCTTAAAAATCAATATATCTGCAACTCTCGCTTTTTTTAAGTGCGCGGGTACGTTTAAGTGGATACGGCTCGCCGTTAGATCGGAAACTAAGTCACCCCACTTTGCTCTTTTATTCCCTCTTTAGGTCACAAGTCGCCTTTTCCATATTACATCACCGCATCCGCAAACATTATACGCGACCATTTAAATTCGATCCGATCGAAATAAAAAGAAAATGATCCAACTTTCATGAAAGCGCGTCGCGCGATTTTACTTTCAGATCTACCTGTACCCCTTTCCACCTCCGGTCCGGCAAGCTTGCGAATAAATAAAATTAGATTCGAACCAATACACGCGATGAGTCGGTTAATTGATGGAGCTCGTTAGTCATTTTTCGAAGATACTTCTCGGAATCAATAGCTTCAATTGCGAGTGCGCGTCGTCTTTTTTTTATACAACGTGAACGAGAAAAAATTGATTGGTAAACATCCGACATTTCCTCGTTGCCCCAGCGTTGTACTCGTCGAGCTCCTTTTTTTCTCTCTCGCGGAATTAAAATTCAGGATCAGTTGCCGAGTGCGATCACGCGCTTAGATGGCGAACGTTATTGAACGCGAGGTTTCACCGCGTTGCTAAAGGTTAATTAATGGGATTAGTGTCTAACATCCAAGTAAGTGCCGACGGGATTATGAAATATTATGTAAACTTTATGTAAATTAAATGTTTGCTTAAATTATGTGCAAAGCTCTTTCGTGGCGTCAAAATTTCGAATGAAGAAATTTCAGACGCGATTCCGAGGCTGGATGTTCGCCGAAGGAAATTCCACACGAGACGGTGACGAACGCACGGAAAAAACAGGCGAGAAAAAAGAGGCAACGACCCTGCCTAGAAAAACAACACGACCGCGCGGGGATCGAACCCTGACGAAGATCGAGTTCAACAGCTGAGCTGCCGGACCCGTGCAGGCTCGTGGCGCGTGATGGAGATTCGAAAATCAACAAATTCCACGCCGTAAACGAAAACACGTCACTCCCGCGCGCGATACTTCACTCTCGCCTGGGACACTCCGCCGACGCATCGGCCCAATAAGCAAACGTTTTATTTCCCTCGGATGAACGGAGGCGGTCACCGCCTCCGGCTTCTGCGGAACCGAGTTTACGCACGAATACCCGATGAACACGTTCGCCGCTCGCCTTTTTTTCCCGTCCCTCCGGCGACGGCTTCCCTCCCGCGGCATAAATTAAGCAGCGGAGAGAAAAAAAGAGAAGGAGCGCGGGGAGAAAAAGCTGCTCCTCGGAAGTGCGCTGCGGTGACGCAAGGCCTAGTGCGTCAAGGCGCCGATTTATCTGCATACGATCGTTAGCGATTATTCTTTTTTTTTCTCTCCGCGATATATCGACTCGCGCCCCGGCGCCGGAGAAACTCGGCCGAGTTGCGCAACGACGCCCTTGATCGCGGCGGCCGAAGATGCTGCGTTCACCGTTTAGCCGCCGAGGGGAAGCTGGGACCGCTTCCTCCGCGAGCGAGCGGATGGATCGAGGCTTATCCAGCTCGAGAACTCGGCGACGTTTATTATCGACGATCTGAGGATATTGTGTACGGGGAAGATTTCGCGTGCGAGCGGCGCGCATGTAACGCGCGCCGGGAGCACGCGATACCGGCGGCGCTTCTCGGAGAATGCGTCATCCTTCCTGACGGAACACGCGAATAATAACTTATAAAAAAGTCTTTATACGGCGCATTCTCCATCTCGACTCGTTTCTTCGGAGGCGGTTCATTACGCGCCGATCTCCTTTATATAATAATCGCTCCGAGGCCCCGAAGCGCCGCCGCGAAAATATATGGGAGCGCGCCGGTGCCGCGATGTATCTTGCACGCGTCATCGGATGTTGAATTTTTCTGTCATCTGCATATGAATCGCCCTTTGTCTTGCTCACTTGGAAAATAAAATCGCACCTATCCTAGACCCGGCTTTTAGACGTTGCGCAACGCCTGCATCGAGACTCTCTCTCTCTCTTGACATCAGAAATTTTACGCAGTAGATCAGAACTATTAATTTGCTAGAATAATCTTGTCTTAGATTTTAGAGTTATTTGACGAGGTCTCTGACCTATCGCTACTTGTCTGTAAGTGAGACATATTTATGTAATCTGCACAAAATCTTTTTCTAGAACGAGCACATATTTTCTGCAGATAACTGTGATTTATGTAGGGTATAATTCCCGATAGGTTATTCATTTCGTGAAATCACAAAGCACTTTTAAATAACTGATTTTCTGATCACTTTGTAATCAATGTGAAATCAATAATTTCTACATCAGTCAATAAATACAATGTCGAAAATTTAATAAATCATTATGATTCTTAAATGAAAAATCATTACCAACTACGAGTAAGCTAAATAATAATCGTAATTTGTAGGAGAAGTCATTAATTAGATTTTTGATTATCTCTTTTTACGGTCATTTAAAAGTTGCCGAGCGTCAGATCTCGTTTAAATAAATATTAAAAATTCATTAGGCGCTTGCTACTTACTTCGTTATTGGACTCAATTGTGAACTGATTTAAATGAAAACGCGATCAGGCCTTATCGCAGTGCGTAGTAAGCTAGCACACTGATCCGCCAGGTGGACTCTGAATCTGGTATCTTTCCCATTAACGGATCTGCTGCCCCTGACGTATATATAGCACCTTAACACCTGAACGGATAGCCGTTTAAGAAAGCTACTAATGTTCCACTATTTACGCGATTATAACTAATTATAAAAAGAATCGCGTAATCGTTAAAAATTTAATTCTTATAATCATTGCAATTAAATGTCACTAAAAGCAGCATAAAATGTTAACATTCAGAAACTACTGGTCGAACAGATATTTTTCACTGTACTTAACGGTGAACAAAGTACATCTATCCATCTATATCTGTGCATTTGCAGTGCATCGAGAAAGACATACCCCAAGGTTAAAAACTTATATTCCTGTTAAAATGCTCCTGAAAATTATTTAACTTAAGCGGGGATAAGTTCATGCCGATCTTTGAGAGTTCGATAGCCAGATTAGCCGTCCCGTCGCGAACTGTCAAACAGTCGGGGCGATTAAAAAACTGCGCGGTTCCGCGCCGATACACGCGTGGAACAAACATCACGTACACGGCCGGTCTTCGCGCAAACAAAACTGATGCACCGGGCAATCGGTGCAAGCGAAAGAAAGATAGAGAGAGAGGCAAAAACGATCAGGACTCGGCGAGCGACGGGTTTCCCACACGGCGCCTCGCGCGGAAGGACGCGGCGAGCGCGGCACCGTGACAGAGGAGCATCACGCTACGCTGCCCGTGCATCGGGGGCTCCGCTACACCCTGCTGCCCGCTCCTTCCTCCTCGCGAGGCGGCGACGGAAGCCGGCGGAATGAGGAAATCGGGCTAATCGCGAGGTGCCGGGCCCCACCGCGCTCAAGGACTCGCCTTGCGTCGCTGAACCGAGCGGCTCGCTCGCTCGGTCGCTGGCTTTTTAAATCGATTTTCGCGGAGGGGGACTGCGTGAGCGCGGGAGTCTGAAAAAAAAAAGAAGCTACGAGGAGCTTCGCACCACGCGACTGCGAGATTGTGCAAGCGCTCGGAATTCATTTTACTTCGATTTGCATTTCTTGCGATGTGTATACGCCTGTTTTTAGATGCGCCGGAGATATGCTTATTTATTATTGCGCCTTTTTTTAACGAACGCGGTGGGTACTACACTTAAGTAATTGACGTTAATTTTTACGATTCGGAACAAAGACATAATTAATGATTTAAATGTAAAACCAAATTTTGCTACAAAGAGGAAGTGTTGTAATTGTGAAAAAACTACCGGCATCATTGTTTAATATTAGAAAATTCCCATATAAAGTATAATGAAATACGTTAAGATAGTATTATCAAGCTGTAAGATCACGTCTAAATTTTCAATGAAAAGTAGTACCATTATTAAAAATAAGTTTTGGTTTTTCTCGGTAAAAATTTGACACTCGTTATGGTTCCATTTTGATATCTGAAATTAATGTTGTTATTGATCGTAACTGTAATTAATAGTCTTATTGATTATGCAGCTCTACAGTGATTAATTTACCAAGAAATTTTGTTTACATTTTCTTATTAGCTGCAGTTAAATCGATACTTTGTAGTTGATGTTTTTATTGAAATGAGCGTAGAAATGTGGAAAAAACGTAAACAATTTAAATTGAAAAAAAATTATTTATAAATTATATAAATGAAGTATCAAAGTGTTATCGAGAAAATCAATTACAAAGTTATTTTAGTGAATGTTCACTTAAATTTAATTTTTAATAACTACATAAAAAAAATCCAATCGTACAAATCATCAAACAAAATAGAAAATCCCTCGAGAAAAAAAAGGTGAAAGGATCGACAAGTTTCAGTTTCGAAAAATAAACGAGCCTCCGGAGTCTCCTGTCGAACAAAAAAAAATCCGTGCTCGAACGACGAAAAAACCTGTTGTCGTCACACTCGAGGTGAAGCGTCCCGTAGCTCCTGCTAAATCGACCCACCGCGCACCTGTGACACGGTCAGGGGGCTCCTTCCTCCTCGTCCCTTTGCGTTACAGCGTAAATTCACGCGTCCCCGAGCTACCTGCCCGGGGTGATGCATCGGCGCGACGCCAGTCCCCGGGCTTTCGCTGTTAGCTCATCTAATTGACCGAGCGACTCTACCGAGTCGAGCGGCGAGCCGTGCGCGAGCACTGCGCTTCTTCTCGCCAATTACTTCATTAACGCCCTGCCGCCGCGGCCGGCCAGCTCTATTCTCGCGGCGACCCGATTTTTCACTGCGTACAGTAAGCAAAGTTCCCCGTGACACTCTGTGGTATGATTTTTTTCTCATCAAGTTTTCACAAAATTATTTGTTTCTGAAAATAATTTTATTCAATGCAATCTCTGTATGTAGTAAAAAGATAAACTCAGATAACAAGTTACCTGTTAAAGATTCTAATGAATATTAATTACGTAATTAATTTTCTAACGAATGATTAGAACGTATTTTATATAAATATTTGAGTAAGAAAAGTTTCGCCTAATTACATTAAATTGTCATATTTTTACGCAATGCAATATACCTCCAGCTTACGTAAACCCGCGCAAATTGAAACGAATTAAAGAAAATTCCCATTAATTCACCTTTGTCTTCGATCGCAAAGCGAGCCGGCACAGCGCCCCAAAAATTTATCTCGATAAAGCCAGCCGTTACTCACGCCCACTCCGCTTCGGGCAGCCCCTCGCGGCTTCGCCTCCCTCCGCGCGCCGAGATTTAACAGCGTCGCCGGGCGAGCGCGAAGGTCAACCCCTCGCAAGCCGAGCGGGGCAATCGAGTCGCACCCACTTCCGGGTCTCGCGCGATACAACTCCGCTCCCGTTCCCATCGATCCCTCGGAGCGCGCGCGTGGCGCACACTCGGCTGCCTTCCAAGACGCGCACTTGTCGCGCCCCCGCGTGCGATGCCTCCGATTTTCATGGGAAACGATTTCTTTTCACGCGCCGCGAGTGCCGCCGCGCGATAAGGTCTCCCCTCCCCCCCGCTCGCTCGAGGAAGTGCGCGGACCTGCGACTTCCTCCGGCGCGCGCCGTGATTTCTTCCCAGCCCCCGCGTAGTCGGCGCGCTTTTTTGTCGCGACGCGGGGGCCCCGTTTTTTCCACTAGCTCCTCGGGTCGCTTTTTTTTCCTCCGGGGAGCACGTCGAGTTCTTGGATTTTTTGATGGCGTGCCGTTGACGGAAATGCGCTTTTTGGGAGGGAAATCGGCCGTTGCACCGCTGGCCTCGTGTGGAATTCTGTTTTTTCTTTCGACGGGGATTAACATCTGAAGTATTGTGTGTAAATAGGGATAATTGAGTTGGAGTTTCAAGTGAATATAACGAAATTTTTCGAGACTCACTGACTGCTTAATGTTTCTTTTTTTCTAATTTGTGTTTATAATTGAGTAATTTTGTTTGTTCAAGGCGCAATTGCCTTTCTCGAGATAAGTGCTTACATTCAGATTCCTTGTAGACAGAGGAAATTAAATAATTAATTAATCGATCACAGAAAAAATGAAACCCGTCAATTAAATTGAAGTCACAAATGTTGATTTAAGAACCAGTTACGTGCTACTCCTTGAAACGATTTATTGACGAGTGCCTTATCAACTTGTCACTGTTAAAAATAAGTATTTACACAATCGTACTTTTCTTTTAACAGTTAATTAATCAATCCCCGCTTACACGCCTATTACCAACTTATTGCAAGTAATTCAGAAAGACTGTACATTAGCTGGTACAATAATTATAATGCCCCGCCATAAAAAGCATAACCGCACTGCACGAAAGTCATTGATTAAAGCATACTGCCAGCATTGAAAAAACCGCACGAGATCGGCACAGCCGAGCAACGCGTATTACGCGCGCTCGACTCGGTGGCGCACTTAAAGAGGTCGAAGTGTCCACCTAGCCGCGCACAAAGGCACGCACGGCGGCTCACGCGAGCGGGCCCTGTGGGAAGAGGATGAAGGAGTCACCGAGGCATGTCCGAAAGGAAAGGAAGCTCCGCGAACCCCAGTTCCGCTCGTTCTCGTCTTCCTATCCGATTCTTTTCTCTCTCTAATGCCGCCGCCTTGGCGCGCTGTACTTTTCACGAGGCCGCGCATCCGCCGTCGTCGCCGTCGATTTCCTCCGTGACCCCGTAACTCGTCCGCGGCAGAAAAAAAAAGAGAGAAGAGGAGGGAAGAAAAAGGAACGAGGAGGAAGGAGATGCCGAGAATCGCGCACGCACTCCCGCGCGCTGACAAGCCAATTTTCCCGCGTGTGCGCGCGCGCGACGGTGACGAAAGAGTTAGCTCCCCCAACAGCAAAAAGAGTTCGTAAAGAGCTCTTTCGCGTGACATCTGTGACAAAATTCACATAACAGAATTCTTTTTGAATTCCCTTTGCTGTTAGGGTCAGCCGCGATGGGGTTTTATCTTATCGATTTTCGCGACGATCGCGTTTGTGCATCGTGGACCGCCTTATCGGGGGAATCCGGTACTCGAGGACGCGAAATTACCGAGGCGCCGGTGAGGCGGGGATTAGTCATTCTTCGAGTGTTTATTATTCACAGATAACGAAGAGAAAAAAATCGAGCGCGAAAATCGAGCGCGAGGTTTATTTAATAATGAGCAGCGACGAAAATGGTCGCTTTCTTGGTAGACAATCGGATTTTTGAACGAAGGATGCCAGATTGCATTTGCATGTCTGATGCCACCGCGGCCAAATGCGAGAGTGCGCTCGGGTTAACCTGGTTTAGTAAACAGATCAGCATTTTCGATAGCCCGCAATCGAGTTGGCGCTCGACGAGAGAAATAAGTGATTAGCGAAACGCACGTATACACGCCTCGGAGCGAGATTTAATTCGAGAGACGGTCAAGTAGGAAGAACAATTTCGTTTTAAATTACGATAAAAAGGGTAGCAATGCATTTAGTCACTTCCTCCGTCGACGGTGTGTACACGACGCGACTGCGCTTCCAGCCGAGCTAATTATTTTCACGATGTTTTAAGCTGCGCGCAGCACCCTGGATAAGCCGCGACACTCGCCGAACAAAGCGAACTCGCCCGCGCGAGCATTTACATAATTTAAAGCTGCGTTTTGCAACCGATGCCCGCGGTATCCCCGTCGCTTTTCCGCGGGCGCCGCGAGGGAACAATGAAAAGCGCCGCGATGAAGAATACGACCCGGGACGATCCCCCAGAAGCACGTGGGGCATTCGCTGGCTCGCCTCTCGCGCATACCTGGAGGCTGAGACTTTCACCGAGGCATAGGTCGCTCCCCCGCGGATGGGCTCGGCGCGAGCCTTCGCCGGGGAAGATCCCCAGGCGCAGGTGGAATTCCATCTCCGGCGGAGTTTATTAGGCGCGAGCTCGTCGTTCGGCATCGCCGTCGTATCGATTGCACAACTCCCTCGGCATCGGTCGTATTATGCAACGGCGGCGGCGGCTGCGACCGCCCGGCTTCCTGCTATTACCTAACGCCCGAGAGCCGCGGCGCGGAGGCGCGCTACACGGTCACCCGGAAACCGAAAACGGTTAGATGCCCGGGCACGGGAGCCATCCGATCGGCGTGTTTCCTCCTTTCGCGCGCGCGCGCATCTCCGGAGCGTGTGTATCGCGTGTACCGGGGGGATCCGCGAGAGCGGGCCGGAACCGCACCGCACGACTCGCACGACAAATGGGATTCGCGTTTACGGGGTTATGATTTATAGCTTCCTTGTGTTGGGCATCGCTTTGTTCCATCGGCCCGCGGGCACGGGATATTGTAATTGAATGAGCGCTGTGCGCCTTGTAAGATGCGAGATGCAATTTTTAGTGGAACACTTGGGTATGGTGGTTGCGGCGTACTCTGCGGATATACGTAATGGATTTTTTTCTTTTTTTACTTTTTTTAGTCAGTTAAGGATTTTTAATAGCTTTATTTTAAAAAATATTCATTATTTAAAACATACATACGTTTTAAAACAATCACAGAAACTGGTATTGATATTCTTTTATACGTTTCAATCCAAACGAATAATTTATTTTCATTTTGTAATATTCAAATACTCTAGTAGTTATTTATGCACCAAGGGAGTAAAATAGGTGATTAATCCCGCGGGTGAAGTTTACTGTCCGAGCTTTAACGAGGTGCACATAAAATTTTTTACCCTAATCATTTACAAAGGTCTACTTTATTCGACAATAATTATAAATATGGTTAACGAAAACTAAAAATGTGATTTTAGATAATGACTTTTACGTATATAAGTAAATACGTAAGTATATGCGAATGTATGTATGTCCAGTTTATTCTTATGTGTGTCTTCGCCTTATCATCAAGAAAGTCTACTTTATTCATGATTAGGGTGAAAAAATATTATAAATTTATTAAAAGGCACGTCGACTTTTAGAGTGACATTTTCGTGCATCATGTGAAAAATGATATTTTTGAGAGAGCCGAAATAATTGGAATAATTAATACGATTATATTAAATAATTCAACGAACGAAAAGCGTATGGTATCGGATAGAGTATTTCCAGAGATTCGAGCAGCTACAGTCTGATGGCCCATCAGAAGAAGTCGCTGGAAAATATCGAACTATCCTTAAATTTAGACGGTATTATTAGATCAGAAATGAAACATTAACGAAATGAAAACACGTCTTTGCGAAAGATTAAATTTTCTCATCTCACTGACGTCAATTGTATTATTCGTGGTGCAACGCGTATTAGACGAAAAAAGTCCGGGCTCATGAACCTTTCATCGAGCACCGCAGCCAAATTCCTGAAATAATATCCCCCAGCCCCCGAGCATCGATCCATCCGCGAGTTCGACTCACGCTAGATAATTCACCTCCCGATATTTCCATCCACCGCGACAGCTCGCACCTCGTCGCGTGCACCAAATAAACGCGGCGAATCCCCTCGCAAAAAAGCAGGACGAGCACGCGCGCGCTTGGCAGCCGTTCAAGCCTCGCGCCTGCTTCGTTCCGGGGAAAAAAGGAGGATGCGCGCTCGCCGAGTAGTCAGCGCACGCGGTCGTCGCCGTTTTTTTTTTCTCCTTTTTTTTCTCTCTCCTTTTTTATTAGCCTCGTGCGATTTAACGGCGATTCGCGCCGCGGCGACAATCCACTACCGGCGCGCGTACATAACGGAGTGCCCGCGGACACGCAACAATGGGTCCGCGGGGCCTTTCGCGCGCGCGGCGCGCCCTTCGGCCGCTGCCCACGCGCACCAGCTCGCCGGGACAAAGACCGTTTATTAGCGCGCCGATTTTTCGCTCGGCGAGCGTCATTATCGCCGAGCGCGGAAAATCGATCGACGTGAGAAATTTACGCCGGTATGCCAAGGACCCCGCCAGCGCATACAAGTGTATTCTATTATCTTCGGCTATATTCCGCCGTGGCGTATATGTTTGTAAACAGACGATCGAT
The DNA here is from genome assembly GCA_035586675.1 of Eurytoma californica. Lineage (NCBI taxonomy): Eukaryota > Metazoa > Arthropoda > Insecta > Hymenoptera > Eurytomidae > Eurytoma > Eurytoma californica. The sequence goes on from JAXIUT010000021.1 coordinate 19,488,098, forward strand.
TTCCCTCGATGGCGCGGCTAATCGGCGAACTTGACACACCCACGACAATTTTTCCCGGGATCTTTTCGCGGGGCCGCGTTATAAGAGAAATATGCAAATTGATTGCGAGCTGCCATTTCCCGGCCGGCCGAACAAAGGTGCGCATAGCCGCGTGAGTTGGCTGCCTAGCGGTGAGAGCCGGAGCATAAGGATTAGACCATGAGCTAGCGTGTAATTTTGATGCAATCTGCGGCAGTCTTTCAGAATTCTTTTTTTTTTACAGCGTGCCTTTTTCTTTTCCTTTTTCAACGATGATCGATCGATCCGGTGATCGCTCTATTAAGACGTTGCGAGCAGGTCTATTACGTGTTTCTATAGCGATTTGTGCATATTTTAAGTGGTACCTATACACCGAGTCTTAAAGAATACATGGATAAAATTCCATTAGCCCTTTAAACACCTGTGTTACGTATAAGTAACATTCCAAAAAAAGTATTTAATGTTAAATTTATACTATTATTAAGGAAAAATTCAAAATAATTTTGTTATAATTTTAATTTAAGGTCTTCTGGTATCGAAATTGATGAATTATTAATGTGGTAATTAAAGGGCAAATAATTGATTATAAGATATATAAATTTTTTCACGTCGGAATTCATATGCAGCTCTTTAAGATAGATTTATTTTATCGAATAAAGTACAACCTCACTCAAGTTAACGAGTAACAATAAAACTTGGAGTACTTGAAAAAAAATGAAATTCCACAGTGAATTTACAAGAACTAAAGTAGAAAAAAGAAATAATTTGCATACTCGCCAGATTATAAAGCTCCACCTCAATCTACATGAAACAAACAAAAGATCCTGCGTCACAAGCAGCCATAAAAATCCAGCATCAATAAGAAAAGCACTGCTGGATAATTCAGTCCTCGCGGTAAAGATAAACAAGCGGCCGGCAACAAATCAATTATTAGCCGCGACCTCCCACCCGAGCGAGCGGAGAATGCACGCCTCGGCGCTTAGCGGTTATAGGAAGCAAACGCGGAAAAGTGCGCGCCGTAAACTCCGACTCGATTAAATCGTCGCGAGCGCGGGGGCAGCTGGCGATCGCTTTCAGAAAGGGGGGTAAACGTCCGGCAGGCCTTGGCAGGCCGCCGCGCGCCGCTCACCTACGCGCGGAAGGAGAGCAACGAGCGGGGGAGTCATAGGTCAGGCCGCGATAGGCATCTGAGGCGCAGGCACGGCGCTCGTTGTGCAACGCGCCCGTTTGATTTATCATCGCGCGTTGCGCGCGGGACGGCAGAATATCTCGCCGCGGCGCGCGAGGACAGCCACTTTTCTCTTTCTCCGGGGCTCGGCGCTCGAGCGCCGCTAATTGCAACGAGCGGTGAAGGTGCAAGCGTGCATCGGCATTTAGGAGTGGCCGCGACGATTGACTTTTCGACGGGGAGATGCTGCTCGCTCGTGGGCGCGAGCAGGGGTTATACGCGCCGCGAGGTTATCGCGATTATCGCCTTGCGTAATTAAGCGGGAATTTCGTTGGTTATTGCGAAAGATTGCGGGGTATATCGGGGTTTTATCTGATTTTTAGGCTGAGTTAATCAGGATTTTAATTTGATTTAGCGGGGAAGCCTCTAACGAGAGGTTCGTCTACGAGGTCACGAACTTTAGACTTAGAAAGCAATGGAGAGGTTCTTCTTTCCTGGATTTTCGATTCAACTGCACTTTCGTAATATCGAAATTAAAAATTTTCGAAGCGGTATTTCAAAGAATTATTGAACGAATTATAGTAGACATCTGCAATTATCTCAATCTGACGGCAAAAAAATGACAAAATAGTTTCTTCTTAATCCGTCTTAAATATTTTTCAAAAAATTTTCTCAGTAATAAGTGCTTGTTATTATATACAAATTGGCAAGTACTAAATTTTACCATAAAAGTGTGATTTTAAAATTTATCAGTCACCAGATTTTTTGAGCTCGTGTTCGCTTTATCAAAAATTATAAATGATTTTGAATTCTAAACCTTCCTCCTTGTAATGCGATTCTTATTTTGCTGTACAGAAAATTTCTCTTTCTGATCAATCGAAATAAATTCAGCTAACCATTAATCATGGAACGAGCTCCAGCTGCAAGCGAAACCAAATTCGAGCGTACACCTATCGCGTTACCATGCGTCCCATCCCCATTGAGCAGCCGTAAAAATAAAAAAGAGACGCAGAGTTCGCGACTCGATGAAATCGTTCGATTCCGCGGAACCCGATACCCGAGGACAGCGTGTAGCCGCGAGCTCCCGAATTGACCCACATCGGAGCGCATGTATACGAACTCTTCGTGCCCGGCGTGTAACCGAGTAAGACACACCGCTCGCTCGGCGGTGTATCCTAAGGGGCATGCACCTCGCGGAAAAAGGAGCCGCTACCGTTGCTGCCCGGCTCTCGCTCTCTCAGGACACGCGGGCGAAGATCGCGGCCTCTCCTCTCCCTCGCGCTCCCAGGGCCCCCCGATATACACGTGCTTTCACAAGCGCCGTGGCGCGCGCGGAAGCAGAAAAATTACGTAAGTCGTTCGCGGGGCCCCCGACGACGTATTTATGACGGAGTCGTGTCGCAGCTCGAACACAAGAGGCGCGGGCCGAGAAGAAAGGCGCACCGACCGAACGCCGGGCGGGGGGAGGAGAGGCGCGCATATACCTCCGCGTAATACGTGGAAAGGAAGAATATTAAATCAGGCGGGAGTGTGTGCGCGCGGGCACACGTACCCAGAGTCTATGTACGTACAATACGTAATGGGAAGCGTGGGAGCCCGGCCGCGCCGCCGTCCGGCGCGCGCACACACTCGCGCGAGCGTGCAGACACTCGAGCGCGCTATATCGCGCTTATAAATAAGCCCGACCTCTCGGGACTCAGTTCCGGCTTCCAGTCGCCTGAGTCGCGCTATTAATATTCCATCCTAGGCGCGCAAGAGCGCGGCTCTAACGAGCGAATCGCGCGGCCGCGGAGCGACGAAGCTCGCGCGACGCGCCGATCGGCGCTACCGCAGGCGTCGCGGGGGTGCCGACCAGCGACAATTTCGCGAGCGAGATAAACGAGCGCTCGTTGTTGTACGTGGGAATTAGGAGAGGTCGCTTATCGAGCGCCGATACACAATGCGCGCGATGAATCGTGGATGAGGTGCATTTGAATTTTTTTATGGTGACACTGCGCTATGGATGTGACTAGCGGAACGCATTGTCAACGGCGCTGATCGAGTCTTTACGCTGGAACGCTGATTCCGCATATAAATTAGTCTCGTTGTTCTATAAAGACCAGTTTAGCGATTGACGGAACAAAAGAGAAACTCATCATCAGTTTTTTCAAAATACAAAAATCAGTGGAAGTTGGATTTCCAGTAAGATTCGAGGAAACAAATTCGACACTCGATTTGAGTGAAAACTAATGCAATCGATTTTAGGGTATAGCTTAATTTTTTCTATAAAGTAGAGTCGAGCTGAGTGAGTTAACAACACGAAAATAATCTGGTTATTATTTGAAGGGTACTCTGGCAAATGTTGTATATGAGTGTCCAACATGTTTTTTGTATATATTTCTATTGATAAGATACACGTACGAAAGGACATCTAAAAAGGACATTACTTTTTTAACTGAAAAAAATTGAATGTTCCAGCTTTTCGAAATTCGACCATCAGATTTTGATCCTTTTGAAATGTTTGTTTTCACGTCGGTTTTGCGGAATAAAATTGTTTTCAATACCTTTTTCACATTCTTTATGAACTTCTGAAATAAACCCAAACGTGCGTCCGAAAAAAGATGCCTATTCAAAGTACGAAAAAAAAAAGGCAGGCTGCAACATAAAAAACCGAACACCCCGAAAACGCGTCAAAGCCAGCAGTCGATAAAAGCATTTCGAAAAAGCATCAAACGGAAGCGAATAACCGAACGGCCTTCGCCGGCGACCGGTCGTCCTTTTGCTTTTCGGAATCCGGCGCTCGCGACGTCCAACGGGGACTCGCTCGTGAAAAAAAAAACCTGTAGAATCCCCCCCACCATCCAGTCATTTAATAAATTCCGCGAAAAGGTACTTTGGAGTGCGGAGGCGTTGCCGCGCGCGTCTCAGGATGAGGATAAAACCTACGGCGAATCAAAATATTTTTCCGAAGAATCGACTGCGGTCTCGCACGCCCGCAACCTCCTCTCGTATTCAGCTCGGCTCGGATTACGCGTCACGTGAAATCCCTGCGACGCGGAGCGAGAGAGAAGGAGAGGCGCCCCCTCTTCCTTTTTTTTATTGCGGACGCGCGGCGATGACCAGTCGGGGGACAGCTGGGAGGCATGCGACGCAACCCTCTCGATGCACCGGCTCCCATTGACTTTCGCTCGCGAGAAGATCGAAATTTGCCTGCGCGCACGCTAAAGTTTCGCCTCTCCCCGTGCGAGGGTGGGGGCTGAAAATACCGGGGATGCGTAAAGCGATCTAGGTTTAAAAGGGTATTTTATCGGATGTCGACGCGGGATCGACTTACGCATGACAACCGGGAATTCCTAGACATCGCCGATGGACGCTTCCTCGGCTTAATGCACCGATAGCGCGCGAGCCCGGCCGAACTCGATACTCGAATCTTATAGGTGGCCCGGACCGGTGCTCGGAGACACTTACCACCTTGCTTAATGCCGACGAGAGAGAGAGAAAATAGTCGCCGCGGGTGTAACTACTTCCTCGCGGGCGAATTCCGAAAAGGCCGCGGCGGTGGGGAAACAAAAGGAAAGAAGCCGGAGGAGAAAGGAAGGTGGAATGCCCCCGTGGCTAATCGCCGGGCGCGGTATTCGAAGGCGGTTGCGGCCGATAGGGCACTGCCGGTGCGCGCCACGAATTCGTAAGAGGCGCGTATACATAGTCCGCGCGGCCGTAACGGGCCCGCCGCTAAGACGTGCCTTGTTCCCCCCTTTATGTTCCTCGCTTGTACCTCATTGTCGCGCTAAGTACGCGAGGCACAATTTGATGACCCGTCCGGCCTTCGCGCAGCGCGTGAAAGCACTTAGGGCGGGGGGAGAAAAAAAATCGCGCCGCTACCGAGGATTCGGTGTAATTAACCGACGCCTCTCATCCTTAATGAGCCGGATCGCGTGCGACGCTCGACAGATTACCGGTTGCGCGCGATGCTATGATTGATAGCGATGCGTCTCCCGTACTTTTTTTTTTCATACGGGTCTCGAATCGGGGAAATTGGGTTTCGAGATTAAAAAGTTTCTAAAATTGGACGCCGACTTTTTGCCCGCGATTCCACCGAGAAAAGTATCATTAGAAAGATTCGATTAAAGAGTTGGACTGGTCTTATTTTTTATGCACTTTTTCCTTACATTTCTTTTTAAGCGACGGTCGAAAGGCGATATTCACACGAGTGTTCCGGGGGGAGGACAAAAGAAATTTTATTAAGATGCACGCGAGTCGATGAGAAAGCGCAGTAAAATCAATATACAAGGAGGAACTGCCGGTTGTGCTTTGTTATTTCGGAGCCGCGATTTTTTTTAAGCGCTGGGACATACGGTTAATATCGATTCCCACTCCCGCGACGGACGTGTGATGTGTTTTTCAATCAAAAAAGTATACGCCCGGCCGGTTATTCGTCATCGAGATTCCAGCGACGTTCGATGGTTATTATTCAATGCGCAATTTACAATCGAGAAGTTACATTTGAAACACATGTTAGCAGCGATGATAGACGCGAGACTCTGAATTTTCAAATCGAATAAATCATTCGTCGGCTGCACACCGCGAGCTTCACCGCGTCGCACTAAATTTGTTCTAAACCGATAACGATTTATCGCTTTTTCATGGATTTTTGATATAACAAGGCGACTCTTCCCCAGCCACTGTGGCATTGTAATTTTATATCGAATAAACTATTTAGCCGCGCGACGACGTCTGATCCTTAAGGGTATGAATTATTAACCGACTCGTCTTGAAAATAGCTTTGACTTTTCCCGCGGCACGAGAATTTCCCAATATTATAAATCTCCGAGTGGTCCGACTGTGTTTTGCGACCGGCCCGAGTCTTTTAATTTCCCAAGAAAATAAATTGAACTTGCGTCATTTTCCATTGGAAAAATCAATCAAGCCTCCTTTACATCACGCGCGAGCCACTCGATGACTTCGTCTCCCCGATGCGTTGCAAAATACCCTTCCATACGAAAACGAGAATCCCTCCCGCAGTAAACATCGCTCGCGGAAAAAAAGGAACAGGTGACATCATCGATAAAAATCCCGATCACGGCGACCGATCCCGCGGGACTTTCTAGATTTCGTCGCGGCGACAATGGGCGGCCGAAAAAAAAAGAAGAAGAGCGAGTGAACGAACAGGGCGCGTGTCACAATATGATTCCGCGCGTCTTTCGAAAGGCCCCGGCGACGTGTTTGAAATTAGAAACGGCGAGCCCCGGGTGCACGCGCACGCCGGCCCCGGCGCGGTTTCGTAACGGCTTAACGATGCCCGCCGAAGGAAGAAAGCGTTGCATCGCTGCAGAGATGACAGGCGCCCCGGGTGATAATTTTGTGTCCGAGTCGCTAATCGCCCGCCTCGTGGGAAATATTATTACGCCGGGAGCCGCGAGAGCGGCGAAGGTATATACACGCGGCGAGGCGAAGGTCGCCACCGACGGTACGGACCGTTTTCACTCGTTAGGGAAAATAGGCGCTGATGAGTCACGACCGTCGAGTTTTCCCTCTTTTTTTCGGGTTGACAAATTTCGCTGGAATCGGTGTATCGAAATTTTTCGGATGGAGATGCTTTTTAGTCGACATTCTCAGATGAGGAACGAGGAAAACTAATAGCGTTACCTGCAGGAGAATGGGGACGACAGGCCTTTCGTAACTACCGCTTCCCCGATTTGTTTTGACTTTTTTTCGCTAACTACGAAAAGATAATTTATTTGAAAGAAAAAGGTAAAAATTTCGAATACTCTGTTAATTTAAAAATGAGCAGTAATGTCACACTAAATTAGCTTAGATAGGTATAATTAAATAAAATAATCAATTATCTAAATTGTATTTTCTCGTTTCAAGGAAAAAAGGCTAATGCCTAAAAGCAGCAATTATCAAGCATATTACTAAATGTACGTTAAACAGCCATTATCAAATTAACATCACTACCGTTTGACACATCCAATTACCATTAAAAAAAAACCCTCGAGGCTCGAATCGCCTCACGCAAGCCTCCACCCAGATAAAGTACCCTATCCACGTCATCGCCGCTTTAAAAAAAAATCAACGGCGCGCGCATAGTAGGTCACTATCGAGGCGCGCGCGAATACCGCAAGGTCCGCGTATTCTTCGGTCGTGTCGCGCGCGTTATCCCCGCGCCACGCACGCGTCGGGCCCCGAGCGCAGCTCCTCGAACGCCTTAACGGTCCGCCCGTAGCGGATTCCGTCATTAGGGCCGCACTTCCTGCGCCTCTCTCTCTTTCTTTCGCGGGCGTGCGAAAAAGCTCGGGGCAGCAGGTGTCGAACCTCGGGCGGCGGGGAGGGATCGATGTCGCGCCATTCCGATATCGGCTGACAAAGAGCTGCGCGGGAGAGTCGCCCCTTTGTGCCTGCCCACGGCGTAAGGTCGCCTCGCCTCGTCTTCGTAACCCGAGACGGCGAGCGCGCGCCCGAGGAGGAACCCGTTTCGCCGGCGGAAGGCGCGCGCGCGAGCCTACTGGGCTACAACCCCATCGGCTACTTACACTACTCCCTCTAAATCCCACGCGTGTGCACGCTGCCCACGGGGGCGGAACGCGGATTGGATTTTCTCGCGCCGGGGAATTTCTCCGTGGGGCTTGCGCGAAAGTCACTCGTGCGAAATCAGCGGGCTCGCGCGCTGGTGAAATATCGTTGACGATTCGAGGATTTTGCAGTTTATGTAATGGTATCGGGACTGATTTAAGGAGCTTCGTTGATTTTGATTTACGAGCGCTTAAAGTTGAATGAAAATTTTTATAAAGCGCTCGTAAAGTTTCTAGGCTGCAGGCTTGCGTAACGAGGAAGAGGTTGTAAAGCTGGTGATTTATTTAAAAAGAACACAATAACTTAATTCTGAAAATATGCAAGAACATTTGAGTATTCGAATTGCTGCCTGATCATCGTTTGTACATCCGCTGTGGCAATTATTATTCATTAAATTTCATTAAATACGCGGTATAAAAAAAATAAAATTATAATGTTTAATTATTTTAATATTTATGGTATATTTATTTTCTTATTATTTGTAGTAAAGATGCTGATTTAATGCCCACTAACTACTGTCATCGCAAGATAGTCTTTGCATAAAAAATTGTTTGTATACATGTATGCACTTAATTATCTCGTTTGTAGATATAACTAACGATTATAACTTTTAATTAATGCCCAAACGACTAAATTTTGGAGAAAATGCAAACTTTAATATCGAATTATCGCTCTACTTTCGGAAAGTCACTTTAAAGACCCTACTTTCTATTGTAACGTTATTTCAAACTATGTTTTTTATTAGAATAATTTAATAACATTCTAAATACAATGAAAAAACGTACACAGAACTTACCGAATATATCTTTAATCGTAAAAACTAGCTAAATTACACAAAGTAAAAGAAAAAGCGTCCGCACGTCAAAATGATCGAGCATCATTCAAGCTCCCCTAAAAAAAGCCTCTCGCTCCCCAATAAAAAGTCCTCCGTCATTTTCGCAATCTCTCGCTCCGCCCGCGGGGGCTTTGTTCGGGCGGGGCATGCATTATACATTCTGGCTGGCAGCGACGTATTCCAGATCGTAAACACGCGACCTGCTCGCTCTTTCTCCCGCGCGAGAACACTTCCTCGGTCGCACCTCGCCCGCGGCAGAAAAGCTCGCCCCCGCGGGTGGGGGTGGCGTTTCATTTCCTCGGCGACTTCCGGCAAGCGCGACGCTTCCGGGGGCCGTATCGGGGCCGCCGAGGCCGACGCCGCGTCTCGGTTCCGGTTCCAGGGCTCCTTCCGCACCCACCCTGTCCGCCTCCTCTCGCTTCCGTTCGCCCGGCACTTCCTCGGCCGCCGCCCCCGCGGGCGCCGCCGGGGCCCTTTGTGACGCGCGCGCGGCCGTTAAAAAGGCGCGCGAGCTTTTTTTCGCGGCCCGGGAAAAGGCAGCTCGGATAAAGGCGGGGTCGTTAAAAAACGTCCAGGGAGGAGGATGCGCGGCAGCCACGCGATAAGGCCGCGCTATCGGCCATTCAAGATGGAATATGCGTTCCTACTCGAACGTATTTTTCAACTTTTACGCTGCAGCTGATAATATTCTATTTGTAGCTAAAGTTTGATGAAATTTTTATTTTTTTTTTTTTTTCAATTCACGTGCTGTATGAAAATTTTATTTATAAAATGTTTCGTGTAAACTTTTACTCACAGCTTTGTCGAACTGTGATGCTTTTATTTGCAGTGGCGGTAGAAAAATGCCTTATAATTTTGTAAAACAAATGTGTACAAAAATTGCAATTTTTTAAAAGTTCCTTCTGAACATACAGATTACATCATAAGTCGCACCCATTATACAATATTATCTCAACAAAAACGAGCCGGCAAAAATCTTGCTAATGGACCATAATTTAAAACAGTCGCGTATTGAAAAGAAAAAAGTAAAATCCAGGCGCCCGAGTCAATCGATCGTGCGTAAGTTTCGTAACCCAATTACAAAACAATATTTTCATTTACACTCGCCTATCCTATCCTATCTTATTACATAAACCACGAAATCCCTTCACTCCTCCGCCATGCCAGCCATCGAGATGCCCGATAAAAGCCCGACAGAAAATTATTAATCATCGCCGTGACTGCGCGCCGCTCCTCCGAAGCTACTCGTCCTTCCCGTCGCCCCGGCGGCTTACAAATATATCCCGTAACCGTCTGCTCACGGAAAAAGAAAAACGCCAATTCGGTAGCCAGACGACCTTCGAATCTCGAGCAGCGAGAGAGGAGAGAGAGAGAGGATTTTACTTGCTCCGTAATCCGGCGATCGATTATAAACGCCGGGCATCTCCTTCCCGCCATTAGATAAGGGCCGGGGGGGGGGAGGGGGGAAGGAGGGTCATTGCGCAAGCCGGGCAACGAACCGCTGAAATTAGTATGCCGGCCGGGCCGCCGCCAGGGAGATTACGTATTCTTCATGGGAAACTCCTTCGTCCCGCATGATACGGCTTCGATGCATTCTTCCTCCACCGAGGTGTATACGTGAGCCCGAGCGTGAGTTCACCGCGCGTATGTGTGCGTGCCTTTGTGGGTACTGCACGCGTGAACTTTTGACTCCGATAGTTTGTATTTCAGTCTCGGCCCGTCCGTCAAGCGATCTGTGTACGGCGGTGTAATGCGTGTAACGGTGATGGCTGACGGGCGGCGTTTCGCCATTGAAGATTGATTTTTTTGGTAGGCTCGCACGCGAGCTGCCCACCGACGAACCCGGGAAAAATCAGTTTCCCGTCGATTTTCACGAAAATCAAGTTAGAGCTTCAAACGCAATTCCAGTTTATTTAATAACGAGGCGATCGCGGGCGCGTGCTCTGCTAAATTTCGCTCGGCGCAAAAATATCTTTGGACGCCCGACGTACCGCGTAACATCTATCGATCCAGATGCGCCGGAGCGGAAAGCGACGAAATAAACGGCCGGAATAAGCGCGCAAAAATCCGACGATAATAATTCATCGATCATTATTAATGAGCGCAATATTCACCCCAGATACAAAATCGACTGTCACTTTCCGGGGCTGCTCGGTCGGCTCCACCCCAAATACCGCCCCGTTGACGCTTGACTTTTCGCCGCGCGCGTCGACAAAGTCATCCTGCAGCCGGGCACCGCTGCGATTCGCGCCCCCTGCGAAAAAAAGGAGGCGCGCAGTCGTTTCGAGTGATAAAACGCGCCTTTAAAGCGTGAAAACGCGATTTTTTCGGCGCATACGGTGACCTCGGGGGCGCAGCGCGCGCAAACAACGGCCGCGCGTCTCTTCCGAGCCCCCACCCTGACCGTGCGGGCCGGCACAAAGGGCAAGCGTCAAGCTCCGCCGTTAATACAACGCAAGAGGAGAGGGCGAAAAGCTTAATACGCATTGAACCGCTAATCCCGGAACGCTCCTCGTGTTTCTCTCCCGGCGTGTGCGCGCGGGTCGCGTGTCTTCCGCACGCGCGCGCGAGGGGGACCACGCGATGTCGTTAGGATACTCGGGGGGGTGCGCGCACCGAGCGAGAGGAAGCTGCTCCGACGGGGGGTTGGTTACAAAAATGGTTAAAAAAAAGCAGAGGAGAGGTGCTGCTCGTACGTGTACGTATACGTACATACATACACCACGGGCGCGTGGCCTTAAATTGCATTCTGGCGTGCACCGGCTGGAAGTATAAAGGAGGGTGGCGCGTACGGATGTAACCCCCAGCCCTCCCCCCGGTCACAAAGGAGATCGGCCGAGCGAGCGCGCGCTAACCAGGGCATTAGCGGAACCCCGTTTCCGACAAACAAGTTCGCGCTCTCTTCCCCCCTTTCATCTGGACCACCACCACCACCGACGACTACGACGCTGCCACCCCTCGGGCCGGCGCGCACGTACGCGCGGCCAGGGGGGGCGCACACCAGCAGCGCCCCGTTTGATATTGATTACGAGCGGAAAGAGAGACGGAGAGTGTGCTCCCTGATTTTATACCCCGATTGGCAGCGTTCGCAGCTCGCTGGCCGCTTTGAAGTCGGCATATCGAGAAGAGAGACCCTGGCGTGCCCCAACTTTTTTTTTTGCCCGCGTGTATCTCCTGTCCATTGGCTCCGAAGCGCGAGCTTCTCTTTATAAAAGCCGTGGCCGTGTGTGTATGTACCACGGCGTCCGGGGTTACCAAACCGAAAATCCGCTTTGTTTGTCTTTGGGGGCGAGGGACTTTGTCGGGAGGCTCTCTCCTCATGCCTCGGTTGCTCTGCGCATCGCGTAGAATACAGCGCCGGCGCGCGAGATACCGTGTTTTTGAAAGTCCTCCTTTTTCGCCGGGCGACGACGAGGCCGCCTACGCCAATCGTTGACTTTTTAAAAGAACTCGCTCGTTTTCATCAACCCCGCCCCAGACAGTAGGTAGGTGTCCAAACCCTACTACGCCGTTTCCCTTTTATTTTCAGCGCTAATTTTTCCAGAGAGAGTCGATTTTCAACTTACCGTTTGCGAACGACAACTAATTCCTTTTTATTGCTTATAAATGTTAATATTAATCTGCTTACTGTATAGGAAAATTGGAAAGGGACCAGATTTGTTGAAATTATATTAACAGCATTATCAAAATTAATCTACTATAAAATGGAATAGAATATAATACTTGCAAATTGCTAATGCTAAATGGTAATCATTGTACAAATGGAGGATAATAAATTAACCCCCAATTCTGTTTCTACAAGTACCTTTTTAGCCCGACATGACACTGACAAAATAATACGACAATTAATTCACGAATTTTTTCTCAACTCATGGTAACATCGAGGTAAGGTTGAGATATACGCAGAAAGATCCAATGCAAGTAAAAGCATCACCCTTCATCCCGGATCCTCTTGCGTCAGCGGAATATAAAGTCGAGCGAACGCGACGAATTATCAATTAAAGGTCTCTTCTCTCCGGCCACGAGCCAAATCGCACGCTCGGACTTCGGAGAGCTCTGCTTGTTAACTCCTCGCCAGCTCGTCCACACACACACACACACGCTCACGCACACTAATCGAATTAGCCGAGGCTCTCTCGATCCTCAGCGCGAAATTCCGCTCGATCGTCGGGCCCGCGGACCAGCCTCGATCGGCCAGGAAAAAGGAGAGAAAAAAGAAGCAACGAGCCGAGAGGAGGCGCAGAAATATTTATAAACACGAGTGTTTCAATTAGTCGGCGCTCCGGCAGCATCGCACAGTAGCTCCACGCGCTCGCTGACATGTCATTGACCTGACGCGGTCGCGCGCGCACACACGGCGCGACGCTCCGGGCTTTATACATTGGCGGGTATAAGGCAGCGCGTGAATAAAGGAGAGGAAGAAATACGAGACGCGCGCGGTCCCGAAAGAACGAAGACGAAGAAAGCGAGCGCGCGGAGAAGAAGGGTAAGGGGGTCAATGGCTAATCTAGAGGCTGCCGGGGCCGGCGGGCGGCCGGTACCTCGTTGCCCGCTAATCACCCCTGATGAGGCTTGATGGGGACCGAGAGAGCGAGCTACTGCCGGAGCGGGAGGGAGAGGCGCGCAACGCGCCCGGGCAATTGTCTCGGGCCGCGCATTAAATCGTCGTCCGGCGCTCGCTTCGCACGCCTCGGCGTCGCCGAGGAATTCCGGCCGATTCGCCGCCAATGACGGCCGCCGGAGGGAACCTTGAGACGATCGGCGCGGAATCAATCGGTGCACCGACGTCGCTCCAGATTTTTCTCCTAACGACTCTCTCTCTCTTTTTTCTTTCGCCTCTTCTTTCGGGATAATTCGGGAAGAGGCGCCGCGACTTTCTCAGGCTCGTAAATCAACGGACTGCTCGCGCGTGTTTTGGTGCGGCTTATCGGGTTTCACCGCGCGCGGTGCACGTGCAGCGCCGTTAAAAACGCGCCGACCTCCCGGAGCTTGTGGCCGCCGCGGCGCTGCTCCGGGGCACGCGGGGAATAGGAAGAAAGGGGGGGGCGGCCGCCCCGACGGATCGCCGGGCGCGCACAGATGGCACGAGATCGCACACGGGGGGATGACGATCGGAGAGGAAAATAGGGTAACGGGAAGCCGCCCCCGTGCTCGGAATATGGGGTGTCGGGTGACGCCATGGCCGCTTCGTTTTTACGCGCGAGGCGCGTCTCCTGGGAGGTGCGGAGAGACCGGCTGCAGGTTGCCGGAGTTTTTCCGCTGCAGCTTTCTCTGCGCACTGGGGCTCGGGGGGGTTCGCTCCGGCCACTTGTGCCCTGGGCTCCCGCGGCTCTTCCGCGCGAACGGAAAAATCGATGGGGATAAAAAACGATTCTGTGCCTTCTCGTGCATGCTGCTCATTCGGGTCGACGGGGGGGGGGAGGGGGGCATGTTTTATCGGACGGAAGGCTGCGAGGTCTTTTTGTTCCGTTCGCGCGTCGATTGTCAGGCAGCGAGCATTGATTCTACGAGCAGCGGGAGGATAATTGGAAGCGATTGGTAGGCTCGATTGATAATTTGAATTTTATGCGCTGTGTTTCGCTTGTCCTCGAACGAGATGAAGAATTATTTGGTGTTTCGTGTTTTTAAATTTCCCGTTCTGATGCAGCGAGATATTAAAGTTGATAGATGCTAACAGTTAAAAAGTGTATAGAATTTATGTGCTTTCAAAATTAAAAAGTAGATATAGTACTTGGTTAAATAACAGTAATGTAAGCGCTAAAATATTTCAGTAATAATTTAACACATAAATAGTTACTGTAACAACCTGACTTATAAAATTAGTTGCATAAAAAAAGCCTCATGACTTTTTCCAATAGTTTCTAAATTTGGCGCTTGCACTGTACAAATACATATTCATAAAAAACTGTTTTGCAAATTACATACAAGATACATATTACATTAATTGAGGATTAATAAACTATTAAATTTTGATTCATAGTTTTGAAGTTTTATCGTTAAAATATCACTTCATAAAGTTTGTTTTAATAAATGAATTAATTTAAAAAAAAAGATTCACATTGATGTTTATTTTTTATCTGATGAGAAAAACAAAACTTTTTTCAGCCTTTTAAAAATATTAACGAAACAACTTATCGTTCACTACTAGTTTTCGTTAACCCGGCACACTCGAGTTCGACGGGTATCTAAACTACATCTACGTCTATCCAAAAAGTAGCCGGTCCATAATAGATGTACTGCAATCCTAATTAAAGCAATATCCCCGTCAACATCGAGCCCGTGCAGCTACCGAAAAAAAGCTGAAAGGATCTAACGGTACGCGTCCTCTTAAAAGCCGTAAAATTTACGAGCCATCGGCGGCGCTTACGAGCAATCGTCAGCGTCGCGGCGCAGTACTCCCGGGCATAATAATGCGTCTTTCCCTTCGTGTCGTGTGGTCGTGTAACACGACGCCGGTCGCGCTCAATTTTCCCTTGTCGAACACCGGCGCTCTCTCATCCTCCGCGCGTCAAAATCGGAGGGACACCAAACGCTTTTCCGGGTGGTCCCGGGCTATTCGCGCGCACAATGCTCCGCTGCACTCGTGCGTCCCCTCCGCCGAGAGCGAGAGTCCGTCGCCGCCGATTCAAGCGCGATGGGAGGAAAGAGGAATCTGTTTCCACACCAGTCAATGCGCCGCCGAGGACCGGCTCTAATCTGCCGAGGATTACCGGAGAGAGAGAGAGAGAGAGGAGAGCGCATCGGCGCGCTTTCCACGTACATTTTTTCTCTCCCTGGAAAAAAGGAAGAAGGCGGAGAAAGGCCGGAGTCATTCGAGGAATTCAGTGCGCGCTGCTCCACAAAAAAAGCCCGCAGCCCCATCGTGATCACCGCGTAAACGAGCGAAATGAGCGGTGGATCCTCCCGCCGGCTACTGCGGACGGCTCAACTCGGTATAAATTACGGAGTATCGGAGCACGGTTTCCCCCTCGGAAAAAAAACCACAATGGTGCAATTAACGGGTACGCGTTATGCAAAATAATGAAGTTTCTGGATGCAGTCGGGTTGACGAGGTGGGCGTTCCGGGGGCGCAGGTATACGTGGAAAGCCGTATTACACACGCTTGAAGAGGACCTGCGGGACTAATCACTCGGAGGGATCGATTTTTCGAGAGGCAGGTCAAGCGGGTGCGCAGCGGCAGGTACCTACCGGGGCAGCAGGTTTTACGACGTTTAAAAGGAACGGAACTGCGTCCTGTGGCTCTTTCTTTCTCTCCCAGCATGCGCGCCTTTTTTTCCCGAACGTATCCTCTCGATGTCGGGGCTTCGTCGCACCGCGGGAGGTTCCATTACACGGCCTCGGCGCATCATTTGTCACCGGCTCGTCGTTAGAGAGGCGAGCTCGCGCGGGCTCGCCGAACTTTTGACCGACTCCACGAGCTCCTTTCTTCTCCTGGCTGATGCGAGAAAACGATATTACCGGGCGCGGGGGGAGAGCGGCAAAGATCTCCCCCCGCCGGGTTCTTTCTTTCCTTCTCGGATCTGTCTTGCGTCGTCGTTCCGTCGTCGGCGGGGACTTTGACGAGATACCGTGAGATACGGAGGCGAGCGCACTGCCCGCATGTGGAGAGTTTGTTTAGGGACGTGAAAAAAGGCGAGAGCTTTATGATTGAGCGCGCCCGATGGAAAAATGGAGCGACCAGATCTACGCGCCGCTATATTATGTGTCTCGATTCGACCGTTCCCAGAACACACTTGCGTTTCGGCAGTTTTTTTCCCCCCATACCTCTCGTACTCTCGCTGTCTTAATTTTTTTCCGCCCGCGCTCGCGGGTCAGTGTAAACATGGCGCAAGCTGCGCGTGATTCCCCGAGCGCCTCAAGTGGTTGCGCGCGCTCTTGTGTTACGACGTAGAATTCGGTTAATTGGCCCGTGTTGTGTGTAGGGCCCGCGGAGAAACCAGTTAAACCATTTTTTATGCGGGGCCGCCCGCGGAAAAAAAGGGAGCCGCGGAGAGAGAGCAGCGGTCCTATAAATTCCAGCTTTTCTTTCAGCTCCCTTTTTCCTCTCGCGATCGAGTGGCTCGCGCGGGCTCTCTCAAAGCAAAAAGATAATCTTCGTATTTATAGCAGTAGAAGGAAGGTAGAAAAAAAAAAGGATCGAGGAGGATAGAGAAGTGGTGTCAAAAACCCGACGAAAATTACGGCCTTCCGAGAAAGCGCACAAAAAGTCGCTCTTTAACGGAACCCGCAGCGCCGAATCGATCGCGATCCTTTCCAGGCGCGCACTCACGTTGACCCGGAAAAATCCAACGAATTCCCCAGAAATCCCGCGGGCGCATTTGGGCAAGAAAGCGATACACATCGGGGGCCCGCCGGATAAAAAAAAATCGCCCGAGAACCTGCGTATATACATAACGCGAGCAAGAGGGGAAGAAAAAAAGATGAGAACGACGGTAGGCCGTAAGCGTGTCCGCGTGCGACAAAAACCGTCTTGTCTTGTCCTTTCTTCTTCGCTATATAGTTAAGACTATACGTATCGGCGCGCGCGTTATTGCATCGCTGTGTATATATGCTGTATAGCTGAGGCGCGCGCGCGCGCGAGGCACATCCTCCCTCCTCGGGCGCGGTGAAACCGAAATCCATCCGAGGATAGGGACACGCGAGGATGACTCTCGTGCGATCCGCTGGAATTTAAAAGTATCCGGTGTCCGGTGCGTGCGGCAAGAGTCGAGGAGGCGGCGGGAAGGGAGAAAAAGGGACCACCGAGCCGCCGCTTGCGGGGCTTCCCTCTCGCGCGCCGAGGGTTTTGTGTTTGCACCTGCGCGCCCGGGACCTGCGCCTCCGAGAGAGCGTGCAGCTATGCATGGCCCCGGTCCTCCCTTTGGGAATCTCCGCGCACGGATAAATAACGCAAGGCCGTGATTTCTTTTCTTTCCTGGATGCCGGGGCGTCGCTCGCGCTCTCCTCTCCTGCGCTCTTTCTCCTTTTCTTTCTCGCTCGAGCCTGTGCTGGTCCGCTTTCTGGGTAGCAGACGTGTGCGCCGCACGGAAAATTATTGGCTTCGTTTCCGAAGCCAAGTGGACGCTGCCGGGGCTCCGGCATTATTGGACGCTCGGTGGGAACGGGATGTAGCTTTTCTCGTCGTTTATTTTGTGGTATTCTGCCGCGAGTGCGCTCGAAGGCCCTCGGTTTATGCGCCACACGTGCAGTTTTCTGCCCCGAGTCACGTCAGGTTTTCTATGTTTGCTCGAAGAGGCAGGGCTGTGAAAAATCGAATAATGACGATGAGTGAAAAATTTTCGCCGATTCTTTGGAAAACGGACTTTTACCTGCGGTCAGATTACATTTAATAGGAAACTCGTTGCCACTTAATAAATGATTTTTTTTAATAGTGTAACTTCAGTAGAAACTAAATCGATTTAATTTTTTTTCTTTTTTTCGTAACGTCTTATTATTCCACTTAAACCATATTATATCATGCAATTTTAAAAAAAAATTATCTTAATAGGAAACTTAGAAGCATGCAATCAATTTAATGTGTTTTTGAAAACGTCCACAATATCGATTTTTAAGTATTGGTGCATTTTTTTAATTTTTATATAACTGAATTTAATAATCGAGTTTTTAATTTAACCATCAAATTCACCAAAAAGTTTTACTTCGTATTCTTCTATAAGCAACGCAGTAAATATTGACTCGATTTTTCATTTAGGGTAACCGAGCATAATTAACAGGAGCACCGGTATAAGCAATGAGCGGCAATATGTTAATCCCTGGCTGCGGAGAATCCTCTTTGCCGCGTCTCGGTCAAACTTAAAACTCCACGAATCTCTCGCCTCCCCGCCGTGATCGGCTCGATCCACCCCTCGTTCATTTTTTTTCCGAACCCGCACGCCTGCATAAGCCCCGGCGCTCGGCCTCGTTGAATAATCCAAGATATCGCTCCTATATAAGCCCCGACGCGGATATTCAGATCATCGCCGGCGCACGCGCACACTTTAATAATAATATCTGCCGGAGCCATTTAAATCGTGACGCATAATCGCGGCGAAGGGGGAGGGTCCGCTCAAAGGGCCCGGGCGCCGAGGGGGACGCGACTTTCGTCCTTTAATCGGTTTTCACCGGGAGACGTCAAGAGCGGAGAATATGGAAGAGGCGCGCCGGGCCCGAGGAGCGACGCGCGTGTGAAAGGTCCTTCCGAGGGTGGCGCACGTGCGCCCGTCGGATAATTACTTCGATTTCTCACATATGGGGTGGAGAAAGAGAGAGAGAGAGAGAGAGAGGAGTCACTAACAAGGCGGAGCGCTGCATTATTTCTGGCTCGTGTATACCACCCCGATGGCGGCGACGCGTTTTGACGATTCTTCTTGCGAGCGTCGGTGCCGGGGCGCGTGCACGACGTGCGACCGAGCGTTACTTACGCGACTTATTTCTACGCTGCGTTTTACTGGCGCTACGCTCACGAGGTCTGCGAGGCAGGTGCCGGTTTACGATCTTTTTTTTTTATAGGTTTATGGTTTTAATTACTGCTGACTGACTTTCAGTATTTCTGGGGCTGGCTCGTATTAATTAATTAATAAAATTATCACGTAAATTATATTATTGATTATTTATTAATGCGTTGAGAGCATGACGGGTTAATAATTTTTACTGTAAGAAAAATAAAATGTGAAAGATTTTTTACAGTATACTATAACTTCAAAAAGAGTTGTTATAAATTAACATTATATTAGCAGCAATTTCTTCCGTAAAAATCTGTTATTTTTTTTTAGAATTCATATTGAATTTCATGATTTCACAAGCACATTTACATACTAAAAGGGTTCATAAGTAATCCTTTCTAAACTATTTTCCTCGTTTTTTATAACAAAAAATGACTGTGAATTTCCAATGAAAATATTGAAATAAGAAGACAAGAGTATATAATTTTACTATTACGTGATGTTGCACACATGCTACATCAGTATTTTAATAACTACGTAGTTTCAAAATGCCTGCGTCCATGCAAAATTACGCGATACTCACTCATTGTAAAATACCGTTTAAATATCTATTAAATGTAATCTACATACGACTGGCTCGTTAATTTTAACGAGCCTCGAGAAATAAATATCGCCTCGTAAAAATCCACATGATTCGGCGATCACTTTCAGGCATATCCCCGCAGCAGTCACGCAAAAAGCCCCCCCGATCGCGCCGCATCGAAATTCATTCAAAAAAACTGTAAATCAATCCCGCCACCGCCACACTACCCGGCCCACGAAATTTTTTACGCCTCCCTCGCCCCGACGCACACGACTCGGCCGGCGTCCGACACGCGCGTCGCGCAGGAAGTCTTACAAAACGAGGGAGACGTCCGAGGGCGTGATTTTTTTTCTTTCCGATCGCAAGGCTTGCGGCTGTGCAGGTTCGACAACGAAAAAGTCGCTCGCTGCATTGTGCGCGTGGACGTTGAGCGCGCCGAGGGTCGCGCGCCCAAAATATTGCCTTACGATCCGCGCACGGCGGCTCCCCGCAGATGGTCGGCGCTCGCCGAATCCAGCAGTCCCCCGCTCGGTAATTCGCCGATAAACTGCGTTATGCCGCGTTATGTGGCATTACACGCGAGTTAGCAGCGCGGGGGAAACTGGCCGTCCGGTCGTAATGCCTTGCTTTTGTTGGGCGCGCGAGATTTCCCGGGCGAGGTTTTGGAGGGGAAGGGTGGAAATTAATGGGGTATGCGGATGTGCTGCTTTTTTTAGAGCCAAGGCGCGAGGGGGAGAAGAGCGAGGTGCCCGATCCTTTGGGCATCGATTCCAACCCCCCCTTGATTTCTATTCTCGTTTGCGGACGGGGAGAGACGCGCGCGGCGTCGACGCTTTTGTGGCCCGACGAGTAGGTTGAGAGTGAAACCGAAATGCGGCTATTTGTTGATGAGTCTAAGTTTATAAGCTATTCGTGCTTGTTAGTAGCTGTGAGCGCTGAGGAAACTTTTGAAGCGGAGTAGTAATTAGGCGACTACGGGGTCGATATAGTGGACCTACTTTATCAGTAACAGCTCGGAGCAAATTAAGAGAAATTGAGAGAATAAATTATGTTTATATTTTTTTTAGAAATCATTAAAATTCAGTACTTGGTGGGTTAGAGCATTTAAGACCGTAATTAAGTGTTCCTACTATTCTAGATTAAGAAAAATTGGTTTTAATTTTTTTTATTCGTTCGTACAATAAAGCAAACACAGCGGGACTGCGTCTTCATGAGCGCACAAGTGGTTATTCATCATTTAGTTTCTATTACCCTTAAATTATTTCATAATTTAAGCCATCAAAACTTAAAATTCAGTGTAATTAAACATTTACCACGAGATAAATTTAAGAGCAGCGTGCGTTTCAATCAATACCAATACAAAAGTGTAAAAATGAAAACATCAGCAAAAATAATTTAAATGAATCTCGAAAAATATTAATACCGACATAAAATATTCACAAACAAAATCACTCCGCAACAAACTATCGCGAAACAAAAGACGAGCCAAGATGAAAGCCCGGTGCACTCAGGAGCGCATTTCCGAATTTCTCCAGACATATAACTCCGCGGCTCCACGGGCGAAGGAGCAAAGCAAAATTCATCCCCCGCCGGTCGTACCCGAGCGAAAAGACCAACCCCCCGCGCACAGCCGTCGTTAATTTCCGATCCCTTTGAAGCCCGCGGCGAGGAGCCTACGCGCGCATCTCGACGGCGAAAACCCGGAGCGACAGTCTAAACCGCCGCCGTACACAAGGTGTATATACTTTACTTCCGAAGTGATAGGTCGCGCGGGCCGCTTGCCGCTGCGCGCGCGTTTCTCCCTTTCAGCCCGCGTCCTCTTGTTTTTGCGCGCGCGCGGGCGCCGTTGTGCTTGCATAATGGCCCGTGTAATCAGAGGCGAGTGACTGCCGCCGCGTCTCTTTCTTCTCCCGCACACACGACGCCTCTGTATTCCCCCGGTGCGCGCGCGCGCGGGGGGCGTCATTGTTCAAAGGGGAAAAAAAGGAGCGCGAGCGCGAGAGCGAAAACAAAGTGTAGAGCCCGAGACCGCAGCAATACTTTAATGCTCGCGCGCGACAGATCTCATCACTTAGAGTGGCCGCCGCGGCGCGCAAAGCCCTCAGCCTCTCCTCTCGTGCTCTTTTTTTTTCCGCACAATGGCCACCCCCACCGGCTCTCTTACGAGTCGTAAAAAAGGAGCGCGCGCGCTACCTACTCGTGAACAGAGGGGGGCGAGCAGGATCTTTGGGATTTTCCACGGGTCATCTCTCGCGGCGGCTGTCGAGGAGAAAATTATAATGCGGCAAAGTGCTTTTCTTCGACGGCTAGGGGGCGAACTTCTAAATCATCGCGCCCCGCGCGCGACAATGAGGCCGGCGTGGCGGACGAGGCTCCTTCGTGGAAGCCGCATGCGAATAGTAATCGTGAGAAATGCCCGCGCGCCGTGAGCTGCGACGTGCATGCGTAACCTACAAAGGGAAAATTATAGGCGAAAAGGTAATCTCGGGGAGAGACGTGGAAGGCCCGAACAATCGCGGTTGCTGCGAGGAGCGAGCGTGCGGAGCCGAGGCGTCCGCCTGTACTGTGCAGTGTGTGCACTTCGGTCGCGAGAGACCAGATGTCGAGGTGGTGAATGTTTCGCTTTTTTTTTAACGAGAGCGGTTGCGATGATTTTAGGATCATTTCCAAATGGACGACCACTGCAGTTTGTAATTTTTTTTCTTTTGAATTCTGTTCGAATGGAGTCGCTATTTTAAAATTGAATTTTTTTTCCTTTCTATTTGCTTAACCTTTTTGGTGAATTTAGTAACACACCCCAATACTGTTATGAATCAATTGTTTGTTTTATTTAAAAATATTAATAAATAAATCATTTCAATTAACTTGAAAAATAAGTAATTAATGCTTTGCAGTTTGAAGTAAAAATGCGTCGCATTTTATTCGAAGAAATAAGTACAGTGGAAACTATAAGCGCATGAAATTCAAATGAATAAGTTTAGTATCTATAAAAATGTCGAATCAACACTTTAAAAAGAATTTGTAAATTATTTATTATATTTGAAACTATGCAGGAATCTTCCGTTATAAATTTATTTCACAATCTAAGAAATATGTTGCAACCACCGCCCTTTCAACAAAAAGAAACCTCGAGCGATTATCGATGAAGAAAACTCGACGGTTTAGCAAATAAGCGAAACTAATAAAAATTCTTTTGTAAACACATAGGGACACGACAAAAATAATCGTCTTTCAAAGTTGCAAAAGCACTTTAAAAGGCAAAACCGCCAGTCGGCCAAGTTGAGGCATCGCGCCGTTAAGCCCGACGGCTAATAAATACCCGCAATTAAATCGGCCAACGGCTCAATCGAGCAAACTCGCGAAACCGCGCGGCTCTGCCTCGCAACATCATCCTCGTAAAATAAAAATCCCCGAAAAGGAAAAATCGCCTCCATCGCGGGTAGTGCCGTGCATGCGCGCACATAATCCCTCTCCCGCAGCGCCTCGGCACATCCTTGCGCAAACAATTACGCAATGGGCCTTGCGCCGCTCGAAGCCCATCGGCGTCACGCAGTACGTCGCCTCGTCTTTGTATGCAGATGCTGAACTCCGAAACGTCGCCCGCCGGCGGCGGCCTCGCGGATCCCCGTTGCCCGCGCGCGCCCTCGGGCCAACCCGCGCGCGGCACACCTGCGCGCCCGCTCTCTCCCCCGCTCGGCAAAAAGAGCGCGCGAGAGAGAAAACGGTACCCGGCGTAGAAAGGATGAACTCCGCCGGGACGATAGGTCACGGGAACTCGCGGCGGCGCTGCTCCGCTTCGCGCGCCGCAGTGGGAGAAGGAAGTCTGGAAGCTGCGCGCGGCTTTTTCGAGCCGACCTGGTGAACCGAGGACTCTCCCGTCCCTCTCCCTCTCTCGCTCGCTCCATCCCGCACATGCACACGGCGAGCGAACGGTACCCGCGACCGAACGGCCGATAGCGCGGCCGCGCGGGGAGGGGGAGTCTTCGGGGGCTCGTTATGTCGCGCGCGCGGATTCTCGGGAACGAGGAAGAGCGGTACCGGCGCGCGCGGGGCCCCGGGAGCGCCGTTAGCCCGCGAACGTCGCGGGGAGTTGGCCTGGCACAGTTGCACGCGCCTCCGCGCGACGCCGGGCGGAAGGGAATGAGGAAGAGCCTGCGCCGCGGGAAGCGCGGCCTGCTTTCCTCGCCGTGCACCGCCGCGGGAGGAAGGAGAGATGCGCGCTCTCCGTACACCGGGGCTTGTACAGGTAGGTATATGCGCCTCTTACATAGCCGCTCGTTTTCTTTGAGCGGCCTTTTTGTACCCCGGCGCTCCGGGATAATGATTAACGGGGTATCTTATTGTCCGCTTGCCTTGCTGATTTCTGTTAGTCGGGCTTTTTCCGCGTCGGTTGTGCGAACTTCAGACCTTCGGTGCACAGACAAATTTATATATATATTGGCTTGCAGCCGTACTGTAAGTACTGTAAGTCGCAACCTATTTACAAACAGAAATTAAATTAAAGTTTATGTTTTGACAATTCAACTTAGTTGATAATTATCTGTGCCTGAAGAGGACAGCAGTCTAGCTGTCGAGCGTAGCACAAAATTGAACTGTTGACTCATTATTGATCACTTACACACAATTATTGCAACCAAAATGAGTGATAAAGACGACTCTCGGAATAAATTAAAGTCATTGGAAACACGTGGAATTACCCGATTGGGATGTATCGCGAATAACTCGATTAGAAACATTTTTAAATTTTATATGCGCTTCACTTCCTAAACCCTATAACGGATCTGCGCATCCGACGTAACTTGCATCATCCGCGTACACGTCACAATTAAAATAAGCTTTTACGTAAAAAAAATCCCAAGTAACTTTTCCGAAAGTGTGAGAAAAAAAATTGTACTTATCACACAATTACACAATGAAGCATTACTTACCCCGCAGTTGGATAACCGGGGAACGGGCTAGATTATAAACTGGCCCCGCGCGCCGGCAAATGGAAAATAATAAACTCGGCCGAAAGGAAGCCGAACGCCGATAAAAGGCTTCGCTCGTTTTTCTCCTTTCCGCACTCGCGGATAGGCCGGCGCTCGTAAAAAAAGTTTTCGAACCGCCGTTAACGGTCGCGGCGAAAATCCGCAACGAAATCGCGAGGCTGCGAAACGCAGCGTGTATTAGCAGCGACCTTTGGCCATTACGTTTTTTGCGCGCGCGCGAAATTGCCCGGGGATTTTCACCGGGTTCTCAAGCTGTTCGGCCGGCTTTTCGGCTCTTGCGGCTTCTCTAGGACGCACCTTTGCACGCGGGCAACCGCGAGAAAACATTAAAGCGGGAAAAACGACGCAGAGTTTCGCAGCCGGCGCGCGGCATCCGCGAACTGATGACGCGTCGCGCGCCGCGCCTATAACCGCGCGCTTGGGCCTGTTAAGGGAGGACTCCCGGGAATTCGAAGGACGCTCGAATGTGGTTTCAGAATTGTTGACGAGTTTTTACGTTAGGTACCTTTATACTTACAGGTACGTTTATCTGTAATTTTTGTTTTCTTTTATTTTTTGCGTTAGCACCTATATCCCGTGTATATTACACTTCATGCGGTTAACAGCTTTAAACTGGTTAGCAATGTTTCAATCGAGATTTTATCTTTCCTTATTAATGAAAACTAGTTCCTTACATATCTGTAATTAGTTAATTAATGTTTCCTTAATTATGAATAAAAATTTGTAAATCTACATTTTATTCCATAATATATGTAAATAGAATTAATATGATTTAGGTAAATAACCATTAGCTCACTGGACATTTTTTTAAAACGGTACCAATGTATAAAAAATCAAATCAAATTTGCTTTAAAAGCAAAAATACTTTCAATAAAAATATAACAGACATGAGAATAAATTAATTTAAACACATTTCAAAAATAAATATTTATTCAATGATTAGAAATTAACATTAAACAGAATGATATTGATAAATACAATAACAATAAATATTATCAAACTTCGACGTCTGAAAAAATTCTCCAAAAACATTTCCAACTCATACGCTTCGTCAAAAATGCTATGGAGCAGCAACACTCGCAATAATAAATTCGCGCCCCCAGCCCTCGGAAGAGTAAAAAGGGTCGCCTCTTAT
This sequence comes from Eurytoma californica, assembly GCA_035586675.1. NCBI lineage: Eukaryota > Metazoa > Arthropoda > Insecta > Hymenoptera > Eurytomidae > Eurytoma > Eurytoma californica. The sequence continues at coordinate 19,513,798 of JAXIUT010000021.1, forward strand.
ATATCATCAATCACCGGGGAAAAAGCTAGCGGCGTAGAGCGCGACAGGAGCCGGAAACCCGCGTAACCGTTCCACCTACTAGAAACTCGACTCGCTTCCGTTTTCCGTCGAAGACGGCAAAAAAGACGAGTCGGCCGCCTTATCGGCTCGCCGACCGCAGATAGGCTCTCTCGCGCACCCGTATCGATACGGGGGGCACTTATCCGTTGCTATCGGCGTCGATGATCCCGATCGCCCCTGCAACGAGTTAATGCGCGCGCCGACGAAAATCCCCGCCTCCTGCGAGTCACGAACAGTTTATACAAGTACAAAAGCAGCAGGGATAACAGTAGCATCGCTGCGGATGTGATGAGTAAAACGTTCGTCTAAAAACTTTTAATGTATGCAAATTGAAAAATGTAAATTGGTCTAAAACGGTCGGGCGCAAGAAATCCTCGCTGAGTGTTTACACGTAAAACTCGCACTTGGCAGCGATTTCTTGTTGAGCTTCCTCGTTCTTCCACGCCACCAGACACTGTAACGACAAGAAAACAGATTCGTGCGTAAATCGGATGCGTACTTTTGAACTAGCACTTGAAATTAACCAAATTAACGAAGAAAAAAATTCAGTACCCCCTCGAGATCAGCGTCGATTTCCTTGACCTGCTTCTCGTGGGTGATTTTGAGCTTCTCCTTCTCGCGGCCCTGTTTGATGCCGACGTTTTTCCGCTCGTCCATGAACTTCTTGATGTTGTTCGCCTTTTTCTCCTTGAGCCTACGATCCTTGTCACCCTTCGTCTTCAGCGCCTTGTCGTTCATCACCTCCTTCGCCGTTTCCGCCGACACCTTCGCCTGATTAGCGTTCATCTCCTTGATGTCCCTGTTGCGAGAAGAAAAAAGATTTCATCAGTCTCTTGAGTCTACCGCACCGTAAGAAGTAGAAATACCGTCTTTTGGAAAAGATCCTCGTAGACCGCGCCGCGGAGATTATCGCGTTACTTCATCGCAGCGATAAAAAAAATGTAGAGAAGCGACGGCTATAAATTTTTATTCATTTTTCACAAGTCTCCAGGGCAAAAATAAAAAGTCATCGCGCCGCGCCGCGAAAATTTACAGCCTCGCCTTGCGAAACAATCATTTAGCGGTTACTCCTTTATGATCGATTCGATTTATTAATGGCGAGAGATAAAGGAGCGTCGCGAGCAGATGGAAAAAGAAAAAGTAAACGGATGAGCGCGGCATAAAATATACACGTATAGGACGAGGAAAGCTTTGGAATTTCCGCGGCGACGAAACAATCCAACGCGCGCGAAGGGGGCAATAAACAAAGCGCAGCATCTCGTTATGTGTGCCCCGGCGCTCGTTGCAAAACGACTCACTTGTCGTGCTTAGCCTCGAGCAGCTTGACTTGCTGCGCCTGCACCGCCGGCATGCAGGCCTTAATCTCCTCGCGCGAAGCTTCCAATTGAGTTTTCTGGAGTTCCCACTCTTCCTTTCGCTGTTTCTCCATCATCTGCGTCCACTGGGCCGTCTGCTCGCTAATGAGTTTCTTCACGCTCCCGTCGTTAACGAGCGCACTTTTACTGCGGAGAGGAAAAACGTCGTTACTTTGCGTTCCATCTCTCTCTCTCTCTCATTTTTTTTTCTTTCTTTTCTTTAATATCCCAGTCAGCTATTCATTTTTTTATTCACTACAGGCGAGCTTAGCTTGTAGCTATAAGACGGGAGAAGAGGCAAGGAGGTAAAAAAGCGATCGGTCAAAAGTTGCATCACTGCTGTGAGCGCGACGGGATTCCTTAAAGGCGCCGGTACGACTCACTCCTTTCCTTTGGCGAGTTTCTCGATAGCGGTACAGTGATTCTTCTGCATCGTCTGCCGCTCCTTCAGGTGCTTCTTTCGCAACGTGTCCAGATCCTTATTCATCTTCTTCCCGAGCTTGAAGGCCTTCTCCCGGCGCAGATTCTCGTAGGTGCAGGGCGGCAGCTTGAACTCCTCTGCAAGCGTAAATTAGCCCAAGCGTCAGGCCCCTCTCCTCGGGAAGGAGGATAAAAGCGAGAAAAAAATTCGCGCGACCGGTCAATTATGCGGAAACGCGCGGATGAAATTAGCGCCGGGGCGCTTTACGCTAGTTGCGAAATCGGCTTGAATTTCGTTCCGCTTAATTGACGAGGCTCTCTCGCAGCAGCGCATTTAACGAGCGCGATAGAGACAAAAGGCGCGGCCGCCTATGGGCGAATCATAAGGCGAACCTCTCTTTTTCCTCTCCTCTTCCTCCTTCTTCTTGGCCTCAGTCTTCGCGTCGGTCTGCTCGATACCGAGCCCCTTCATGGCCTCATCTCGTTTTTCTGCTCCCTTAGTGAATGCTCCCGGATCCGACAGCATCGCCATGAAATCTGAAAGCACGAGCACCTTGATATGCCAGCGGTATAAGCGCGCATAAACCCACCTCTCGCTCCCTCTCGCTGCCGTGAGCGCGCGAGACGCGAAATAAAAGCCGCCTTCCGCGAATTAATTCCACCGACCTGACGCACGTATATGCGCGCGTGCGCTTCGCGCTAAAGCGTTTGCATACTCGTTCCTTTTTTCCGCTAGATTTTTCTTTATAATTACGAGAGTTTATTTAATTAAAATATTAATAAAGTGGATATTTTTAAACTCAGAATGAAGCTTGCTTTTTTTAAATCGGGTTAATAACAAAAGTTCCACGCGCGGCGTAGTGATAAAATAAGGAAAATCTATTTATTTTATAAACGTCAGCTTGAAACTTTGCAGAAACTACGTTAATTTCTATTACCATTGTGGGGAATATTCTATGGCAATCCGTACTGCCTAAATAATGAGCCGTCTAAACAATCGGCGCCAGGACCTAACTCGCACTGGCGCAGTCTATAAACATTTTGGGACGATAAGGAGTCGCCGGACTAAGTAGCCGAGCATTGTCGGCTACATGAGCAGTTCGGCCTGGACCACCGTAGAAGCCAGTCGATAATTTATTATTGTCGGGATTAAACGTGTATAATAGAGATCACGGCTTATATAATAAACTATTATCATTATTAATTATTAAATGGGAGTATATTATTTACTAGGGTTAAATATTCTTCCTACACCATTTTAGATAGAACTCATTTTTTAATTGTTTTATCGACTTAAAAAAATTAAGAGCGACTCAATCAGAAACTATTAGATGATCCCTTCTACTCGCGAGAAAATCAACTCGCGGTAACAAATTCAGTTAGCGCAAACATCAGTAACCCGTAGAACTGATTTCACGTCAGAAACTTAAGACAAGCTTCGCGCAAACTTGTCGAGCAAACGGAGAGCGTAATTCGCCTACCTCCGAAACCGTCGGGCACGTAAATCGACAGCTCGATATTACAGAACAGCATAGGCAGGGCCATGGGGAAGTTCGCCTCGGTCTTCAGCGAGATGTGCCTGTAGCCGGCCTGCAGGCCGTCCAGCGGCAGGATCCTCTGTCCGAGCAGCTTGCCGCTCTCTTCGTAAACTCCTGCGCGAAAAACATCGTGCCGTTACGTATGCGCCGTTTCGCTTATTCTATACGAAGGAGGCGGAGAAAAGCCGAATGGCTTACCGAATCTGAGCACGGCCAAGTCCGGCAGCACGACCTTACGGAAGACGAACGGCTCCTCGTTGTACACCGGATTGAGACCGTTTGCCGGGACCATTCGCGTTTTGAACTCCTTCTTGATCGTGTCGGCGGGCAGACCGTACATGTCCACCTCCACGTAAGTGCCTACCTTCTTGTCGGACAAGAACTGGCCGGCTATCACCTGCGAGAAATTAGGGATTTCTATATAACATTTTTCATTTGGGTGACTATGTAGCCGGAGATTTACATGAATAAATAATGAATGGAAGACAGAAAAAGACTTTTTATGAATTTATAATGGATGTATTTTAAACAGCTTCGATGTTTTTAAGTTTAATTGATGCATTGCACAATGTTACGCCGTTACTTTCATGCTCATCCTCGCGTAAATTCAAAATTCTTTATGCAATAGAGATTTTATGCGACTCGAATCATCAATCTTCTTGCACAACATCGAAACACGAGTAGACAAAATTCACAGAAAAAGCATCAATTTCCTTTCTCATTTTTAAATTTAGCAAAGACTAAATTAAAAGACCGCTCGTTCGAAAGGAAAAATCAATTAACCAAGCGCAATTTCTTTAATCCGCGGCAATTTAATTATAAACAGAAAATGCTCGAGCCTATTATCCTTGATTAGTATCCGATCTAATGGCGACAGTCCAGAAAATCGAGGTCACAGTCGTCTACGGCTCTAATTGTAAGTGCATAAAGCTTCAATGCTCCGGAAGTATCCAGTCGTCTCACCCGCACAGAACAGGACGCGGTGATGACACCGTCGACGCCCTCGGAGAAGGGGTCAAAGGTCCTGTCCGGCCGTCGCATGAAGTCCGGCTTCAGCAGGTAGCCGGTGGAATTGTTGTACTCGAACTTTCCCTGATTGAGCTGCATCGGCAGATCCGGCGTCTGGAAGTTGAGCGCCACCATCTGACAGCCCGCGTTCCAGAATACCTGGCGACATTCGATTAAAGGGCCGAAGATAAGCTGCTATTACTGTATCAAATCGCACCAGGCGACAAATCGAGTTCACGCCGGCACAACGAACCCCCGACCCCGCGGTTTGGCATGTTAATTATGCGAGCCCTCCGATATAGTCAGTTCCGTCTGCGGCTGCTTCGCGCAAGCTCGGCGCGGTATTTTCGAAAATTTTAAAAATGGTATCGGAAGGATCGCGCTCGGGACCGCGGCTTACCTGGGGCATGTAATTGGAGGAGTCGACTCGCGTGCCCTTCGGGTAGATTCGGCTCATCTGGCGCTTGTTGTAGTTGACGAACTCGACGCCCGACTTCTGCAGGTAATTCAAGGCGCTGTTCTCCGCGAACGACGACATGTTGTGGTGGATATTCTTCTCTGCAAAGAATCGAGTCGCGACGCTTTCGTGATTAATTGCTCGGCTTTGCATAATTCCATTTATTTCTCGCGATGCAGCCTCTGGTTCACTTTTTATCCTTTTTTTTTGATACCTCGAACATCTCTTTCTTAATTACAAATTTCACGTAATCCTGTACTAATTAATTTACATAATCTGCCTTAAGCGTTTGTAAATTTAATTATGTTTTTCGGTTGTGTTATTGATAATTTAAAAATGGCACGCATTTAAGAACGCTTACGTTTTATCAAGTGAAAATTAACATTATCAATGATTTCTCAGTACATCCTAACTTTTCCTATTTGAATTAAAACGATTCTAATTAAAAGAATAAAATGCAATCGTCAACACTGACTATAATTACCAATTCCTTATAATGACTCGTAAAAGATCATTTAATATTTTGACGCCCGCGTCATTCTCGTCCTTTCACATGCAATAAATAGTCTTTATCCTTCTTTCTTACGTAATGAGGACCGCACTTACTCTCGGCGTGGTCGAACGTCTGAAATTTAACCGGCTGGGCATAATTGATCATGGAGGAGAGAAGCGGGTGACAGGCGGTGGCACTGCCGGTGTAAACGGGCGCCGCGGCCTCGCCGCCTTCGGCACCCGGTGCCCCGGGCGCAGCTCCTTCGCCGCCCGGTGGCGCCTCGGGTGGCGGCGCGTCCTGCAAAAATATACGTTCAATCTTCAATTCCACATTTAAATAAGTTTCCACCTAGCCTGTGAACTTTTGCGCCAGTCGGATCGACCGACTTATATAGACTCGGGGAAATTTTATTTTATCGCGAACAATTATGCACGTCCAATTAGTCGCGTTTCAACGTTAACTCGCGGCGCGACGATATTAAATATATTATTTATTTGACTCGAGAGGTATTCCCGTGTTTGTTTCATACGGATGGGATTACAGCTAAATTCGATTCGCTAAATATCTTGGCGACTCTTGAAATTTTATTTTTTATTCTTCGATTTTTTTTTACTTCGGAGGGGAATTATTGATGAAAATGTAATAAAAGAGGTGCTTGATGGTTGACGGGAGGAGAGAAATATTACCTTAGGTGCCTCGGTGGGAGGAGCGGCGGCGGCGCTCGCGTCCTCGACGACCTCGTCTTTGGCTTCGAATTTACCCGAGAGGAAGAGCTCCAGCTCGACCTTCTCCACCTCCGGCTTGAGCCGCTTATTTTTGATAAGTATTTTCCTCTTCATTGCGTTCGGCGGCGGCAACGGTTGACCCTCCACGTACAGCTATTGAAACCCAGCGTAAAAACAACGAAATAACGAGAAAACTTTTTCCCCGGTACTCTAGCTCCAAGTCTTTTTTAGAAATAACACATTTAATAGTTTAATAAACTGTCTACCTGTTAAATTAGAACGGAGCTCTTTTGTAAAAAGTATAGAAGAAAAGAATTTTACTAAAAATTTCGATAGTGCGTTTTTAAATATATTTATTTTAAAATTATCATTATCAAAAAAAATACTAAAAATCTAAGAAATTTTAATATTTCTTGAAATCAAGAAAAATGACAAGTCTTTGTTACACTGCTTCTAATAACGACAGGCTGTGGCAACATTAGGGTACACTACTGATTTTCAGTAGAATTATTTAATTAATAATTTAATCAATTATATAAACTTCGCATACCGGGTAGTCTGGGAGAGCCTCTTTGAGCAGCAGGTCGCCGAATATCTCGTCGAAGAACTTTGCCATTTTGTACTGGTTCGACAAACAAAGGTGATTTTCGATACTGAGGATAACCGGATACTCGGAGGTGACAAAGGCGCAATCCCTAATAGCCATCAACGCGTCCTTGAACAATATGTCGGTGCACATGGCCTTACCGTGAGTGATGATGATCTCGTCGTCCGGGGTCTTGCCGTCCCAACAATCGAGCTCGACGCATCTATAAATAAGTCCCAATATATTAATTTTTAAAAATACATTCATAATAAAAAAATCTGCATTATCGTAAAGCTGTGTGAGAAAATGGTACGGTCAGTACCTACAACCAGCAAGAAGTGTCTGTCGATACATCTCGACGGAACTTTTACCACCGATTTGCTTGCCACTGAGGTAAGTGTTGTGGCTGGAATTTATGTAGTAATGAGAAAGTGGTTGGTCCATCTCCATCCACTCGTCCAGCTTGTCCAAAAACACGGGGGCGTTTTCGTCGGACATCAAGTAACGGATGAAACCTTCCTTAGAAAATCTCTCTAAAAAAGAAATCGATTAAAAATGTGTTTTTTTTTTTTCTTTTTTTTTGAGATGACAAAGTGTGTAAATGCATACTGGCATCAATATTTTTTTGTTCAGGCTCGTAATCGGTTATAATTTCCATACATCTCTTGTCACTGTAAAGAGGGAACAGAATTTCATTCAATCGGGGATCTCTCTGCTTTTCGTTCATGAATTGCACCAACTGCTCCAGACTCATGGTGTCACCCTTTCCCTTGGTTCTAAGAATATTTAACAATCATAAACATACGTTATTTGATTTATAAACTGGCGCAAATTAGTAATTTGTCTTTTTTACACACATTGAACCGAAAAGTTCTTCTATATCGTTTCGAGGGCAGATTTTGAAGTAGAGGGACTTGAATTTTTCGAAGATAAAGGCTTCTGGTTCTATTTTGTCGTTCTAACAAAAAAAGCCATTAAACGCATTTTACATTTGGATTTTGAACAACCAAAAGATTTTAATTACAACAGTAATATAAATGGTTTATACTTTTCCATCGGGCAGCCCGAGCTCCTTCAAACCTTGGTACACGAGCTTTTCCGTCTTTCCTGAAGCGAAGGTCTTCGTTATCACTTTCACGGGTACTTTGCCCTTTGGATCAACTTGGAAACTCAACTTCATCCAACTGAAATAAAAAAAATACGATTCATTAAAAACTGAATATAATGTGAAATTGAAGTACTCCCGAATAAAATGTCATACTGCTTCATTAGTTGTGTAGTGGGACAAACGTTGCTCGCTTTGGCATTGTGAGTAATAAAACGCAATCCAGCCTGCCATTCCTGTATTTGAAAAATAAATAATTTATGAATATACACGGTATCAGCAAAATATTATTACTGTTTACTAAAGCAGCGTGAGGTCATACTTTTGCAGTCTTAGCGTCCGGACAAACAAGATGTTGGTAATAGATATTCGTGTAATCTATCCCGGAACACACTGTAATACTTTTCTCGTCTATTTGTTCCGGAGTTCCGTGTTTACTCAATTTGTTGATTAACTTCGGATCCTGACAATACGGAAATGATTAATAAAATATTGCTTACAAGTATCTTTATGAAAGTGTAAATGAAATGGATTTATAAATGTACCGACCTTTGGTGATCCACCGTAACGAATATCGCTCACTTGCGCAAGTTCTATTACGTCTCCATCCTAAACAGATTAAAACAATTAATCTTCCTCGCAACATTATTTATCTAAAGATTTTCAATAATTTAAGGAACAAATATGATTACCTTTCCCTCGCTTTTCCAGTAAAGAAAAAAGCCGTACTTGTCAACTTTGAACAAACAGCTGGGCTCGTAGTCGGTGTTTTCTTTATCCTCCACCCACCTGTCGAAAACGCAGCCGTTGAGGAGTGTCTCGGGCACCTCCAGCTGCCAATTGAACTCGAACTTCTTCGTCATTTTGATGAGTCCTGGCGACGATCGGCCGCAGGGGACGCTCGGTACCGCTGGCCCACCACCGACTGCTCTGTTTTCTTTATTTTTTCCTTCCCTCGGCACTGCTGGCACGGCCTTCTCCCCGCGGCCAAACTCGATTAGGGCCAATCCAATTTTCGCGGATTTACGCGGCTACACACGCCCCACATGCGGCTACACACGCCGAGTCACGGACGCGCGCGTGCACCTCCACGTGATGTTTTCACTCCTCCCTTATGGCTGCGCGTACAGACGGAAGGAAACCTTAGCCGAGGTCGGGGGTCAAGGTTCTCCTTAGTCTTGGACGAGGACCGCCGCGAAGATGTTCTGCCTGAGCTGCGGAAAATGCTTCATCATTTTGGCCGAGTTGATCGGTTTGGGATTTTTTGCTCTTGTCGCGTTCTGGTACTTTAAAAATAGCAGGACCGTCGAGGAACGGCATGGTTTCGAGAATAATCAAGCTGTTGAATTCAATTGATAAGATTAATTTATTTTCGAGTTAAATAGAAGGGGATTAATTCAGTTCGAATTTGCAGAAGGTATAGTGCTTTTAGTAGGAAGTGCTTGTATTTGTCACATTAGTTTTATGCTCGTTCTTACGAAATCACTGCTAAAACGTTATTTAACACGTGACTTTATTCCATTGAAACCTTACAAATTCACTGTGTACGTAACCATTTTTAATTTTTTATTAATTTAATGCAGAAATTAAGAAATATATTTATTATGTATAAATCTTCTTTTTTTTGCAATGTAGATAACACGCATAACAGCGTAACAATATATAACAGCTTTGGGTTTAAAAAAACACATTTTGAAAAAGGCTTCATTTCGTTATCGTCAGTAAATTTCACTAAACTGTTTTAAAAAAGTAAAAGCGATCTTAGTAAACTTTCATCTACTAGGTACATTTTTTTTAAATTAAAAACAAAATTATCTTTTTTTTTAATTTGAAGGCTTAGTAGTGCTTGCAGTAGTTGACGATCAAAAGTATCTGCAATATTTTTAATTTTTAATAAATATTTATAATTTTTTGGGGCTTCTTATGTAGGTAATCTTATATTTATTTATTATCTTGTAAAATAAAAACTAACTAATTAACATATTGATTATCAACTGCAGCACTAATTCAAATTTTATATTTATTAATTCGAAAAAAGTATATAAACGACCTATTTTCCTAGTATTTATTTATGTTTTTATCTAAGTTTTGAGCCTAAAATACTACTATATTAGCTAGACAATGATAAAGCTGTGTAAACACTAAAAATTAACATGCAATTATTCATAGTATTAATTTTCAAAAAAGAATACTAATTTACCTAAAAGTTTTAAATTCTGCGCAAAATAATGTCGGTAAAATGCCATCATCTTCAGCAATCATAGCAAGTCTTTAAAAAGTCCTGCTTCTCGTTGTCCAGGTCGTACGCAGCGGTTGGTCCACGCTCAATCTTGTCCTCTTCTCGCGTGTCGATTGGCCGGCGGTACCCGCATGTCGGCGCATAAGATAAGAAGCGCGAGGAGGAAGGGAGCGGGATCGCGCCACCATCTTGGAGCCGGCACCGGACCATCTCGCACCACGCGGTCGGTCATCCGACTTTAGAGCCCATCCGCAGCGCGGACTACCTCGTGCAGACGAACCCAGAGCAGCGTACAGAATGAACGGGATCGCGAGGAGCGTATTGAGGCTGCCGAGCCTGAAGAACCTGGTGGCGGCGGCGCCGGCCAAGCTTAGCGCCCAGGCGACGAGCAGGGCGCTCTGGACGGGCCAGCCGCGCGGCCTCGTGTCCGCCGCGGCGAACCTCGCCAATAACCACAGGCATCCCTGCAGCTGTGTCTCCTGCAGATTCGCCCACACCAAAGGTAAGCCCCGTGTATAGCCGCGGTTGTCAGTCGTCACCGGGTCAATTTGCGCGATCACCGCAAGTTTCGCGCGATGACGAAACACGTGACCGCCATGGCTTCTTGTTGTTCACAGCCGAGAAGGAGCTCGTCGAGTTCCTCGCGGAGGAGATCGTCGCCGAGAAGAAGGCACTCAAAACCAAGACCATACCCACGGAACTGGACGGCTTCAAGGTGTCCCTCGACGGTGCCGAAGTCAAGCTGGTCAAGCAACAGGGAGAGGAGAAGTAAGAATCGGTGGTTAGGAATTCGAAGAATCTGAGAAAAAAGAGATGAATTTTTATTGTTTTGTTGCGCTCTTTTAGGATCACAATTAAATTCAATGTCAATCACACGGTGGATACAGAAAACGAGCCCGAGATCGATCCCAGGGATGAGAAACCAGAAATTGGGGAGATGAAGAGCAAACCTAACTTTGAAATCGACATCAACAGGGGGAAGCAGACTCTATCTTTCACCTGCTCGTTTAACAGCGAACCAGGTGCATCCGGAGCAGATGACGCATACAGTATGTATTTTTGATTGATATCAAAATTTCATCCAAAGCGTTGAGTACGGAATGATGCAGTTCACTAATCATTCCGATAATTTACCTTTGGTAAATTGACACATTTTTGTGGGTAATGTTTCTTTTACATTAAATGAAAATGGAACTACATAAAAATGTGACAATCTTATTTTTATGAAAACTTATATTACTTTATTTTGCACAATCAGTAACTTAAGATTATTTATTACAGATGATATTTTTGGTATTGATGAAATCACACTTTATGATGGAGATCACTCGGAAAAAGTTTATGCAGTCGGTGGAGAAGTCGTTGATGGGGTAAGTTTATCACTTCTTTTTTATCTTGGCCTCATAAATTTGAACATCAAGATTATATATGACTATTTTCTTACAGTACTTGTACGATCTTCTCATGAACTACTTAGAAGAAAAAGGTATTTCAAATGAGTTTGCAGAGAAACTTATTGAATTAAGTACAAGTTATGAACACACAGCGTATATTGGTCTGCTGGAAGGCCTCTCTAAATTCACATCAAAATAATTCCTTGTTTTATATATTGCTTTAATACATAGAATGTAAAATGTGTACTCTTACTCTTAGAACTTTAAGCGTTGTTAATAAAATAATAAAAAACTAGATTAATGTTCTCATTGAAATAAACAATTACTTTTCCAATTCTTATTTACTAAGAGCTAATTTTTTTCAGCTTTGTTAAAAACTTTGTTTCTCTACAATGGGAGTGAAGCTTATAGATACACATTCATATAGTTATACTTAATTTAATGTTTACAATTAAAATCGATTTTATACACATCATTTAAAATAATTATAAATAATATGAGTAGACCAGATCACATTTGTGCAATCCTAATCAATAAAAACAAAAAAATTCTATAAATAGAAATAAATTTACAAACATTTCTCTTGTATAATGTAAAAAAAAAATCACAAAAAAAATTTCATACAATAGAATTTTTCATGAAAGTTTCATATGCAGTGTTTTCAATTGCAAGATCAATAATAACATAAAAACAACATTTTTAATTCAAGGATAAAAATTAACTTAAAAATAATTTCCAAATAAAAATCTTTTTAATTGACAGCCAAATTTTTTAGTCTTGAGGTCACTGCATTGCTGATTTGTTCATTACTTGGCTCAGGTACTCTAGTATTTGCTGCAGTTGATTGACTTAAACGATTGCAAGCCTTTTTATGAATGAACCAATGTAACCTTTGACATTCTCTATCACAGTATTGCACCATTTTACACTTACTACATTTCTTTGATGCCTTTTCTTCTCCACATGTAATACAAATTTGTATATTATCATTAAATACTCGCTGCCCATTGATAGCTGCAGAAATGACTGATATGGCACTAGGTGGATCAGAACCTGCTAAAGTAGCAACCATTTGACGAAAAATAGTGCTCTCTCTATAATTGAATTCTCTAACTGCTTCTCTCAAAAATAGTTCCTGAAATTCCAATGTTCCATCACTTTTGGATTTCAAAAACTTTTTAATCAGTAGCTCTAATACTTCCGATTTTTTCTCCTCACTCTTTTCGTCTTTTTCTTCTTTCTTTTCTTTCTCTTCAATTTTCTTTTGTTCAGCTTTCTCTTTCTCAATTTTGTCAGCTTTCATAGCTTCTTGTCTTTTCTGAGATTTTATTACTTCAGCAACAATACAACTAAGATAATGATATTTGAAAGCCATTACTTCATTTGTCTCTGCACCTCTTGTCATTTCTTTTTTACACATTGACTGAAGAACTTTTTGTACCTATAAATAAATAAATTAATGTACTTTACATAATATCTGTATATTTTATTATTGGCATTAGTATTGTAATGCTTACCATAGGTAAATTTTCCATCAAACCTGGAAATCTTTGTAAATTTAATATCACTCTAACTGGGTGAACGTTAACTTGAATGATAAATAAATGAAAAGAATCTGCTAAATGTGGATATAGCATTGGCTCTTTGTTCAGTCCTTGGGGCTTTATGAAATAGTCTATATCTGCTTTTGGGATGAAATTGTTAATCACAGTGACGCATTGATGATTACCAACAAAAGCAGCCATTTGAGCTGCGGTTCTTCCTACAGTATTAGTAGCAGATATTTTTGCACCATGTGACATTAAAAGGTGACACAGATCTGTATTTCCACTCAGAGCAGCAAAGTGCAAGGATGTGTATCCATGTTCATGTTGACATTCATTTGGATCAGCTCCCTATTCAAAGGAAATTAATTAGTAAAATATATGTAAAATAAAACGGATATTTCATTCATAAAAGAGCAAAAATTAAAAAACTTACGTGATCCAGGAACAACTGAGCTATTTCCTTATTACCTTTATAACAAGCATGTTGAAGTGGACTCATGCCATTTTCGTCAACAATGTCCATTTTAATTTTATTTGTGGCCAGCAGAGCTTTCATCTCTTCAGTTTTGTTAGTACTCACTTTGTCGAATATTTCTTTCTTTAGTTCCGGCGAAATTTCTTTGCTTGACATTTTGATCTGCTGCTTAATGGAAAAAGTTCGAATAGCGATAAGGTTAAAAAAGCGTCGCTAAATATCTGCGAAACAAAAAAAGTGAAAAATCACTAACCACTGCGAGTTGTCCGTTCCACGATCGAGGTAGATTTTTGCAATTTTCGAACGAATAGCTAACGGAGCGCCAACAAAAACGGCAGAAACAATCGCAATAAACAGCAAAAAGTCACCTGTGTGTGTAAACAATTACACTCAGAGTCCTGGACAGCTGGATCTTGGCGACGGACGCTCAGTTTAAAGGTAAAGGTATGTTCTTACGGCGCGAATGTGCTCAAAATGAACCGCCATTGGGGATGGAGGGGCGGGGCCGCGGGGCACCGGTCCGTGTCTATTCGCGAGTGTCGCGACACTCGACAGCTGCTTTTTATATTGTTTCTATATGTATATGCAAGTGTTCCTTGTATATATAGATATAGAAACAAAGTAAAGGGCATAGACATTAGTCGCGTACACTCACGTTACAATATGATAACAAATCACAATGCACCATGTGGAGTGGGTGAAAAGCGCGCACTGCGGAGCTGGAATATTGATGGAAATGCAGCATAATATATATATACCGCGAGAGCCGCGTGAATGGTGATTGTCGTGGACACTGGACGGTTGGTTATAATTGGTTTTGTGGCTTGTGGAAATCGCGAGTTTGAGGGTGTACACAAAACAAAAACCCGAGTGACCCGACCCGGAGCACAACTTCGACCACGACTTCCGAATGAGATCGTAGACTAGCAACACCTGACCAGACACCGGGGAATTATGAGCAATTCGCTGGAGAGTCCGGCATCGCCGGACGCAGAGAAGCTGGACAGTAGCTGCGAAATAATAGACCCGAACGAGAGCGTGACTAACCTCGCCGAGAAGACGATAGTAAATTTTGAGGAAACCCTGCCGCCCGGAGCAGCACCCGAGGGCTTCGTTCTCCTCGACGAGGACAGGATACCTACGGAAACGCCACCATCAAAAAAACGGCGATACATAGACGAGCCTGACGGCGAACGAACTCAGCCCATTATCAAAGTTACTTTTAGGAGTACCAACGATTTTATGTAAGTTGCAACAACATTTACAATAAAACAATTTATTTCATTTAAATTTTATCCATTTAGGCATATTTTCGGTTTATAAAGCTATATTAATATCATTTCATACAACTTTCTTTCAGAAATTATTGTCATAAAATAGAAAAGTTTTTAAAAGAATTGGTGCAACCAAGACATGGAAAAATAAATATTAAATCATCTTCTGAGAATCTGGATTTAGAAATATATGAGTCTCGCAGCAGTACAAATATTTCTAAGGCAAAATCAAATGATAATTGCAAAGAAAAACAATCTAATGATGCTCTTTTTACTGTTGATACTGAACGCAATTTGAGAGATGAACTTGACATTCCTATGTATGGGAAGGTATGGATTAATTAAGAAATATTTTTTGCAAAAGAAATTGACATATGTAAACCAAATAATTTTCTTTATATTTTAGAAATTTAACAAAACTCTTGAGACAACAACGGAGCAAATCGAAGTTAAAAATGATTTTGCACCAAAAATGACATGTTTTAATTGTTTGGGCAATCATAGTTTACGTGATTGTGTAGAGCCACGCAATCCAATAGCAATTAATAAAAATAGAAAAGACTATAACGCAAAAAGGGGAAGTACAAGTGCTAGATATCATTTAGACGACGATCAAAGGTTTGGTCATTTTATTCCAGGTCAAATTAGTTCAAACTTAAGAAAGGCTTTGGGTATTAGAGACAATGAACTTCCAAGGCATGTTTATAGGTATAACAATTTAATTTATTACTCATTGAATTTATTACTCATAATTAGTTCAACTTTTTATTCAAATACAATATTATTTTTCAGAATGAGAGTACTTGGTTATCCACCTGGTTGGTTAGAAGAAGCAAGATTACAGCATTCTGGATTAGCATTGTTTGATTCCCAAGGTCTTGCTGAGCAAGGTTCGGATGAAGAAGGTGAAGTTATTGCTCCTGGTGACAAAGATAAATATGACATAAAAAAAATTCTTGATTTTCCTGGATTCAATATTTTACCTCCACATGGAACTCGAGAGGTAATCAACTAACTAGACAATTGTTACTAACTAGTTAGGTAACAATTGCCTAACTAATTAAAGGAAAAAAAGTCATATTTCTAATATTAAAAATTTTATTCAGGAAGTAGAAGATTATTGGGGATCTTCACTGCAAGAACAAAACAGTAAAAATTCAATGTTATCATATTTAAGCTGTAAACAAGTTGAAGATGGTTATAAAAGGAGAAAACTCCCAAATGCTGCTAATATAAAACCTAGGGCCGACGTAAATCCAGGAGAAATGGATATTGATGAAGTCGAAGGTAGTAAATTAAGTTACATATATTACTACACCTATATTTCACAAATATAATGCATGCTTATACTTTTCTTTTTAGATATATCAGTTGAATGTCTACCAGTGAAAGATCTGTTCATTCCTCCTCTACCAAAAGAAGATTCTTCAAATACACCACCTCCACCTCCTCCAGAGGATGACGAAATTCACTCTCAAGAGGATATCTCAATAAATTCTAATGTGCGTATTATTGTTTGCTCTAAATATTTTAATACTTAACAAACCCCTTAAAATTAAAAATTGTTAATCATTATATTTAATTTTTCAGGACATTAGTACAGCATCTTCATCGAGAGGTACATCGCCATCGTTAATAGATTTAGAAAATGCAAAGAAAAAACTCCTCGCTGAGTTGGATGATTCTACTTCTCAGTCTAATCCTGATTCTGCAAAGAATGATGAACTTGAATCTGAATGTTCCAAGACTGAAGAAATAGACATGAATAATAAAGATGTAAATAATTCTACCCCAAAAAATGATACAAGAACGATGGATCCTATGTTAACATGTACAGGAAAATCTGTAATTTCGATACATGTGGGGACTCCAATATTACACAGTTGTTCGCCTTTTAGAAGATTACCAGCTGCTGAGAAATTTTCAAAAGATATTTGCGACGTAATCAATTTTGAAAATTTACCAGATGCTACAGGCAAATATGATCAAATGGTAGACTTGTTGCAAAAAGTTCGAACAACAGTATCGCGGTTACAGAAGGAATAGAATGACAATTCTTTGAGCATTTGTAATATATGTATAACAAATTAATTGCGTAAGTAAACTACTACTTTACTTCTAAAGTTACTTTATATATTTCAAAAAAAAAACCGAGAAATAAAATAGATTTTTTTATAAAGTAAGATTTTTTGTTAAGAAGCATTTCTAATTTACACTTCCATCATATTTTTTTAACCACATAACTGATTCACATAAAGCATTAGAGGAACTGTTAAATTGTTTTTGAATTATTTTATTAAAATCTATAAAATTCAATTGTATTCTAAATAATAAGTAAATAATTTATTATAATAATACTGTATTATTTATTTTTTTATATTGGACTTCTTATATCAAATGTAAATCACTTGAGTCAAGTCTCAATACTACATTTCCATGGGTTCTTAATCATTTTTCAATTGCCCAGAACTAAATAATCGATATCTTTTATAAATAATTTGCTTAGAAGAAAATAACATAATTTAGTTAAGCTCAAGATTTTGACAAAATTATTGGTGATATTTTTAATCATATTTTGTTATGCTAAAATATGAAAAAGCGAAATTTAATAAAGTATAACGTTAAAAATATTCAAACAATACAGGTCATTAAACAGTTACTTCGATCACTTTTTACAATAATTTTCGAAAAAATGTTTGCCTCGTCGCGCGGAGAAATTCCACGAATGAGAATTAAATAAGAAAGACAAAAGAGCATCGGGATTGCCACGATCCCAAAGTCGCGTCCTCACTGTACCGACCAATCTGTTCCTTGTCTAATGGCAGAGATGATAATGGTTAATAGTAAGTAGATGAGTTCATCTTAATTCACTGTCGGCGTTCCACGTTCCACTGCATCGTGCGGCGCTGCGTAGCGCAGAACCAGTATTGAGCCAGCGGCCCAGCGCCGCGCAGCGCAGCCTAGCATCGCGCAGTGCTTATGTACAAGGTCCCTTATATCTTACTTCCTAGTATTTAATCTTATTCGCGGACAAGTGGAGCGATTCATCTTTTTAGAATTTATTTTCTATTGTATGAAGAAATTGCTGTACATGAGGAAGTGGGTATAAGTTATCGATAAACCTCTTTAAAAAAAAAAAAAAAAAAAACATTCGTACTTTCGTAATAAGCTATAGTGGAAGACAGGAAGTTATATTGAGTCGACAGGTCAAAACTGGAAGAAGCCACAGTGCCACAGTCTTCAGGAAGTGACCTCGGTCGATACCTCCTCAAAGAAGAAACTAAAAAAACTAAAAAAAAACTTGTGTAATTGATGGACAACGTGTCCAACTAGTAGTTGAGGATTGAACGATCAAACAAACTTACCAAGTGAAGTTCGATCGTAATTATATGTAGTCCTCGCTCGATTACATTATAAGTAAGATGTAGTAAAAACTGAATCTAGTAACAAAGATAATTTATTAATGAATACACTATACTATTTGTTATATCGGACCAGATTAATTTGTATTTAATCCTTAGGTAACTGGT
>JAXIUT010000021.1:19536161-19556278 GCA_035586675.1 Eurytoma californica
TAGTGGATGTTACTGCTACTAGATCTATAAGTCACGAAGAAGAAAATGTTGAAAGTATATCTAATGAAACTGCAAATGTAATTAATACTGTTGAGCCTAAAACGCCGTAAGTAATTTGAAAAAATACAACATATTGCTCTGTTACTATAGTTGAGTAAGATGCTTATCACCGTTAATATTCTTTGTAGGGTGAAAAGTCAACCAGTGATACCTCAACCAACAGTAAGTCCAAGGGTGTGTATTTTTAACAATTTATTTATTTGTATTATTTGTATTATGTGTATTATTGTAGTGTAGTGCATGGATATAACTTATTTACAATATTTCCATTTATTATTTTTTAAAGCTAATTTTCATTTTATTAAAGTTATTGTTGAAAATGTTATAATCTCTATCATGGCAAGTTTTTTTTTATATTTTTTTTATTGCCGATACAGTAACAGAGTTACTAAGAATCTGTTTTTGATGGTATATAAAAATATTAGGTATTTATTTTCATACAAAAGTTTAATTAATATGTCCATAAGTTTATTTGCACATATAATTAAAATTAAATCTGCATAAAATTATCAATATTCAAGATTTACATTTTCATTTTCTTCATCTACTCCACTATTTTTGCACGTAAAACTCATATATCAAATTTTCTATTATTTGAATTGAAAAAATATATATAGAATTTGGCTACTATTTCAATTGGGTTATGTACATTAATATAGTTAGTTTGTAAAAGAAAAATTCTATTGTAACTTTTGTGTGAAAATAGGTACCCAAGTATATTGAAGGGATGCTGGCTGTGTGTTCATTTTGTGGAATGAGTGCGGCTGATTTCAACTATTGTTTGAGGTGTAAAAGAAAACTACCAGAAAATGTAAAAGCTATTCCAATTTCTTCTGGTATTCTACCTAAGAAGGAAAACACCGTACCTGTGGACGTAAGAATATTTATTAAAATTTGTGTAATAAGTTCTATTGATATTTTCATCAAATACTAGTTGTCTTCAACTTGTCATGTATAAGAAGTTTATAACATTATTAAAGTTTTTCAAAATTGTTATCTACAATAAACAAATTTCGAATTTTTAAATGTAGGTATTTTATAAAACAAATGAAACTGCCTTGACGCATAAAACTGAAAGAGATGCGATTGCAAAAAGAGGCAGAGGAAGAGGAGGCAGAGGTAGAGGACTAGTAAGGACAAGACAAATAAAGGAGCCAGGTAAAAGATTTTGTTAATTTTTTTATTGTAAAAAGATTTCTTGCAGATTATTATATATTCTTCTTGTTTTTTATTTTTAGAATGTTTAACCATATCATCCGACGAAGAAGATGACAGTAGAAAGCAGAAACGATTAAATAATAGTAAGGAAGCATTGACTTCGCAAAGTGTTGTACAGGCTGAAGAATGCGATACAATTCTAGACAAGGAGCCAATAATCATCAATAATTCAATTCATGCGCATGGTATCAATTTGTTTTTGTTATATATTCACCACAATTTTACTTTGTAAATGACTATTACACTTCTTTGTATGCTTTATTTTTTTTAGGAGTGGAGATCCAGGAGCATTTGACAAATCCAGCCATAAGTAATTTAAATACATATTTAACGTGTCGTACGGTGAGAGTAGGGTCTTACAAATATGCTCCAAGCAATGATATTTTCATATCGGCAAGTGGCTTAAAGCTTGAAGTTCCACTTCTAGAAGATGGTAAGTTTGTTTTTATTGTTATTGGTCACTGAGTTTAGCAGGGGCAATGCAAATAAATCCATAATTTATTTTTTATTTTAGTTATTTATTTATTTATTTTTTTCAGAAAATTCATTTATGACAGTTGATATTAAGTACACCGACCTGGTAAAAGTTTTAATACATTTTTCTAAATCAATGCCAGTTCTATTTTTTTATCCAAATATAGCCACTGGATTGAGGATAAGGGACTTATTAGGAATGCAGGATCCAAAAGGTCCATATTTTGATCCTAGTAGTAAAGGTACATTTACCACAATTTAAAATATTAACAGTATTTTAACGTTTTAATTTTAACAGTATTTTAATAATTATATTTTTATTTAGATCACACTCATAAAAGGATAACACTTCTTCCTGATAGGATTATGGATGATTCGAAAACTATTCTAAAGGAATTATTTAAACCTATATTCGAAGAACTAAATGCAAAAGAAGCTAATGATATTCTTTTAAGAGCATCTCCTAAAACACCAACGGTAATTATTTATTTTATTATTATTAACAAATTTTTATTACTTTTAACATATTCATAAATTATTTAAATAACTAAAATGTTTTCTTCTAGCAGTCACAGGCAACAGGAGTAAAAACCCGATCAACAACATCAAATAGTACTAATTCAAATGGAGCTATACAAACGTAAATTTTAACAGAATTTTTAAAATTTTGTTAAAGATTTTTTTAAATAAATTATTCAATTTTAAATTTTAATTGCAGAATAACGGTGTATCCTGCACCACCAGCCAAAGGAGGTATAGCTATAAATACTGAAGATTTTATATGTCTTGCCGAGGATCAATTTTTAAATGACGTCATAATAGATTTTTACTTAAAATATTTAACATTAGAAGTTCTTTCTCCAACCGACCACCAAAGGACTCATGTGTTCAGTTCATATTTTTATAAACGATTAACAAGTCCACACACACAAGGAGTAGAGAATTCAGAAACTCTGTCTGCTGCTGGTAGACGTCATGCCAGAGTTCAAAAATGGACTAAAAATGTTAATATATTTGAGAAAGATTTTGTTGTTATTCCTATAAATGAGCAGTAAGTCAAATTATCACTATAATTAATTAATATAAATAAAAATAGTCTATTTTGTATTTTTTTCATTTTAATATTTACTTATTTTTATTAAATATTTTCTATAAGTCATTCGGTTAATTATGAATAAATAAATAAATAAATCAAAAGTATTCATTTTGATATTGGAGTTATACAATTTAAAAAATTCGTTTCAGTGCCCATTGGTTTTTGGCTATTATTTGTTTCCCTGGTTTAGTTGGTAAAGTTTCCCCAAAAGTGGAAACAAAAACCGAAAATCAAAAATTGTTAGATAAGAAGAAAAAAGATGAAAAACTACAGGGGGTCACTATTGGTAATACCTCTATCACGCCAGTTAGTACTATTACATTGGATACAGCAGATGATGGCTCAGAACGAGATGAAGCAGAAGGAGACGATGAAGAAATGGAGACAGACAGTGACGAAGACGTAAGTTTTTTGTTTTTTATTTTGTTACACAATAGTAAAATTCAAATGTACCCTAATTATTGTGAATAATATTTCTTTCAGAATGAATCCGAGTGCAAAACAAATCCTGAACCAAGTGATAAAATAAGCTGCCAACTGGCGCAAAATAAAGAAGTAGTAAAAGTGTATGTATTAATTTTTTTATTTACGAATTTGTTGTTAAAATAGATTATTTTATACTTTTATTTTCGTTTTAGTCCATGCATCTTAATATTCGATTCTCTTACTGGAGCCAGTAGAAATCGAGTTGTTGCAACATTAAGGGATTATTTAAGTTGTGAATATCAAGCAAAAATGGGCGTAAAAAAAAATTTTACAAAAGATATAATAAAAGGTGCCTGCCCAAAAGTCCCCCAACAATCGAATTTTACCGATTGTGGACTGTATGTTTTGCAGTACGTGGAAAGCTTTTTTCAGGTAAGCAGTTCGATCATTATATATATACATTGTTGATTTATTTAAGAAATAAGAAAATAATAATTTCTAATATTTCAGACACCAATTTCGGATTATACGTTACCTATTAAAATGCTGAAAAATTGGTTTGAAGAAATTATTGTTACACGTAAAAGGGAAGAACTAGCAAATTTGCTCAAAAAATTAGTAAATGATACTAAAGGCGATAAGATCAGTTTGCCAACATTAACGTTTCCTACGCAAGATGGTAAGTTAAAGCTTAAATCTGAAACAAAAGCTGCAGAGACTGAGACGAAAAAAAAAACTGAATTAGGAGAGAGCAAAGCGAATATTCCAACGACAACGGCAACACCAACAGAAGAGGCGGAAAGCACTTCTGAAACTAAGGTTGTAACAACACAAGTGAGCATTCCTCAATCTTCAAATCAAAGTATAAGCACAACAGATGGTAGCTTGGTTGTTCAAAAAGAAGCGACTTCTACGACTGCACGGTATGTCATACGCAACATTAAAATCTGAAAAATGAAGTTTTTTTAATTATATTTTTTATCTTTAGATCATCTACTGATACTATGGCGTTTTTAAAAAATAAGAGAATACCGAGGTTACAAAAATCCTCTGACAACCAAGAGGACAAGCAGGTTGCCAAAAAACATAAGGGAGATTCCTTTGATTCTTGTAAATAAGTGTTATCTTTTTTATATAATGATGATTTATAATTAATTAAGGTTAGTCATAATCGTAAAAAAAATTCTTTACGTATACACTACCTATGTAGTTCTTATATTGTAAGGTAAATAAAATAAGATAAATGATTATGTCTAAAAATGTTCAATTTATTTATCTCTATAAGAATATAACACGTTTAAAATAGAAAGAAAACTTTTAGTTAAAATAATAATTAAAAATTGATTTTCTTTTTTCTTACAGACTTTTTATTAGTTAAAATGAAAGACCCATATTTTTTAAAATTAGTAACTATTTTTCTCCATATTTGTATATACAAATATTTTGACAAATAGTTAGATTTTATATCAATCTTACTAAAATTATTTAAAAACGTAGTTAATTATTTTAAATACAAATCTTTTTAATACTTTGTCAGATCATATTGCATTACAACTGCTGTTAGACAGCACACACAATATTTTTATATGCAAATATTAAGTGTTATTACACAAATAATTGATACAATTTTTAAAGTTATAATATTGCCTTTTACCACTGTTCTTATACTTTACATGTGTGAATGCAAACTTAAAACATTTTTGGCCCCTGTCTCATGTAGTGCATTTTTATTGTTATTTGAAATATAATATAAATCAATGATAACGTTAAAAAAAATCTGAAGTGTGTAGTTTTAAAGCAAATCTGCATTTTACAAGTTATGTTTTTAAAAACGTCATGGCTTGATAGAACCAGCCACAAGCCAAATATTCTATTTTTTAATTAACAGCTGGTGGTGGTAGGGGTGGCTCGCCATCAAAACCCTGTAAAACCATTAGCCATGTAAGGAAAAATATTTTAAAGTTAAATGACTAATAATTAATGAAAATGATCTTACTGGATCATTGTCCCTAGATTTTGCACCATCTTCAGATTGACGTAGTGACTTAGGTCTCAAAGCATATAACAACATGCCTATTATAGCAAATAAGCATACCATCATAAAATCACTCTCACTCGAAGCATTCCCTGGACCTGGCACTGTTATCGAAAAATAAATCATTAATAAAAGTATTTTACTTAGTATACATGTTTGGGCATAAATTTTCAATAAATACTTACGTCTGGATACAGTAAGACACTCATTATCTGTACAATATGCTTGTGATTGTCTTAACTGAAATAAAAAAAACATTTAATTTAAATCAATATTTAACATTTTTTATTGTAAATTAATAATATTAAAAAAGATTTCTGGCTTAATTACAAACACTCTGTAAAAGCTCATAAAATCGTAACTACAAACAAAAATGCTTCATCAGCAAAATGTACGTTCAAAGGTTTAAAAGTAAACATTGAGTCATAGGAAGCAACACAAGGAAATTACAAAACTGTTACAAATTGCATAACCGTTGCAAATTACGTATCCGAAAGAGAGTAAAGGATTTATACAAATGTTAATTAATTTATTGTAAATAAATAATTAAACTTACAATAGACAAAAGTCTCTGCATGGCCAAGTCATGGTTCCACATGCAGGCGCACGGATTAAAATCGTCACCCTCGTCACCCATAATTTTATAGTATTGTACTTATGTATCACAAAAAATTACCTGAAAAAAATGCGTTGTTAAGTAAAGTGTAAAAGTGAAAAAATAAGCAAGTCGCAAAAGTGTAAAATTCTAGGTGGTATAATATTATATAACGTATTTAAATAAACTATTAAAATATTATCAGCAAAATTTTAATTCGTTGAACGTTCTAACAACCGCGCGCAAACTTGTACAAACTACGAACATTTTATCTTTGTCTACGTATGTTGATAAGATCCTTTCGAAAACGGACGCGCTTATGTATTGACATTGATAATGTATAGGCGCAAAAAAGCGCTCTAAAGCAAACAATTCGTGACCAAAAAAACTACAATATCTTCGACTAAATGGATTGTCTTATAATTCGCTGCTTACAAAATGAAACGTGAATTAAGATGATGATAAATGTTAACACTAACATGAGATTATAATTGATCTCGTTAAATAAACGCGTTGAATTTGCGCCACTGTCCGCGCACCTCGTTCTTATCTTTCTTGAGCTTTTCAAACAACTTTAAAAAAAAAAAAACACCTGTGCGCAAGCACTTGAAGTATTTATTATATTTGACACTGAAAACTGTTCTCCGGTCGCGCCACCGAGGCAATGTTTTTTTATTAATTCAGCTGAAACGCGGTACACGTCACAAGGCGAACAGGTATTTTCTTTAAAAGTGCTGGAAAAGAATTTTACGCTCCGAAAGCCTCGGCTCCACAATCAGCTGTCAAGTCGCCAACAATCGAGCAATAAGGCTGTGGGAAACTGCTCGAAAATGATATGCACCGTTCCATCGAGAGACTAACATTCGCGCGAACCTGCGTCCGCATCTCACAATCCCACCCAAGCGCGCCGAGCACTTTAATTTCCGGAGCAGCCAGATGTTGGAGCCCGGGGACGTCCGCCCACACCACCGACGCACAGACGCGCAGACACGCGAAAATCAAGACCCCTGTTCGCGAATCTCGCTTAATGACAGCCTCACGGACGGACGTTCGTGGGTGACGGTGAAAAATTGTAGAAAAATGGGTCGACCATGATAGGCGTACTTAAGTGCAGTCGATGACCCTCGGGGCGCGAGAGCGGGCCTCGGTCGCTGGTGCGGCGTGTGTTGACAAACAGTGATTACTTACGCGTCGAGCGCGAGTGCCGACTGGTTACGTGGTTTAATTTCGGCCGACTTAAATCTACTCATGATCAGCATACGTCAAACCCGAGGCTCGGCTCGCATGCTCTCTCTTTCTCTCCCTCTCACTCGCACCACACCACGACGAACACTGGCTGTACGCGCGGTAGTATATACCGTATATATTAGCTTCTCGTGTCAGCGACTCGGGCTTTTCCGCGGCACTTCGGGATACGACGATCCGCAGAACGGGGCGAAAAAATGTACATGGACTCTAATGGGTGACAGGATCTAGCGCTGCCGCGGTGGCTCGGTGGACGCCTCAACTATGTTGCAGGACTATATTGCAGCTAATAGCTATTACATATTGTGCAGGATTAGAAGTAATTTGTTAAAAGGCGCAGGCAAACGTTACGTGAATGGACGGCGTAACTATAAGTCCATGCGAAACCTATTAAAATTAAATTACAACTTAATGGAGTTATAATAGTAGAAATTTGGAAACTGCTACCTAATTCAATAGAATATAAATGCTTTAAATAGATATTATAAATTTTTTACTGTCAGCTGTAAATTGTAATATTGAATTATTTTTCACATTTGAAACACGTATGCACGCGCATTGTGTACTGATAAGAAATAAGGATAATACAAACGTTGATAAAGTAAACATTACTTAGTTTATGAAGCGTTATTCTAAAATATCTTTTATTTTAACACAAATTTCCTTTCTTTAATTCTTCAACTTAATTTGTTTAATTAATATCTATAAACATTTAAAAAAATTTCTAACTACGTTATCTAAATATATAGAAATAATTAGAACGTGTTTACCTAACTTCCGTAAGATCAATATCAGTAACTCCATAATTTTTGCTTTTTCATTTTATTGAAATTAAATTAATTAAATAAAACGGATTGGATCAAAAGTGGTGACTTTGAGAACGCCAACAAAATGCGCGGGATTTTGTTACTTCTTGGATGTTATAGGCGCGAGTTACGCAGTGCTCGGTTTACAGTGATCTTTCAGGACGATTTTTATTGTGGGATTTTGTTCTTGCCAAAATGAGTAAAAATCGTTTTGCGTCTTCAGCACAGGCTAAGAGGCCTAAAACAGCGTAAGTGCAAATTATCTTGTCTTGTCACTTTAAAATTCCTGGTTAAATTGAATGAAAATCCATTTAAAAAAATGTCTAACCTTCAAATTAATTACTCTTGTTCTGCAATTTTAAATACTAATAATATAATAATAATATTCAGCTGAAATAGCCTTTTTTAAGTATTTATATGTACATGATTTTATAGAAATGACGATGAAGAAGACGAAGATATGGACGAATTATTTGATGATATAGACCCTGACATGGACAGTGAGTTAGATGTTGCAACTACGAATGTTGAAGAAGAAAGTATGTGCATAGATGTAAGTATCAAAAAATTTTACATTTTTTAAATCTTAAGTTTTGTTTATTTATTTATTAACATATCGAATATAATTGATTAAGGGTGCAGACATAGACACTGCATCTGCAAAATGGAGCAGACCAGAGCCTCCACTTCTGAATCCAGCAAAGGATACTCTGTGTTTTCAACAAATAGATGTGGATCATTACACAGGTAAGAAGCATTGACTTTACTTTTTCTAATAAAATATTGTTATTGAAATCAAAGTAAATGCAATTATTTTTATTTTTTAGGCCAGCCGTTGCCAAATATGCCTGGAAGCAGAGTAGCTCCAGTTCCTATAATGAGAATGTATGGTGTGACTGATCAGGGAAATTCAGTTTGTTGTCATGTTCATGGTTTCAGTCCTTATTTTTATGTCTCTGCTCACCCCTCATTTACAAATTCACACTGTAGACCCTTCAAGGTTTGATAAAAAATGTTTGATGTATAAAAATTTAATCAAACACTTTCTAAATAAATGACTAAATTTTTAGGATGCTTTAAATGAAGCTGTTAGAAAGGACATGAAGAATAACAGTGATAATGTACAAGATTTTGTATTAGCTGTTGAAATTGTAGAACGTCAAACAGTATATGGTTACACTGGAGAAAAAAAATCATTGTTTTTAAAAATTACAGTTGCTTTACCTAGGTTACTGGCTCCTTGTAAAAGATTATTAGAGACTGAAGTTGTATTTCCATTACTTGATCACAAATACACAGCTTATGAAAGTAACATTGATTTTGATATTAGGTATGGTGATTCTTTTTTACTTACAGCACTATCGTTGATTGAATGCAGCACTATGTATAATCTTTTTTTGCAGATTTATGGCTGATACTCACATGGTGGGATGTTCATGGATAGAATTAAAACCAGGAACATGGAAATTAAGAGGAAAATTTAATCATAATTTGCCGTCAGTTTCTAGATGCCAAATAGAAGTAGATGTGGCTTGGGATCAATTTATTGCTCATGCTCCAGAAGGAGAATGGTCTAGAGTTGCGCCATTCAGAATTCTCAGTTTTGATATTGAATGCGCTGGTCGCAAAGGTACAAAACAATAATAAACTAATAATAATTGTAATTTAATACAAATAATATTCGAAATTAAATTTTAATCATTTTTAATAACGCTCTTTTTTCAAATTTTAATTTTCAATCAATAGGTATTTTTCCTGAACCAGAACATGATCCAGTTATTCAAATAGCCAATATGGTGATCTTACAAGGAGAAAGTGAACCATTCTTAAAAAATATTTTCACTTTGGATTCTTGTGCTCCAATAGTAGGTTCTCAAGTCTTAAGTTATGAAAAAGAACGACTATTATTAGAGGTATGTTAACAAAAAATTTATATTTTATTATATATATAAAAAAATATGCTTTTAAATTTTATTATTTTGCTTTCTTTAAGAAATGGGCTGAATTCGTTCGTCGTTTAGATCCAGATATTTTTACTGGATATAACATTAATAACTTCGATTTTCCATACTTGATTAATCGAGCTCAACATTTACATGTTAAAGATTTTAATTTCTTAGGTAGAATAAAAAATATAAAATCTGTGATAAAAAATCAAACTATTCAAAGTAAGCAAATGGGTAGAAGAGAGTACAAAAATGTAAATTTTGAAGGTCGAGTGCCTTTCGACTTATTATTGGTAAATGATATTATGATGCATTTAAAACAAATAGCAATCAATAAGAGCTAATTAATTGAATTTTATTAATTATTTAAGGTACTTGTTCGTGACTACAAATTAAGATCTTACACATTAAATGCAGTGAGTTACCATTTCTTGCAAGAACAAAAAGAGGATGTTCATCATAGTATTATTACTGACTTACAAAATGGAAATGCCCAAACAAGACGTCGTTTGGCTGTGTATTGTTTAAAAGATGCTTATCTTCCTCTCAGATTATTGGATAAACTAATGTGCATCATTATATACATGGAGATGGCAAGAGTCACAGGAGTTTCTTTGTCAAGTTTATTAACTAGAGGGCAACAAATTAAAGTAGTTTCACAATTATTAAGAAAGGTATAACTATTTAGATAGTTGCTTAGTCGAAGAAAAAAACAATTTAATTAATTTAAGAATAAAAATTAAGTGATTGGTTTTATATTTTAGACCATTGAAAGAGGATACTTAATACCAGTACATCATGGTCAAGGATCTGACGAACAATTCGAAGGAGCTACTGTTATAGAGCCTATTCGCGGATACTATAACGATCCAATTGCAACACTCGATTTTAGTTCTCTGTATCCGAGTATAATTATGGCTCATAATATTTGTTATACGACGCTGTTGAGTCCAACAGCTCAAAATCAGTATAAAATCGCAAATGATGATGTTACGAGAACTCCGGCAAATTCTTCTTTCATTAAAAGTAACGTGAGGAAAGGAATACTACCTGAAATTTTGGAGCACTTACTTTCCGCGAGAAAAACTGCCAAAGCGGAATTAAAGAAGGAAACTGATCCCTTAAAACAGAAAGTCCTCGATGGTCGACAGTACGCGTTAAAAGTTTCGGCCAACTCCGTGTACGGTTTTACTGGAGCGCAGCAAGGAAAATTACCTTGTTTAGAAATATCTGGCGTAAGTATATACAACCACAATAGTTTAATTTTCTTTTTTTATTTAAACTTCATTATATTTTATTTATTTTAGAGTGTTACCGCGTACGGTCGTACGATGATTGAGAAAACAAAGCAGGAGGTAGAAACTCATTACAAAAAGGAAAACGGTTACGATCATGATGCAATTGTTATATATGGTGACACTGACTCTGTGATGGTTAAATTCGGAGTGAAAAACATCGAGGATGCTATGAAACTCGGAAAAGAAGCTGCTGATTATGTGACTTCCAAATTTATCAAACCCATCAAATTAGAATTCGAAAAAGTGTACTTCCCGTATCTTCTCATCAATAAGAAGCGCTACGCTGGCTTATACTTCACAAAGCCTGAAAAATATGATAAAATGGATTGCAAAGGTTTGGAAACAGTCAGAAGAGATAATTGTCCTTTGGTTGCTAACATGATGAATACGTGCCTTCAAAAATTACTCATTGATAGGTAACATTTTGCCTTTTGTAAACAAAATCTTTTAACCGTAATTTTGAAGAATTATCAGTACTGAATTAAATATTTACAGGAACCCCGAAGATGCAATTGATTATGCTAAACAAATAATCAGCGATCTTTTGTGTAATCGCATCGACATTTCACAATTAGTCGTCACCAAAGAATTGACGAAAACAGATTACGCAGCGAAACAAGCGCATGTGGAGTTGGCCGCCAAAATGAAGAAGCGGGATGCCGGTACAGCTCCAAAACTGGGCGACCGTATTCCGTATGTATTTATAAGCGGACCAAAGGGTGTACCGGCGTATCAAAAAGCCGAAGATCCGATTTACGTTCTGGAAAATAACATTCCTATAGATACTAATTATTATTTGGAAAATCAACTGTCCAAACCGTTAGTTCGTATTTTTGAACCTATCCTTGGTGAAAAAGCTGAGTCCTTGTTACTAAAAGGAGAGCACACGAGAACAAAGTCAGTGGCTACTTCAAAAGTCGGTGCTTTGGTAGCTTTCACGCGTAAGAAGGAAGCATGTCTGGGTTGTAAGGCAGTTTTGCCTACCGATCGTGAAGAAAAAGCCTTATGTCAATATTGCGAATTAAAAGAATCCGAAATCATTCAAAACGAAATTTACAACGGCAGAAAGTTGGAAGAGAAATTCTGTAGATTATGGACTGAGTGCCAAAGATGTCAGGGAAGTCTTCATCAAGAAGTAATTTGTACAAGGTGAATTGAATTTTTAATTTCTTAAGCAAACTCTATTTTTCATTACAATGAATGAATTTGATTTATTTCTTTCAGTCGGGATTGTCCCATATTCTACATGAGAAAGAAAGTACAAATGGATTTGGATACACAAGCGAAACGAATAGAAAAGTTTGGACTTCCACAGTGGTAGATCATGGTTTATAAAATTTTAGTAATAATTTCAATTCTAAGTATTTACAAATATGACTAAGTATTGTATTGCTTTAAGCAATTTTAAGATTCACCATAACAATGAATTACAATTTTTAAAATTTCTTACTATTTATGGTTGTACATATCGTATTTTTATATGAGATTATTGCGTTTACAAATTTGGAATTGTGTAAATAAAATTCATTCTGAAAATTTAAATTCTTGTTATTATATTTTCTAGTACGAATATTCATTTAATGATTAGAAAAGCATTTCAATTTATTTATGTTTACTTTGTCTTTATTTTATGCTTGAAAAATAAAGACTATTGTCTATATCAGATATACTTGCAATCTATTAACAATTAAAAAAAAAGAGATCTATCAAATCAAATCCAATAAAATGGTAAAAAAAACAATTGAACGAAAAACAAATTTCGCGCCACGCAAATCGAGGCAAGTGAATGACGAAAGTCACTATGAGAGTGTGATAGTGTCGCGGTGCGCTCTAGTCGGAGCCCGCAGCTCTGCCAGTCTGCAATTTCAGCAGTCCATTTTGAACGCTCGCACCCGGTTCATCGATCGAGAATTCGTTCAGGTAAGCTCACTCAAAATCTTCGCTAATTTTCAATCTACAATTCGCGTGCCTCTCCCCCGAGTCCGGCCTTCCTTTAAATCACCCTTGCACTATTCAAACCTCATTTTTTTCGTCGAAAAATGCAATGTGCCGCACCTCCCGTGCATCGGCCGAGGTGCACATGCGGCGTTCTCGCTAAAAACGCATCTCCGCGCTTTTTCGCGATCCCACACGTCGAGGTACCGTTGGCCATCGCCACGTCCCTCGGCAGTAGTCGTCGGATCGATCCGCCGAGCGCTCCGGAGTACGCGACGCACTCCAGAGATCCGCCTATCCTCCGATGACCTTGGCAAGGTCACTCTTATCAGTGGGCGCGTAAGTGCAAGAAGGACAGTCCCGGGCGAGCCCCCATCGGGAATTCGGGCACCGGCTCAAGGTCGTGCATAGGCGGGATGCACCAGCCCGTCACTCATTGATTCAGTTACATAAGATAGTCGTAGACGAGCGCGAGGAAGGTGCTGCGTGCCACACGATTTGCCGTCCGTGAATTCGGCGCGCGACGAAAAAAGAACGACGCGTTCGACACATTAGTCGCGTGGCGGACCTTGGCATTGTTGGCCGAATTAAAAGCGATCGTGATCTGATTTCAGGACTTTGACGGTACCCTTCAAGCGGACTCTGCACAACATGCCGATCCAAAGCATCAAGGCTCGCCAGATCTTCGACTCTCGTGGAAATCCCACTGTCGAGGTAATTGTTTCATTCCAGGGGGCAATTGGCTTTCACTTGGTGTGACTAGTTTCTAAGCGGTTATCTACCTTGCATTCTTGTAAAGATTATGCTAGGTCATGGTCGTGGGAGTTGTTTTATCAATGATCTATTTGACGAGCACTTTTTTTTGGATTTGTTGTATTTTTTTTTAATTAACACTGTGATTTCAGGTTGATCTTGTCACTGAAAATGGACTCTTCCGGGCTGCCGTACCTTCTGGAGCATCCACTGGAGTTCATGAAGCTCTGGAATTGCGAGATAACGACAAGAAGCAGTACCATGGAAAATCAGTATTCAAAGCCGTTGACAATATCAACAAAATCATTGCACCTGAACTGTTGAAGGTAAACTTTTACTCTCAAACTAAATTTTATAAATAGAATATAGAAATGAGTATTATTTGATTCTGTTTAGGCTGGATTGGAAGTCACCCAGCAGACAGATATTGACAATCTCATCTTGAAAATTGACGGTACTCCTAACAAGGCCAAACTTGGAGCTAATGCCATTCTGGGTGTTTCTTTGGCTGTTTGCAAGGCTGGAGCTGCCAAGAAGGGAATCCCTCTTTACAAGTGAGTAATAATTTTTTTTTTGTAATATGAATTAGAATAGAAAGAAAACATGCTAATTTTATTAAAAATGTTTCAAAACATTTCTCTTTTATTAAATGAAAATAATTAAATAATATTTCGTACTACATTTTCAGGTACATTGCTGAATTGTCTGGAAACACAAACATCATTCTGCCAACTCCAGCTTTCAATGTCATCAATGGTGGATCCCATGCTGGTAACAAGCTTGCCATGCAGGAGTTTATGATCCTCCCCACTGGTGCTAAGAACTTCACAGAGGCCATGAAGATGGGTAGTGAGGTGTACCACCACTTGAAGGCTGGCATCAAGAAGAAGTTTGGTCTTGATGCCACCGCTGTTGGTGACGAGGGTGGCTTTGCTCCCAACATTCTGGAAAACAAAGAGGCTCTCATCCTCATTATGGATGCCATCAAAGTATGTATTATTAAGAAAAAGTGGAATAATTTGCAAGTTTAGTGACTAAAGAGTTTTAATAAATATTTGTTTAGGCTGCTGGATATGACGGTAAAATCAAGATTGGTATGGATGTAGCAGCATCTGAATTCCACAAGGATGGCAAATATGATCTGGACTTCAAAAATGAAAAATCTGACCCAAGCACCTACTTGGAACCTGCCAAATTACAGGACTTGTACTTGGGATGGGTCAAGGAATTCCCCATTGTCTCCATTGAGGATCCCTTCGACCAAGATGGCTGGGATTCATGGACCAACATCACAGCTGCTACTCCAATCCAAATTGTCGGTGACGATCTTACTGTCACCAACCCCGAAAGGTAAAAAAATGAAACCTATCTCCATTAACAAAAAATCAATCTAGTTTTTGAAATATTTATTACATTACAATAAAAATAATTTTATAGAATTAAGACTGCCATTGACAAGAAAGCTTGCAACTGCTTGCTACTGAAAGTGAATCAGATTGGCAGCGTAACCGAGTCAATCAACGCCCACAAGCTGGCTAAGAGTGCTGGCTGGGGCACCATGGTATCGCATCGTTCCGGTGAGACCGAAGATACATTCATCGCCGACCTGGTAGTCGGTCTGTCCACTGGCCAGATCAAGACCGGCGCGCCTTGCCGTTCTGAGCGTTTGGCTAAGTACAACCAGATCCTCCGTATCGAGGAGGAACTCGGCGCCAACGCCAAGTTCGCCGGCGAGAAGTTCCGAAACCCCCACGCTTAAGTCAATTAGCGTTGAGGACGAAAACAAGAACAACTTGCTTTATTGCGTCTTTATTGACATTATTATTTATACGTTTTTAGCTTTAGGCAATGCATATTATTTACATTTGAGAAATGTTCATAATTCTTATTGCCCTTGAGTCGCGAAATCATCGCGAATTCACATAGAACTTACGTAATACCGATTTTTTTCGAAAGCTTTATTATTTGAATCTTTAGGTTATTATTTAAGTCACTTAGATTTTCGGCAAAGATTGTAAAGATTAATTTATTGAATAACGAAAAGAAAGAAAAGATTGTAAGTGATTGTATTTATTGAATATTCGGTTACGTAGGATCAATATCTAATGTGAATAAAAAAATTGTTGGATTCCGGATGTATAAGGTTTAACAGAACAAACACCCTATTTTAAGTAGCATTACAGATTGACTCTGTAATCGCATTGTTCACGATTTAAAAAAGTGTAAATAACAAATAAATCCACCAACAAAAAAGTCGTGTCTCAAATATCTCACTCGCCGACAAAAAAATCCACCGTCCTCTCCATGTTGCGAAAATGAATTATCACCCAATTTGAATACCCCGGTTGATTTACATAAGCGCTCGGCGGCTCAATCGATAGGTCAAAGATATCCCGGCTCGAGAGCGTCTCCCACGTAGAACGCCTCAAAAAGCGACGAATGTCCGTGGGGTTCTCGACCGCCCCCAGCTGACCCACATGTGCTCACCATCTGTATTTCCTCGCGCGCTTATTTTTCGCATTTCCCGGCGTGAGATTACGCCCGGCGCACGCATCTCTCCGCCTTGGCGGGGGGGTGGTGCAAGACGGCCGGGCAATGTGCCGCGCTCACGCGAGGTCCGCCGAGGCACGCACACTGGCCACCGTATCGACTCGGACCTAAGGTCAGTATACTCCGCCAAGACGGCCGGCCGCTACTACGTGATAGCCGAGGTCCTTCGCGATATATTCGCTCCTTTTTTTCCCTTCGGGTCATTTGCCTATCTCGCGCCTATCGCCACTTCCCTCTTCTTTTTTCCTGGGATTTTTCTCTCGTGAATTTGTCCGATGGTTCCTGATTGCCGTGGCTACGAATTTAGCTTAATTAAAACTCAGATTTGCTGCGGCTGGGATTATTGGACTGTTCCTCCCTTTTTCCGAGTAGGGTAGGAATTGTTTTGTTCCAGTGGCTCGGGGCGAGCAACAGATGCAATTTCAGATATTCCGTTCGAGTGCGAGTCGCGCGATTTGCGGCAAACAACTGGAAAGATGCGGAGATTGTGAAAATTCGAGGCACGTAACCGGCGTTCACAGTCTACGGACGTGGGATAATGAAAAAAATGTATAAAACGGTCAATCCGCGATTTGAACTTCATTAACTGTTAATTAATTTTTACATAGAGGTAGTAAGGACTCGAATGATCATACACGAACCAGTAAAATTAATTCATTTATTTGCTGACGCTTCGACACTGGAATTAGTGTCTTCTTCAGAGCTGTAAAGTACAACGAAAAGAACAAATTTGATTAAACAATAATAAGGGAACAGACGCTCAAAAATGTTCTGTTCCCTTATTATTGTTTAATCAAATTTGTAATAATAAGTGAATTAATTTTACTGGTTCGTGTATGATCATTCGAGTCCTTACTACCTCTAATTAAACCAACGAACGTCCGAGTCACTCTCTACAATTTATTTTTACGTCATTTATCGAGGGTTGCTGGTTTTGCAATTACTTCACATCACGCTTTTAAGAAGTTTTAACGAGAAAAGCAATTTAAAGAGATGTATTTATTTATCAATTATTTTTTAATTTTCTTTTGTATTTGTACTCTTTAAATGGTATATTAAACTTCTCATTAAAAATTAAGAGGATAACATCATTTTCTTATAAACAAGTTTTTCAATTTATTGTAATACTGTAATTGCGTGTTTCTTAACGATATAATATATAAATATAATCTACTCACTCGCTCATAAATTTACAGAAATAGATGCAATTTAATTCTTTTATTTTCATGAGCAATAAATTATAAAATGTCCTGATTAAATAATTAAATACAATTCACGTTATCGGTAGATCTGATCATTACTTCGTATTTCAGAAAATAATCGATGTTATCCGCGTTGATCTTCCAAGTTTTCAAAAGCACATCGCACGCATAAATGCATTAAATGGATTTGATCTAAGCTTTAGGGCCGATCTGATAAAATTCTGAGGAAAAGTCGAAGTGCAACTTTCGATTTACATCCAATTTTAAAGGCGACGTTTCTCTAAAAATTATTTTTCAACGATGGACACGATAAAGCTGTACGCGGTTGGCGGCGAAATGAGCGCCAGTAAAATGAAAAACGGCCATCCGTATCTGTACCAAATCTTGCAGTAACCCAGTAACAAGTGCACCTTTCGCGCGCAGGCGAATCTAATGCTGCATTAGTCGCTCGTTTCTCCGAAAAAAAAGTTAAAAATCGCTTCTTCCGAAGTGCTTTTGCAATCTATTTAAAGTAAGTCTGAACCATATTTTCTCTAACTTTCTTAAAGAGGTCGATTAAGGTTCTTGTAAGATCAAATACTCAGTATGTATTACAGCTGCAGTACTAACTGAAAAATTTGTTTAACATTGTTTTTTGTTGCAGTATAATTAAAATAATATTAATACAGTAAAAAAGTGTTGAAAATTATGCACTGTATATACTTAAGACAGATGTTAAACTAAAACATAAGTATTATTCTCTAAAATGATCATTATCAAAACAATGCAGCTGCATGCACTGTTACAAAAAAAAAATACGTAACTCTTTAAAAAAGAAACTAACCACGTAAAATATTGCGATTTAAAATCATTAAAAATCAAAATTAATTAAATTATATCATAATCGTAACTTTCGCAAGTAAATCAATTTCAGTCGGGTACTTTTTGACAAATTTTTGCAATCTATCTCCAAAACGAGCTCCGCAACTTGCTCTTCTCTTAAAAAAAGAAAAAAATAGAAAGCGACAGCGCCTCCGGTTTTCCTCTTTAAACCCGTAACGACCCATCGATCCCCGCTCCCGGCAAAAAGGTACCGCGTCTCTTCCTCCGTGGCCGGCGGGTAGGGGGCAAGTGAAAACAAGCGCGGCATAATTGCGTCGGTGAAAAAAAAAAAAAGCAGAGGAAACGAACGCCGCAGCGCAGGAGCGGGGCGGGGGTCAGCAGCGCCATGGCGCGCAGGTGTCCCCATTGTCCCTTGGGCTGGCGCGTTGCGAAAGGCGCGGGCGGCAAAACGTATGCATGCGGCGCGCGAGGGCCGGCGGCGGTCAGTTGTGCGCACACGCGCGATGGGTTCAAAGAACGGCAGCGCGCCGCGGAATCACGGGGTGTAGATCCCGTGCGACGGGGCCCCCCCTACGAGCGCGGCCCACTAGAGCAGCGCACTTACACTCGGGCTCGAGCCGCCAGTTACTCACCTGCGCCCGCGAGTGTACGCGCGCTTTTTGTTCGGCCACGGCTACTTTGTTGCTTATAGACGGTTATAGACGCGGTAATACTGTGGATTCGACTTCTTTTGTATACCTCCAGTTGGGGATGTCAATTTCAGTAATTTAAGGTTCATGGTAGGAGTGGATTTTTTTCTGGTTCTTTTTTTAGTTTTTGGGGAGTGTGTGATTTTTTTTATAATAGAGGCTTTTGGGAAAACTTTTTATATTTTTTTATGATATAGAGGCTTTTGAGAACAGTTTTGCAATTTGGGGAAAAGTCTTTTTGACGAACTTTCGCTGGTTCTAGCTGTGAAGAAGTGGATCACCGGTATCTTCCAATTTT
This sequence comes from Eurytoma californica, assembly GCA_035586675.1. Lineage (NCBI taxonomy): Eukaryota > Metazoa > Arthropoda > Insecta > Hymenoptera > Eurytomidae > Eurytoma > Eurytoma californica. The sequence goes on from JAXIUT010000021.1 coordinate 19,555,610, forward strand.
TTGTAAAAGAAAAAAGTAATTCGTAATGTAATTGTAAGGAAAGTAAAAAAAAATCGATCTCGACAAGATGCCGACGTTTCGATGAAGTTTATTACCATCTTCATCAGGGTTTTTTGTTCCTCGAACGTTATTATGGAAAGTCAAAGACCCTCATCGACTTGGCACTGTGTGCCAGAAAAAATCCTTGACTAATGTTTTACTAGATTTAAAAAAGCCCTGGTGAAGATGATAATAAACATCATCGAAACGTCGGCATCTTAATAAACGTAAACTAATTCGTTGAGATCGATTGTTTTTTACTTTCCTTAAAAAAAAAAAGAAAAAAAGAAACTACCCAGATAGCAAAGAAACGTTGAAGAAACGTCGTTCTGGAAACCAGGAAACGTTGCTTGTTTAGTTTCGATCACGTTTCAGACACGTTTCAGAAACGTCAGTTTTGAAACTTCAGCGGACATTTTAACGTTTCTTTAACGTTTCTTCAACGTTTCTTGCTATCTGGGTATAGAGATCAACAGTTATATATTGATTATAATCTTCAAAAATGATTTCATCAATTCCATCATCAGCAAAAAAAACTAATGTCTGCCACCTAAAAACTAAAAAATGCAAACCAGTTGCTCCGAAAAACGTTAGCCTTCCAAATAATTCACCTCCCAATCGCTCAACAGG
>JAXIUT010000021.1:19556378-19624645 GCA_035586675.1 Eurytoma californica
TATATTTTTAAGATATTATTATAAAATTTTATTAATACTTATAATTTTATTTTTTTACGTGATTTTATAAAAAAATTGTTTTAGGTATATGACCCCCTTAATTGAATTCTGCGCTCCATAACCATTAAATAATTACAATTTATAAGATTCATAAATTCTTTTATATTAAATAATTAATTGTAATTTTTTTATATAAAAAGCTTTTAGCTGAAGTTATTAACAAAAAAGTAATCAATAGCTCGAAATTACCATTTAAACGAGCATCTCTCTAAAGAAAAATCCTATCAATCTCACGGAAAGAAGGAACTAAAGAATCACTTATTTGATTTCTCCCGGCAGGATCTGACGACGGAAGAAATTTATCCGGCGGCGGGAAGCTTCGGCGGAAATAACATCGACGAGCCCAATCAGCAGGGTCTCTCGGGGAACGGCCAGGCCCGCCTCGGCGCCGAGCTTCTGTTCATCTTTATTTTGTGCTCCGCCGCCCTCGCGCTCAACTGAGCGCACCCCCTTGTTGTATATGTAATGACGTATCCACTACTAAACTTAGCGAGATGAAACCAAATAAATTCTGTTGAGCGCATAATAGCGCACGAGAGAGGCAGCTTTTCGCGAGCGTCCTGCTTGCCTCGAAATTTATTTATCGGACACTCCATTGTACGATTAACCGATCGATATAATTTTTAAGAAACAACAAATAAAAGAAAAACGTAGCGAATAAGTAACTCTGAATTTGTCTCTTGTTATTAATACTTGATGGCGAGGTCAAGGGGAATTGAGAGTCGGCAAGACGGGAAGTTTCGATGGTAAACGAATTGGATGAAAACGATATGGATTCATCGATGAGCGCGTTATTGATTACTCCATGCGATATAATTGGTTTATGCTATTCACAGGAAAGTCAACACTCGTAAACGAATTTTTAACTTTGCAATTCGTACAGCCTATCTCACTTGCTTTTCAGCTCTGCAAATTTACTTTATAATCCGGATTAATTTGCTCTTCGATGTCCCTCGTCATTAACTACAGTTAAACAACTTCGCTAATTGTGGAACTTTGTTCCTTGTGTGCCACGCAAAGTCACACAAATTTACGAAATACTTAATTGCCAAGCTGATGGAAAGACGCTCGCAATCGACGAAACTTCAAGTTAATTGCCACATTTTATCAGTCTAAAACATTTTCCAAATTCTTGCACCCTTACCAATTTACAGCGAAATAAACTACGCAGACTCTAAATTTTTCGTTTATCGCTATTATCTTCAGAGATTACTTTTTAAAATATTATTGAGTCCAATGAGTCTGTGAGATTTGAATTCTCGACTCGAAACGCGCGTCGAATCTTCTTTGGGTGGACCGGTAATCTCGCCGGTAATCTTCCTATACCACTGGAGCTCGACACTCGCACGCCCAGATAACGGCAGTTGCGAAACGGTCGTCCAACTCGACTGGCGCGCGTCATCAAAGGAAATCAGCCTCGTCGAGTACGTCGCAACAACTCGGTGCGCCTATATCACAGCTGACTCCGCTCCGGATCCGACCAAGAATCTTCTTCCAGTTAGATCCCTAATTTTCGTCAAAGGTAGGTAAAATGACGTATTTTGCGGTTTCTTTTTCAGAAATTCCTCGGGTCGTCGCCGAGGCGAAAAAGTTGGGTTGAGCGGTTTCGCTGGCACGCCGGCGAAAGTCACTCGAGTCAGAATCTGCAGCATGTAAGCGGTAGGTAGGAGTAACGTGCTTAAGTGTACAGCGCGCGTGCCAGCGTAACATAATGGAATGATCCGCTCAAAGAGGACGCCACTTTTAGCTTTTTTCCCCGCCGTTATCGGCCTGCTATCTTAATATGCGACCGGAGAGCTAGATCCTCCGCGTGATAGACGACGCTCTTGCAAATCCTGTCTCGCTTTATCGTAGGTAATTTCTGTAACAGGAAAATTAGTTAACTCCATTGTTCATCGTTTCGGTAAAGTTATAAGTTACATATTTCGTCGTGCAAAGGTATAATCAGTTCTGAGGGTAATTTGCCAGTTTTATCGAGTACTTATATTCGGTTGAACTTTCTAAGCCGCATCGAAGTAAATAACATTTTCCGAAAAGCCAACTTAAATTGTATTTGCTTACTCGGAGTTTAGTCGAGTTTGAACGAACACTAAGTTTGCACGCGCATATTCGATGTAAGCCAAGTTGCTTTTTGTAAGCTCGGCGCTTTAATCCTCTCTTAATAAAGTTAAAAAGTTCAAAGCCGCGAAGGTATTACAATTATGCGAGATAATTTCAATTTGGATATATAATATTCGCGAGTAATTTCACCTTAAAATAAGCGATTATTCTAAATATTATAAAATTAAATAATTGCATAATTTCGATCAATTTCAGTAATTTATATTAACAAAGTAGAAATTGTTTAGTAGCAATTCAAAAAATTTATTCATAATTTCGAGATATTTTATGCGATGAAATTCGAAAAAAGTTTCGAATACCCCACTAAAAATTAATTTACATTGAAACAGTTAATCTACAATAACGTTAATGATTCGTTGATAACCGAAATATTTTATTCAAATAAGATTAAAATTAGCATTAATTTACTTGATATTGGTGATTCAAAAAGATTCATAAATCTAAGTCCAATCTAATTCTAATAATCGGAGGGGAGCACTGATTTATCGTGCTATATATTATTTGCAGATTTATATTGCAACTTAGATCAAATTAGATGATATGAGATGTAAGTCTGCAATTGAGATAAACTTTTTATACGGATTCTTTACGCCCGTTTGAAATGCAATATGCGTACGTGTATGCATTCCTATATAAGCAAGATGCACGCGAAAATAAAACTGCGGTCCTTAAAAGTTCGGATGTAAAAGTTTATAACCGACCGTGAAATTGATGAAACTCGGCAAAAAGTGATCGCAGAAAAAAAATAAAAATTTAAAAACTCGAATAAGAATTGTTTTTTTTTTTTTTTTTGTAACTGCAGCAAACATTTTTGACGCTTTACCAAACTTCGGAAACCAATTTCAAGTTTTACATTGTTTTCACTTTTTAGAAAACACAAACCTTCTAAATTTTTAGATACGTACGAATTGTTAAAAGAATATTCCTTCAATTTACACAAAAGTTAAAAGTACCGCCGTTGATTGCAAATCTTGTTGCTCCACTAATCATTCCCGCGACCAGAGCAATTGATTTTTTCAGCTCGAAAGGTGTCGAGCGTAATAAACAACCCCCGTTAATCAGGAAAATAAATTCGACCGCGATCCGTAGCAAGCTCCCAATTCACCGTCACCGTAAACAAGCCATGCCCCGCTCCGTCGGATCCTCGCTTCAAAACAAAGCTAATGCATAATAAATACAGCGCAATCGCGGAGTGGCTGCAATTGTCCGTGCAGCGGCTGTCGAGCGGCTAATCCGCTATTATTTTGTGCCCTCCCCCCTGGTCGCCCACCCCCGCAACGACAAACGCGGGCGTAGCTATTAGGCGCGAGTACAGTGCACGCGGCTCCCGCCTCAACCGCGGTTTAGTCAAAGTCCCCCCGACCGCCCGTCGGCCGCACTGACCGAATCGCCATATCCGATAAATCGATCGGCCGCTCCGCCCCCGCGCTGCTCCTGTCGACCGGTAACGAACTGCCCTTCGCCGGCATCCCCTCCGCACCCCCGGTCTCCTCTCCCTCTCTTTTTTTTACATCCGACCCGCGAAAGTAGAGTTCGGTACGAAAGTTCCGCGGCGCGCATTGTTTCGCCCCGCCGGAATTCCGCGATAATTCGATTCGCCGGAGGAAGCGGCCCGCTATCGGAGGGGGACGAATCGATTCGCCGGGGGGTTTCATCTATTCCCGAGTTTTCCGATGAAACACGCAGATAACGAGTTATCTCCAAGTTCGCCCGGTTTACTCGCTGCGCTCACTCGTCGGCGAATTAATTTATATATAGCGAGACGCTCGAACTCGCTCCGCTGTCGCGCGGGCTACTTTCAAATTACGCTGTGCGCGTGAATTTTTAAAGGGGCCAATCGCCCGACGGCGATGTAGCTTTAATGCGTTTAACGTGGAATTATTAAGCTCGTTTGCACAGAGTGCGGCGGTGGGCTAACGGGAAAGGAGCCGGCTCTCGGCGTTTTACCGGCCGGAAGTGTTTTAAAAGTCACCGTTTACCGTTTATTACGAATGAAAATTGAGAAGGTCTTTAGATAAATGAAATGGTGGCCTTCACCCTTGGGTGTCTTACTTAGCGTCTTTTATAACGGCCTATTATTGAGCTACCGAGGCTCTTTAACGTGAAAAAAGAAAAATACCAAGTGCGCGTATCTATAATTGTATAATTTCTTTAAAGGTTACAAAGATTTTCTATTATTTCTTTAGAGGTTTGGCAAATGCACATGAACAAATATGGAAGAGGTAAATAATGCATTTGAGCAAACTAAAAAAGAGTTAAGAGATTCAGCCGATAGAAAAAAAGAAATTAAATTTAAACTTGAAGTAAGGGCGCATGTAATTATAACAAAGCCGCTTTTTATTCTATTTAAGAGTGAATGGAACATTTAGAGATCGAATCAAAGGAATTTTTTACTACATTATTAAAATCATTAATTCGTGAATTTGATAGTGAAGGTCAAGGGATCGCATCGAGATAATAGTGCTCCGTTTTAACCAAACATCGTGTCAACGAAAAATTCATATTATTCCTGACAGTCATGAAAGCAAACAAAACTTTGATAGTAGATAAAAAAAGCAAGTTATCTGTTGATAAATTATAACGTCAATGATTTAACTGCCCGGCATACGTCTGCTAATCTCATTTAATTCCTGGCAGCGGATATAACAACTACAAGCAGTAAGTTTAATAGCCAAAAAGTAAAGCCTATAACGTTATGTTCAAATTTTAGTTTTATACAATTATAATACAAAAAAAAAACAAGTAAAACCTAACGATTAAAGAAAAGCGAGTGTTTATTTTGTGTTAAAAGATGGCAACAAGGTGGGGCATCTGCGGTGCCGGAAAAATTTCCCACGACTTCGCTGCCGGGGTTGGAATTCTGCCGAAGGGGGAGCACGAGCTAGTGGCGGTCGCCGCCCAGGATATATCGCGAGCCAAGGATTTCGCCAAAGTTCACGGAATCGCGAATGCCTACGGCAGTTACAAGGATCTCGCCAACGACAAGAATGTCGGTAAGACTCTGGCAACATTTCTTCTCTCGAAACTAGAAAAAAAAAAAAAAAAGAAAATGTGTGCTCGGAATCTCGCTGAAACTTTTCCAGTACGTTTCGATTTCCGCGGTTGACTCGACTTCAGTTTCATCTTTTGTTTCATTCTATCATGTTTTCGTTTCGAAACTTCATCGAGACTCGGTGCGTTATCGTTGAATATTTTATCGTGTACTTTTATTAAGGAAGTGATGCGATAAAAATACTTTCGTAATTTTTGCAAAACTTTTATATTCCCCTTATCGAGAATTATTTAACAATTTTTATTAACAGTTAATTAAATTTAAGTGTATTACGGTGCATCGATTATAACTATATTGGAATTTTAATTTAAATGTAAATTTCATTTCAATTTTATCGTTCACTGTCTATCGTGTACAACATGATGAGTCTGCTTTATAAAATGTGTAAATACTTTTTTTACACCCTAAAGTCACTTCGAAACATATCGAAAACATTATTTTTTAAATTCTAAATATAAAAAAAATCAAAACAACTTTAAAACATAAAATTACCTTAAAAAATAAATAACAATTTAATTGTTTAGAGGTGGTATACATCGGTACGTTGATGCCCTCGCACTTGGAGCTAGGAAAAATGATGCTTAATGCGGGTAAGCATGTGTTGTGCGAAAAGTCGCTGACGATGAACTTGAAGCAGACGAAGGAACTGATCGCATTAGCCAAGAGCAAGGGTCTGTTTCTCATGGAGGCTATATGGAGCCGGTGTTTCCCAGCGTACGAAGTTCTCCGACAGGAAATTGCCAAAGGAAGTATCGGCGATGTCAAGCAGATCACAGTTGGCTTCGGATTCGCAATGGAAATCGAACGTATTGTGTAAGTCTGCAATAATCAAATATCTTTCTAACGATCACGTTTTTGCCCTGCAAAAAGATAAAATAATACCCAATCGATAATTGACTTTATAATACATCACTTATGCAGATAATTTTAAAACAATTGATACGATTTATAATTAAAAGTAATTGGTTTTTATTGCGTCCGAAAATGACTTTACAAACACGCAGTTGATGTTGTACGCTTCTAAAATTAATTAATAACACAACTTAAACAGTAAAAAAGCATTGGGTGGCGGTTCAATCCTGGACCTGGGTGTCTACGTGATCCAATTCGCTCTGTTTGTTTTCAACCACGAGAAACCGATACAGATTAAGGCGGCGGGCTGCTTAAACGAAGAGGGGGTTGATATGTCGATGTCAGCCACCCTGATCTTCAAGGGCGGTCGCACTGCTACCATCTACACTCAGACCTTCGTGGACCTGCCCAACGAGGCGCAGGTCATCGGCACCAAGGGTAAGATCACCCTGCCGAATTTCTGGTGCCCCCCGGTCATCAACCTTCCCAGCGGATCGAAGGAATTCAAACTCCCCGAGACTAAGCAAAAGCTCAACTTCGTTAACAGCACCGGCCTGAGCTACGAAGCCGCTGAAGTACGGGAGTGTCTCAAAAAAGGTAACAGTTTTTTTTTGTTTACTCACAAGAGAAATCATATGCGGATTGCGTGGACATGAATGATATTGATTTTTGGTGGATTTCTTATTTCAGGATTGAAGGAGAGTCCGAAAGTGACTCACGCCCATTCTTTGCTTATCGCCGAAGTGGAAGATGAGCTGCGAAGACAAATTGGAGTCGTTTACGACGCGGACAAGTAAAGGGGACGACTATCGATCAATACTTTTTCAAATGCGGAAATGAAATTTATATCAATAAAAGTAAATTTGTTGTATATTATTTGAGTTTATGTAAGTTCTTTTAATATACATACTACATAATGAACTAATACGAATCATAATTACTGTGTAAACTTTTACGACCTTGACAACTATCCATGATAATATATCGATCCTTCTAAGAATACGGTTGTTTGAATTAAAAAAAAATTGTACAATATGTACATAATAAATCGATGCATAATAAAATGGAAAGATAAAGAAGGTTTTGGAACGTCTGAAGGAATTTCATAAATGCTGAAGTTCTTACGAAAAACTTTCTAATCCCTGTCTCCAAGGGAGGTTCAACTCAGGATAACACATTAGTCAATTTCGCTCCGTTTATTCCGTGTTTACGTCTTCGAATTCCACCTAACTCGCTTCATTGGGCGTACCCATCCGAGGTAAGGTCATCGACGCCCGAGTGAAAGATGACTGGTGCCCAACTTTTATCCACCTCCCCAGTGAATCTAAGGCGTTCAAACTTTTCGAGCCTAAGAACAGACTAAACTATGTCATAAGTACCGGACTGGAAGTATCTTTTGTACGATGAGTTGTTTTTTGAGCGCATCTTGCGTGTACAGTACGGGAATGACTGATATTGATTTTTGCGATTCTTGCTATTTAAGGATTGAAGGAATTCGAAAATGACTAATATCGATCCCCTGCTTATCTGCTGAAATAGAAGATGTATTGCGAAGACAAATGCAGTAATTTACGACGCGGACAAGTAAAGGGACGACTATCGATCTATTTTTCTACATGTTCATATCAACGAAATGTTTCAGTAAGACTTGTTTTGTGTGCTTTATTGCTTTGTTGTTTGTAGGAACGAATTATTATATTATTTGCTGGCTTTACCAATGCAAATTGATTACATACATTATATTTTTATATATAAAAATAGTGTAATAAAATGTAAACTGGTAAAGGATTTTTTTCAGTATGTTTAAATTAATTTCACAACCACGTAAGCTCTTATGTAAGTAGATAACGTGATGTAATTCGTTATCGATAGCACTGTTGGAAAAAAACAAAGTTGCACTTTTTCAGTCAATGAAATGAAACTATAAGACAGTTCTTGTGATATAATTAGATAAAAACATATCAAATCTGTTTGTTATCGAAATCGCCGGCTCATGATAAAATATAAGGCTATCGAATTTAGTCAACTGCAAACTAAGATGCAAGTAATTGCAAACTTCATATTGCAATTATTGTAAAATTTTGATTTTGGTAAAATTATAATTCATTTTTTAAAATAATAATTGGATATGCAATAAATTTTTTATTGTTTAAATTCTCAGATGGCAACGAGATGGGGAATTTGCGGCGCGAGCCGAATCTCCCACGATTTCGCATCGGCCGTTGGAACGTTGCCGAAAACCGATCACGAAATAGTCGCCATCGCCGCTAAGGATATATCGCGAGCCAAGTATTTTGCTCAGGTCCACAACGTTGCTACTGCTTATGGCAGCTATGAAGATCTTGCTAATGACAAGAATGTCGGTAAGTCTTCGTATAATCGTAACGTTTGTGGTGTATAAATCAAGTTAGGGGACGGTAGGGCCAACTTGCAATACGCAATACAATGAATTACTCAGTGACCTACATTTGCAACCCCCTAAACATGAGTTATCACACCAAGAATATCTAAATTTAAAAAACAAATTCAAATTGTATAAATATTGAGATTCCTTTTAAATTGTTGCTACTCGCCTTAGTAAAAAATGACATAATTTATGATGTTGATAATGTTAAAAATTAACTTCAAAATGATGCAGCAGATTGCTTCAACATTATCCTAATTTTTCGTGACTTCCATAATTTCCCTCATTTGCTTTAATTCGAAGCTGAACTTAAAATTCTCAAGCGAACTCGCGACTGAATAAGATACTCCGACAGAGATCGTATATATTGCAACGTTGAATCCGTCGCACTTGGAACTGAGTAAAATGATGCTGAACGCGGGCAAACACGTGCTGTGCGAGAAGCCGATCACAATGAATTTGAAGCAGGCTACAGAACTCACGGAATTAGCCAGGAGCAAGGATTTGTTTCTCATGGAAGCCGTATGGAGTCGTTGCTTTCCCGCCTACGAAGCACTGAGAAGAGAACTCGCCAACCGAACTATCGGAGACGTCAAGCAAATTTTCATCGCCTTTGGATACAAAATACGCCCTGAATACGATGTCACTAGAATCATGTATGAATACAATTTTTAGTCTTTGTTCAGTTGTGTCGATTTTTTTACATTGCTAAATTGTACTTATTTAATTGTGTTGGTGTAGTTTTAGATAACAATACTTTTAAAGATTATATAAATATTCAATTAATTTATGTTTCTTTCACATGATGTTTAAACTAAATTGAAAGTATAATTGCAGGTCAAAGAAACTAGGAGGAGGGTTGATTCTAGACATGGGCGTTTACGCGATACAGTTCGCTCTGCTAGTGTTCGGCCACGAGAGGCCAACTGCGATAAAGGCCGCAGGTCATCTTAACGAGGACGGAGTGGACATTGCTGTCTCAGCGTCGCTCACCTTCGAAAATGGGCGCACCGCGACTTTCATACTCCAAGCCCAGGTGGACCTCGATAACGGCGCTGAGATAATCGGCACCGAGGGGACAATTTCACTGCCGAAGTTTGTGTGCCCCACGCGAATCGAGTTACCCAGCGGTGTGTTGGAGTGGCCGCTACCCGAGACGAAACACAAGCATTACTGCAATAATACCGCGGGTCTCGCCTACGAGGCAGTCGAAGTCCGCGAGTGCCTTCTGAAAGGTAACCTTAGACCTTTGCCTTCAAGTTCCAACTTCTGAACGATTAAATTCTTCTTTCTCTCTCTTGAAGGCCTGAAGGAGAGCCCGAAAATAACACACGCGCACTCCTTGCTTATCGCTGAAATAGAAGACGAGCTCCGAAGGCAGCTTGGTGTTGTCTACGAAGAGGACGGATGAGAGAGCTGGTGAAAAAAGTTTCAGAGTCAGCTTGCGACACACGAATATGCCTTTATTATATTGAACATTTGGAGATATATTAAATTATATGGATAACAACACCGCTCTTAATACAAATGCTTAAACACTTATAAACTGCAATATTTTCGATCTCGGCACCTTGCATCCCCGCCGAATCTACTCCTTGGTGTCTTGTTTGAGAAAAGCCACGAGGAAAACGTTCAAGGCGCCTCGAACTTTTCTACTCCTCTCTTTTCTTTTCATCTTGTCAACACCGTTAACATCTTAAGTTTTAACATCCATTTCTGGGTTTAACATTTCTCGCTGAAAACGACAAAAAAGGTTTGTAACTGGGAAAAAGGCGCGTTTGAGGAGATAGAATCGCGATACAACTCGCTATACTTACGACGCTGAGCAGGGCGCAGCACTTGCTTGCCCGGCTGTCCTTGGCGAGGTGGTGCCTAATGTACTTGAAGTAAATGTGCTCGAGGAATAAGAGGATCGCAGCGATGAGAATTCCGACCATCAGCATTAAGAAACCACTTAAGAATTGCTCGAGCGCAAGGGGGTCGCTGCTCTTCTGGACCTCCTTGTCAGGCCTGCAGGTGCCGGTCATCCAGTACCGGCGTAGCCGCTCTAGGTAACCTGCGCCCCGCCGAGATGGCGAAAGTTTTTTCAATTGCATAGTACCGAAACTTTTACGTAATTGCTTTTTCGCGGACGGTTTACGCGAGACTTCATCGGATTCGTGTAACTCGGGTTGTACTTCAAAACGTAATTGTTAGTCCCGCAAAACTATTTCAATTGACATTTTTCTTTTCACTTAATTTGTCATTCAGATTCTTGTTAATTAGTAGTAAAGTTCTTAGTTGTAAAATTTTACATTCAATAGAATGAATTTATATTTAAAATTTTTCTTCTCAATTTTAATGCCAATTTTACAGAATGATTTAAATGCATGCAGATTTGTTAATACATACCGTTATCTCTGTAGTCAAGCAAACGTTGATTGAACATTTTTAGGAATCTAGAGTTGCGTGGAAACGCCAATCCATATCCCGTCATTGCATACCAAGAGCCGACCGTTAATAATCGACAGTCCTCATCTTGGGATACTAGATAGTCCAATACCGTGCCGTCGTATATGAAAGCATCCAGTTCTCTGCAGCGTGATAATTATCAAATTAATGTTTCATTTCCTCTCACAATAAGTCAAATGAATTTTTCATAAACCACTCAGTTCATTTGTCATTTTAAAAAATTTTACGAATCCGGCCACTTCTCGTTTATTGAAAAATCTAAATGTACGTCGAATTGCTTACTACAAAAGCAAATAAAAAATAAAATCGCACAAAGAATTGCAATGCATAAAATTTGAATTATGGTCATAGTGGATACTGAAACGAACTAAATTCTAAATGAAGCGAATCGTCACAACGATCAACCAAAAATGTAACAGTTTGTTCGCTATTAGTTGAAAAGTCAATAATTTTAATAAGCAGTTCAAAGTTGAGAAAGTAAATACCGTATCGTTCTAACAGAACAGCTACACCGCGTTCGATTAAATGATGTAAACGCTTTATTACACGCAATCGAAATTCCCCACCCTCGTGTAATTAACGAAGTTCAAATTATTTAAAACCCCCCAACGCCGATAATCGATAAAGACGCTCCGATTAAATTTTGCAGCGACATGCAGTGGAAACGTGTTGCGCTCACCCGCTGAGCACGGCCTCGGTGCCCTCGGCGACGCTGTTCTTGTTGTGGTTCTTCATGTAGCTGTACATCTCCTTGAAGTACCTGGCCAGGGTGCTCTCGGTGTGGGTCCAGGGCACGGTGCCGAACTTTATCATGGGCTTGTAGGAGGTTGGCCGGGCGAGGCGGTGGTCGTCGACCCCGCTGAAGTCGAAGAACTCCTCGCGCGTTATCATGAAGGCCGCGAGGTTCGCCGTGTAGATGGCAAGGAACACCACCGCGAACATCGCCCACACGTTCGTCATGAATCTGCAAGTTTACTTGTTTCTGTGTTTTTTACTCTCCGTCCCGAGTACGAAGTTCACTGGATTTTCGACGAGCGAGCGCGGTGCCTTGCTTGCCATTCTCTCACGGTGCGTTACATGCTGATCCGGTTTATGCTCCATAAATTGACGCGGAGTCATTGATTTTTTTTTACGCCGAGTCGGAAAATGCTCACGAAACGAGCCCCTCTTCCCTTTCTCGTATTTATCCATGATTTTTTATTTACTGCATTTTCATTAACATGGTTTAAATCTATACTGCAGATTGTTATGGAGAGAAAGAGGGTGGTGTTTTTTTATGTATTCCGTTAAAATGAATGATGATGCAATTTATCAGTGAAAATAAATGCTTTACTTCCTTACTATTATGGGCGGTATATTTTTGTTAGGTCCTATAAAAAGACTTCCAACGACGTAACTTTTAATAAATTCTGTAAGAATATGATATAAAAAAAAATTAATATAAACTCCATATTCTTTTCTAACTTCAGATATTTTAATTATTAAAGATTTATTATGTATATTCCTATATCTTATAACAATTAGCGTGTAAATAAGTTAAATTTATGTAAATGCACTTATTTAACTTTAAGTTTAATGCAAACGTTTGATGTTAAATAAGTCTACCCATTTGACCCAATTTTACTTTATTCAACCACTGTAGATTATTTTCGTAAACTCCGTATATTCGAAAAATTAAAATCTAAATAAATGTCCAAATCCTGACGAATATTCAATTATCCTTAAATTAAATTTTCCATTAAACTGCAAAGTGAAAAAATACTGTAGAATTAATTTAATGAAAAGGCAGTTCTCGTTAATAGCCAAAGCCACAGTGGCGCAGTGATTCAATTACATTAAAATTTTCCATCCCTCGCACTCCGCGCCTCGTAAAGCCGCATCGCTGACAGGGTGCAGAAGACTCGGTGGCTTAATCTCTTGCGGATGCTCCATTGCAAGTTGTACGCGACTCTCCCCTTTACGACGCCTCGGCTATAACGGTGGGGCGTCGCGCGCGACCTATACACGCGGCTCGCATTAATTAATCCGCGCCGGGGCCCGTGGAAGGGTCGCAAGGCAGCGTCTCGTCGCCGGCGTTATACCTGGCCGTAAATCCTCGGGGCGAGTCGACGTGCACGGCCGCCTGGAAGAGGACCGCCCAGACCAGCCAGTAGACCCGGCACAGGGAGAAGCGGTGACGCTGCGACGGACCGGCCTGCTCGCACAAATTAATCACCGCTCTTGAGATGTGCCGGCGAGACATCGCCGAGGCGACGCTTCGGCCGCGGCGCGGTGTACGCGTTACATTTTAACCCCCGGTGCTTGCTCGCTCGCCTCGTGCGGCTGGGATAAGCTTGTTCTTCTTTTGCGGATATATATGAGGCTTTTTCGAGGGCGCCTGGGAGCACTTTATGGCGTTGTACGCGGTGCTTGTATTTTAGGTTCTTAGGGCTCAGTGTGATTTAAGGACGCATAAAGTTCAGGATTGTTTTATTCTTTTCGTTACCGCTTTCCTACTTTTTTCCGAATGTATTTCACGGTAAAAATGTAATTTTAATCGTAAATTATATGTATATCTTCCTTAATGTTGCATTTCATAATAAATTATTCTCAATTCTAGCAGAAACAATAGTTGATATTAAATTATTCAACTAATATTAAAGTTAAATTGAAATTTGTTTATACTACCGATCATTCAAAATGGATCCAAATTCAAAAAATAAAAATCCATTATAAAGCTCAGAAAATGTTGAATAACACAATGTTAAAACTAAATGACAAATAAATCACTTTGTTCTCCGAAAATAACCGGCATAAATAAATCATTTTTAATATAAGGGAAAAAATTTCCACTTAAATAGGTAATCAAAAGGCACGAGGCGAGAAAAAAAATGAGCATCCGTTTAAAAAAAAAATAGCAGGCAGCTCTCAAAAGAATCTGCGCTCTTTGCGAGCGAGATAATCCGGGGGGACAAGCAACCCGCGCAAACAAGCACCGAAGGAAAAAGCCGCGCCGCGGCTAAAATATACATATACACATATACACAGTCATACGCAGAAGGTCGTGAGAAGGGAGCGTCGTATGCGAGACGCCCGCGGGCGTGGAGCTCCTCGCAATTGTGCGAGCCCGGCGGCGTGGCGAAGAAAAAAAAAAGCTCTATAGCCATACCACTCCAAGCCCGCAGGTCGGTCGCTTTAAACGCTCAAAGCTCGGACCGCCGGCCGAGCCCCGTGATTTATGCGCTCGGTGCATTAGAAAACGGGGATGTATGGTCGTGCACGTATACGTTACCCTTACTGCGCTGCCTCCACTGCGGGCCGGGCAACGTCCCTTTTGTCCGGCGAGCTTTATTCTACCTTTTTTTAACAGCTTCCTAAGTGGTGCGCTAAGACTAGGTGTGTATGAATCTAACGCATGCGTGAGTACGGCGGGCGGGGCTAGTGCTTGGGCGTCGAGGCGAAATTAAATTGCTGCTTTGTATATGCTTGCAAGCACTGTGATGGAGAGGTCAGGTTTGAGCGTAAGCTGATAAACACAGTTTCTTTCGAGTACCAACCAGAAGTTCTTTTTATGGAAATTTCTATAGGATTCTCGTTTTGTTGGTCCTTTAAAATTTTAACAATTATTATTAGCTTGTCTGGCATTTTAATAAAATAAAAAACAAAAAAGAGCACTGACTCGAATATATCATATTTTTTGTCAAAATCTTTTCGTTATTTTTATTATTGATAGTATTTTACATTAACCTTTAGCTGCGGGGGTGGTCGATATATCGATCACAAAATATTTAATGATTTTAGGCAAAATTTGATGTTCTGAATACGTGGAAAATAGTTTTAAAAAATAAATTTGTTTTCCCCGCAGCTAAAGGTTAAATATAAAATATTATTTAAAATAAATACATTTTATTTAATTAATTATTTTGAGATTTTAAATTCTGTACAGTAGTGGCTGAATATTTGATTTTCTAACTATTTTAAGAGTAGCTTCTATGCCTTTCACATAGATATCAAAGTATTTTCAGAATTGAAATCTCTTAAGTATTAAACTTGTATAATGAAAGTTTGCAAGCCATTCAGTAGTGTCTTTGAATCGATCAAAGTAACTCTGATCACTTTTGATTGGTACCGATAAAAGAGTAAAAGTCGACGGAACAAAAGATAGAAGTAGAAAAAAAGAAGCAACACAAGAGCGTCGCCGATGAAGGTGTCTCCGCTCGTATACACATCGTGCACACAAAAAGGATGATCAACACGACATCGGCGGACAAAAAGAAAGAGTTAAAAAATAAGAAGTCTTTCCAAAAAGAAAGGAAAAAAAATAAAGAGGAAGAATGCGAAATAGAAAGATACCGGATTTCGGTTCGAGCCCGCGGTATAATCGGGTATGCCGAAACCAGATGGCGAGAGCCACTCGAAGAGGAAAATCATGAAGGTAGCCGAGTGTATAGCCACAAAGCCAACGAGCATCCAGGAAGCTGTGTCGAACGGCTCTGAAAAGACAAAAAGGGTTACGAGAGCGTCTCTACGAGATCGGGCGGAGAGCGAGAACCCTCGCGGTACATTTGCAGCTGCCTCGTCGCGGCTTCTCTCATTCTCTCCACAGAAAAAAAAACCTATGCATAGTGCACTACCCGCTCGAGGTGAGCTCTTTTAATGCTGGTACAATTTTAATCAGCGGCATTCTCCGAACCCGCGATTGCGCTTCCCTCTACCTCCAGAGTTCAACATTGAGAAATTAACGAGGCCCCCGTATCGTCGGCCCTTTGTCCGCTTTTCGACAGCCAATTTGTACTCGACAATGACAACTCGGTATATCTCTATTATGCTACTCGCGCTAATTGCCACTTCTTTATTTACCGCTTTTTTTTTTTACTTCTGGCGTTATTAATTTGCCGTTTTTACGTTGACGTTGTTATTGCCCGATAAGAGTGTACTTCACAAAGATTTTCGTGACACGAAATTTTCCCTCGCGATAATTTTGTTTGCCAAGCTTCTTTCCGCTCAGTTCGGAAGTGCGCACGAACACTTCGACTGGCACAGGCGTGCCGCTTTTTGAACTATCAGCTGAAGTGTCGGCACCTCCGGGCCTCGGATTTCCCCGGAAACTTTAGGAGGGTGTTTTCTTGACGTCGAGTTCGTCCCCGTTAATAGAGCGCCGGAACGCAGCATCTGGCATCGAGCGTCTCTTCTTTTCGACAGCGAATGCAAATCGACGTCAATCGATGTAAACATCTTGCAAAATTAGCCTCAAAATAAAGGAAGTGCAGGCAGCGAGGCGTGTAATCCGGCGAGAAAATTCAATTTTCACGGACGAAAAAAAACGCGCTGCGTCGGGATTTCTTTCGCACTCAAAGTGACACCCTCGAAATAAAACGGCTCTGCATTTTAACACTGTACCTCCAGTGCGCTCGCTTGAAAGCTCGGAGAATGCGCTTGGCTTTTAAGTCGACGGGAGAAAACTACAATATTTTAAATGTAAACTTTTTAAATCGATCCTTTTAACGTGACAGACGTAAGAGGAAGATAATCAAATTCACTAATAACTGCAAAATGCATCACGACGATGAATAAGTATTTAAAAAAAATGTAAAGTATAGAGGTGCAATAAAAATGCAGATAATAAGAAGGAAGGGAAGGTTGAGGAGCGCGTTGACCTCCGTTCCCCCCTCCTTCATTGACTAACCCAAAAAGGCCGTAGGCGAGATGATTCCGGTGCGCTTGGCGACGACAATGGCGGTGCCGGTCTCCATGAACGGCACCGTGAAGTCGACTACGGCCTCTCGCTCCGAGTTAATCTTCAACGATGTCATCACCATGTCCGTCTTCCGGTTAACCAGATCTGCTATCAATCCGTTCCACTTGCCGCTCTGGAAAATTTTTATTAGTGACTTACCATCCTATTTTTGCATTTGCTGAGCTTTAAACATTCACTTTTATAAAATATTCAAGTGAAGAATCTGACATATTGATATTAAATAATGATTATCATCCATTCTAATAATAAAAAACATTATCATGTTTTATCTTTCAGAAATTAAGAACATAAATCGTTTTTTTTCTTTTTTTGTTATAATTAAAAAAATCTTTTGCCTTAAAAACATTGTAAAAATTAATATTTTGCAATACCTTATAAATCATGTTACATTCAATAATTAATTAATTAAAAAGGTAATCGATGCAAAGATTCTCAGCGAAGCTTCTTCGGCAATTATTTAAAAACCTTCAATAAATCACATGCAGTAAACTCTCAATAAATACAATAAAAGACGGCCTATAAAACCTCCCGACCGATAACGACTCAATTCTCTCGGTCAGCTTAAGTGAAGTGTCAAGCCCGGACCAGATATAGACCCAGCTACAAAGAGGCCGAGCTGCTGGAATGTCTCGCGGACCATAAAAAATCTATCAAAAGCTTCGCGCCACGCTGTTTCTTTTATCAAAAAGCCACGGCACGATTTACGCCCAAAGAAGGAATGCTCAGGCTCCGTATAAATCGCACCGATAAAAGGCCTGAATTTTATAACTGCGCGCCTATAGTAGATTTATTTATTAATGCCCCCCGCCTTCCTCCCGCGTTCGTCCTCTCTCCTTGCTCCCCCAGTCGCTGTTCGATTTCGCAGCGAAATATATACACTTTGTCTGGCATTCCGCGCACCCCTCGTAAATTTTGCCCGTCTATTAATGTGATTCTTTTAAGTGATCAATTTCATCGCCCCATTCTTTCACCACCCCAGGCAGTATCAATGATTTTTCAAAAAGTATGTCTAGCATGATATCGACGTTCTTCTGCTTTATTGAGGATCAAAATAAATCTTTTAATGAAATATTAATAAAGAGCATTAAAAAAGATCCATAAAAGTGTTTCAATAAAAAAAAAAGTAGTAGGAGTGTCGATAGATAGCGCGTCCGCGTGAACTTGCCCGTCGCCCTCAACAAAAGGCCAATTATCCAATCTGGCGGCCCGGTCGACAAAAAAATGAGCGTCGGGCACCGAGAAAGCGGAGGAAAGAGCGGTTGGCGGCGCGCCTGAAAAATCTAATAAGCCGCCTAATGAGGCTGTCGGTCGGACGCGCCGCCCTGACAATCGAGGAGGATTTAAAAGGGAGTAAAAAAGGAGTGTAAAGGTAAAGCGGAACGTACCTCGAGGGTTCCCCACTTGCCGTCTTCGACGCGGACGAGCTCGTAAGTGAAGCCCATGTCCTCCGAAAATTTCTGCAGCAGGTCTATGCAGAATCCGCTGCAGCACTGGTTCGTGCTGCCGTTGCGCTGGCCACCGGCACCCTGCAGGTCCGCTCTGTCGTTCGGAGTTACGGGGGTTAGTTCGAATGTTAACCGGCGGAACTTCGCGGTGACGCTCACGAATTTTCAATGCGCGCGGGAAATAAAGTTTCGATGGAATTTCACTGGTATCCTTTGTGGTACAATGACGCGCGCGGTCACATTTGTTCGCTCGGTATTCTGCGATGTGTTTGTTGCTTAACAATTTTCTTTTTGTTTCATTCGTTATTGAATTTCGATATCTGCATGTACATTGAAAACAAATCCGTAAGTTTGTCGAGTTAATCAATAATTTTATTTATCATAATCATTCAAAATTAAAAGTCTTTTGTATTATAGTTTCTTAATTACGCTGCATTAAACTGAGTTTTGATGGCATGCTGTTTTGATGGAATTTAAATAAAAGGTAATTGAAATATAACATTTTCTAACAATTGAAAATGAACAACAAACGAAGGAAATTCGATATTGCACATAACCGACATTGTTTCCCAACTTCTAATTTGTAAAATATACTCTCTCAAAATAAAATGTATTCAGGCATCAGTACATTATCTCCGAAATTTAAATATTTTTTATCAAAAAATTTATTGTGCTAAAATGCAATCTTTATATGAAAGTAAATTATTTGCTTCAACACAGCCATGCTCAAAGAAACAAATCTTTGTTATTTTTTACCCGATTAAATCTAAAAAAAAAGAAAACCTCTGAAACGTCCGAGCAGTAAATGTAAAACCTTAAGTAGAAATGACAGTGTAGCGTCAGCCAAGTCTCGGTAGCTTACAGCGCCACAGCGACCGCCCGACGCTTTCTTTCATTACGTCATAAAATTCCTGGCTTTTTCCGATTTGTCCCACTAGTGCTGTGTAAGAAAAGATAGTAGAGATTGAAGACGCGCAGGGTTTACTCACTCCGGGGCTGCTCCTTCGACGGGTTCCTTGACGACGCGACAGTGAACGCCCCGCTCCATGAGGCATTTGCCTGTAACGGGGTCCGGCGGCGCCAGGTTAATGTAGGGCGGCTCCTCCAGAAACGTGATCTTCACGTAGAACTTCTCTGGCACCCCCTGCGGCGGTGTATGCAAGTTACCCGGCCACACTATGTCCTTGATGTCCAATCCGTCCTTCTCCCACGACTTCCACGTGCCGATCTAAGCCCGAATTCAAAGAAGATTATGATTTATCATATCAGAAAAAAGCTATCGTTCGGTAAGCCGTGTCAGTAAGCCGTGTCAGTAAGCGGTTTTATGGACACTTAACTTCGTGTGATTGGAATTTATTGCTTCTTTGTTGTTTACACGACTTACATTTTTTATTTTGATATATTATTGAAATATATTCTTCTATAAATTTACGCAAAAAAATGTCTAATACATTTTGACGCTTTATACGTATTTTACATTACCCGGCATCGCTTTCCATAGCACACGAGACATGCGCTCACTTACACTCTGATAGGTTAAAGAGACAACAGGCGAATGGTATAGGAGGGTAGAACGCGAAGCGCTCGAGAAAAGTCGATTACCTCCTCCCAGACTAATTGCATGCTGGCACCGGGTCGTAAATTCATGATCTTGAGCTCGGCCGACTTCAGTACACCGTCCTGGGTAAATTCGACGTGCGGCTTTCCGAACTCCGTCTCCACTGACACGTTCTTCAGGTACCTGCCAAACAGTCGTCCAATGAAAAATTTGTTGAATTTTCCCCAGGGCACCCTAAATTACCGGACCGACCCACGATAAAACCCTTCCCCCTTTATTTTTACCGAGGAAGTCCGAGATCCTCAATTACAGAGTTTAATTTTGCCGGGGGCTCTTCCCCCTCTTAATCTTTTCGAAGGGTGGGATTTCCCGAAAACGTGAATGGATTATCAGAGTACGCGGAGCTTCGTATCAAGGAAGTTCCGCGCGGGTTTTCCGGGAGGGCGTGGACGGGCAGTGCCATAATTGACGTCGGCGCCGGACTAATTAGCGCGTGCGCGCTTTCGGAAAGTCGGTTCCACCTAGTCCTCGGCGAGAAAACCGTTGAAATTCTGAGATACTTGTCGGTTGGAGAATCGCTAATTCAACGTCAACGTTTCCAACACACCGGAGGAGGTATTTTTTTAAATTTGTTTCGCCGGTAAAACGAAAAATATTTCTTTTAAAACGAAACCGCCTCGTAAATTTTGACTCTACCGCGAGACTGAAATTTTAATACTGCGTTAGATAAATCATGCTGCCTGTGCACCCTGCGCAATTTCCCTTTATTTGAAGTATATAGACACTAAAATATGATCTCATTCATCGGTGATCTTATCTCCTATCCATTTATTTTTTAATAAAAAAAAAATGCGTACCATGTAAATTCACGAGGACTTTTGCCTTCATAATCCCCACGGCCTTTTTGAGGCACCCTTTACTTTCGCATTCAAATGAAGCTACTGTCTCCATGTAAATGCCGCGCAAGTGCCGAAAAAGAGGTGCGCGTAAAAAAGAAACTATTACATTATTCAACTCCGCTCTCCTTCAATCCCCGTACAAAAAAAATCCCCCAGGCGAGAAGCACGAATAAATAAAGGAGGACTGCACCGCAGGTGTCTCACTTGAAAAAGTGTTCGCCGGTACTCCATCTTGACTCGCTGCTGAGGTCGTCGCAACTCAGCTGAGTATTGAGGCTGTAGTCCCGGTTCCTCCTGTCGTTCACGAAGTCCTCTACGCCGTACGCGAACACCTTGATCGCCGTCGCTATCTCGTTCACGATGCTCGAGCTGCTCGTGTCAAAGTGCACCCCTGAAAGTAAAATCAGCCAGTTATATATAGGTACTCAATTCGCTGCCTTCTTTTTTTTTTATCTCCACGCCGTGGGTCCGGCTGATCGAAAGTCGAGAGTCGTTTCGCCGTGAATTTCGTCGGGTATATAAATTATTCCGCATGGAGTAGGGAATGAAATCTTGATGAAGCAGGGCGCCCTCGGACCACGAAATGCGTAAGTTCGATTTACGCCGCATAGCCAGCACGTTGCTTAAATCATTGCGCACGACCGGCCGTCAACGCTCAACGCATTAAGGGATTCCCTGTTTGCATTCGATCATTGGCCAGGAGGGCTCATGAATAAATCATTTAACGTGTGATAGCTCCGCGCAGATGGGTGTATGTTTGTACCTCGATTGCAGGGATAAGTGGGTCGATTAATTTTTACGTCAATTAAAGTAAAGTCTGCGCGATTGCTTTTGCGATGCTTTTGAATTGATGATTTATTTAAAAGTATCTTGGCGTTTTATTTTGCCTTAATTGGATCGCGATCGTTGGAAAAACGGTTCAGTTTTAAATTCGTGCAATTTTTACTAGTTCGTTTAATATTGAAATTGAATAAATATTTTCAACGTATTGAAGGTAAATCTGTAATATACAAAGTAACAATTGTTGAATGGAAACAAACTATAAATAATTTAATAACTAAACAGACAGTTTTATATCCGTTTTATTTTTCAATAAGCCTAAATAAATCTAATAGTTAATTTCACCTTAGAAACTGAGTTATACACCGAACATCGATTGGCTCAGTTTTCAATCGCAATAAAAGTCACTTCAATCGAATGACTTTACTCTTTTCATTCTTTTGACAACGGCAGAGAAAATAGTGCAAAAAAATATTACAAAGAGACAGATTGAAAAAGTCTACCAACCAATCATGCCGACGGGAAAGTGATGGCTGGGTTGCAGGTTTCCGATGACGCTCTGAGTAACGACCCAAACATAATTCTCGCCCGTGATCTTGAGCTCTTGTGCGGCCCTCAGAATGCTGTTGGCCTCCTCCCTGGTCGAGTAGAGCAGCATCACCCGGGACTCGCTGTTGATCAGGTCCGTGAGGTCCTGGGGCTCCGTCCAGACGATCGCCTTGAGCAGGGTGAACTTGAAGCGCTCCTGCGTCTCGGAGATGCGCTCGCGCACCGCCTGCACGAAGTCGTCGTGGCCGGCTATCTGGGAGGTGACCACGCTGAACTGGTGCCACTTGTACCGCTCCAGGATGCTCAGCATCGCGGCCGTCTGGTGCTCGATCGACGGCGCCAGCTGCAGGTGCAGGATGCTCTGCGACGTGCGCTACGTAAGCGCGCGGATCGTGCGGGGGATTTTTGCGTTCGAGATTATTCTTGTGGTTGTTATGAGACACTTTTGTACACGTACTTTTTATTTATACAAAGTACACCCAGAGACAATTTCAGGCAAGCTATGCGGATTTTTTGCGGGTTGTGTGCTTTCTTTTTCTTGTGAAAAAATTTATTTCAATTACGTGTTGTTAAATTAAAGCGAGGATATTAATAATCTAACGTAAGAATCATGCAAATGTTTAAAAATGTGAAATAATTATTGTTTCATTTGTTAATAATATGCAATTACTTTTAGTTTTTTTTTTAAATGTGCAACTTATGTAGACATTGTTCAATGATGAAATGAAGTCAATTATTATACCAACATGCCAATATTCAATTTTAAAATGATCAAAGATTCTTTTTTTAAATGTTTATTTTTATGATATTTACATTTAAATTAATTATTTTTAAAACATGAAATTAAATAACCATGCAAGAGTAGTCAAATTAATTCGGTTTTTATTATCGTTTTAATCAAAGCCAGCATCCTCCAAAAACATTTGATGAATGAAAAAGTGGAATGAAATTGAAAAAATTAATGATATTATTTTCAGAAAATACCTGAAAACGCATTAATCCGAAAAATGCAGGCTTGCCTTATTTTAAACCAATCTTTATAACAATTATTGAGAATGAAATTAATATATATGAAATTAATACACACACATATATAGATATATATATACATATATATCTTTTAAGTGCACGTACAGCTATATAATATAGACGAGTACATAATAACCACAGAATTAAAGCTGGTATATTATAATCTAATAAAGCAGCTTTTCATTTAATACGTTCGGTAATATAGTCTCCACCAGAAATTAAGCACTTAATTTTATCCGAGAGCCAATAAACTAATACACTACGAAATCCTTTAATATTTAACATGAAAATTAATCGATATTTCCACCAACGTATGTCGGTGAATAATTACAAAGATAAAATTAAATAAATTTCCGTGGATCTCATGTTAAAATACTTAAACACTTAAACATCTAATTATAAAAAAAAAACAAACAAAAAAATATGAGCAAAATCGCGCTGTCGTTTGGAGCGGCGCGTTGATTTGACTCACTCGTTCCAGGCCGGAATTGTCAGCGTTCCAGGCGATGACGGGTATGCCGAGGTAGCCCGCCAGTTGTAGAAAGTACTGGGCGCTGGCCGTGCTCCTGCCGTACTGCTCGTAATTCATCAGATATAGTATCGCCGACACGTTGAGCGACAGGAATTCCTTGCACAGCGAGTCCAGGATGTCTGTGAACGAAAACCAACGGCTTTAGTAGCGGCCCTCCTGCTGGATTCCGAATTAAAAAGTTATCGCGAGTCCAACTTTTCGCGAGATAGCAACTTTACGCTCCCTCCGACAAAAAGATATTTTTCAGTGCGATTTTTTTTCTTTAACGGACGATTTTCATTTCACGTTTCAATTCTAAATTTTACACGGAAGTGATTCAGCTTCGTAATGAACAATGACGTAATTAATTAACTGATTTATGTCAAAATAAACAAAAAGAAGAAACTATGTTGAGTATACAGATTTTTTATCATAAATATAAAATAGAAGATCTATACCTACATCTACATACCGCGATGATACAATTCTCACGGGTAAAAACGTCATAATTGGATCTCCAATTCAATAAAGGACGCGATGCAGCGTGTTAATATTCATCAGACTCGCGCTCACTCAAAAACTAATTTACCGGTATTTTTATTTTAATGTAAATAATGCCGATTCGACTAAAAACTAACGAGCGACGATTGAAATCCTGTTTGAATGATAAACTTGATTACTTACTCATGGGGCTGGGCGTGAGCTCCTGCATAGAGACTTTGACGAAGATGTCATAGCGCTGGAAGAGGCCGAGGTTCGGTCGCTTCGTGCTCTTTTGCAATGCGGTCACAACTTGGCTAACTGCTCGCGTATATTCCCGATAACCGAAGGCCTTGTACGGCACCGCCAGTCCCACCTGCCCAACAAAACCCACGAAAAGTTTTGCTGACATCGTGAAAGATGCATTTTTGAGATGAATACGAACGAATGACATTTACATTTACCGTGATGTTATATAACTTTTTTACATTTGGTTTTCAGTTTATAAAAGCGAAAATATTTCATTTGATTTCTTTTTTGTTGCCGCTGTTTTCATAGGTATTTATCGTCTTTTTGTCTTTGTGTATATACAAAGTTGAAAACGCTTCAAAAAAGTACAAGAAAAAATGACAATATCAGACAAAAGTCAAAATCAATGTACATATGTACTCCAACATTCCTTTCTAAACTAATATAGAAAACTAATATAGAAAAAACGAAAGCACAAAAAATCATTGAATTCGCATTCATTCTTTGATATAAAAAAGCTAATAAGTTTCACTTCTTTATTTTTAAAAGAGTACCAAAATATCGCTGCAATAATGAGAAGTAGAAGCTCAGAGCTGCAATTATTCCATATACACATTAAACACAATTATCCCAATAAAACTCGCTCGTTCTCATCATAAATCGGAATAATCCAGGCGGTAAAGCAGGAAAGCGCTGCGCAAGCTCGTATCACTAATTCATTAGACCGATAAAAGCCCTCGGGGACCGGCGCGAGAAGGGGAGAGAGTCAAAAAAGCAGACAGCGACGCGTCGCCGTTAATGGAAGTTCGGAATGCGGTGACGACGGGGCGGTTGTGTACGCGCGCGCCCCGGCGACGACAAGCTACCTGCGGCTTGTGGCCTCGAAAGTCGAGCCGAGGTCCGACCGCCTCCGCCTCGGCTTTCGAAACTTTTCGAATGCTGGCGGTAGGCCTTGTTTACCCGCGACGCGTGATCGGCAGAACAACCCCGGGACAGTCTAAATCACTCCCGTTATATAGCTGTTTCTTTATCGCTGCCGCTGGCTCTGACTCTGGCGTTGACGAGTGACGCGGGTCGTCGCGTGATGTAAATGGGATTGTTTGAGGTTTCCCGGTATATCCCTTTCTGCGGGAGATGGATTGATATTTTTTCGGGATTTTCGTTGAACAAGTTTATTGTGTTTCGATTTCAAAGGCCAGCATTCTGCTGAATTCAACTACTTTTTAAAGGTGTCCGACTTTTAATTCGTTTTATCAGATTCTGTATATTACATAAAAGGTTTTAATTTGATTTGTTGCAGTTTATAAAAGGAAAGTATTTAAAAATCTGTCTACTTCTGAACGATTATCCTCTTGCTTTTTTTATATTTGCATGATTCGATAGGCGATTTAAGAAAGATTCTCCGATCAATTATCTCACATAGGTTTTTATAAAACGAACGATAGACAAATAGATAAGTTGAAACAGCTTCATTGATATTCATTTCGAGTACAAATTTTAATCCCGAAATCCAAATTGAATTTCACCCCCTCGCGTTTTTTCTCGGACTGCCTTCCAATGGAAACGGTCGCCAGCGGACCGGAGTAAAGTGGCGCAGAAGTGGCACTCCCGACGCAAACAAACGATCCTCCAAATATTGTTGGGCGATCAGTAGGTGGCACACGTAGCGCGTTCCATTGGCGTTGCAAGCCGCGAAAGGGCCGCGCGAAACACAGAGTCGAAAACACCAGCAGCGAGAGATTCCAGATGAAACTGTCGCATCGCATGTCGCTATGTAATTACAGCGGCGATGTCGTGCCTTTCGCATTTTGAGCTATTCCTAGCCGGCAATAGTTACGCTATTCGCTCCGAAAAAGTACGGGAGGGTGTAAAAATTGGCGACGTCGCGTTAAATCTTCGTCCGGGCCGAGGACGTCGCCCTCGAGGGAGAGGTCACGGATCGATACACAGTCTATGGGGGACTTTTCTATTCTCCGTGATGGATTTAATTCTCTTGTTTGGGACGTTTTATTTACGGCTCTTTGCTGCAGTTGGCTGGGCGACAAAAGTTCCCTCAGCTAATTGCGCGGGCGGAGACAACGCGCTCGTAAATTTATTAGCGAATGTGCGAATAATCGCAACCGCGCCTATAGTTACGAATCATTAAAACTTGCTAAATTAGCCGTTTTGATTATTCCAATCCAAAGAATCGAAAGCGACGACGTCGCGGATACGCAAAATTAAATGCGAATCGGGGAAAGTGAGTGCGCGCGCTATACACGCCCATTTTTTATCCACCTGCTGCGCCACCAAGTTTTTTTCCGACGGGGGAGGTGCGATAAGCTCCATGAAATTTAAATCACCGCCAAATTTGAAAGCAAATTCCCCCACCCTAACTGAAGGAATCCCATGAATAATTGAGCTCGCCCGGAATGTTGCAGATAATAGTTTGAAATTCAACCTGCGCTCCTTTCTATAAATTCCGCTCGTCATCCTCTTAACGCGATAATTTCGTCGCGAATTTCGTCGTTTCGCCAATATAGACCTCTGGGGGGCGCGGGTGCGTGCAGCTGCACGCGCGGCTTCGATTTCACGCTCGCGCAAATTTTCACAATATCCGCTCTCTTTTTTTTAATATATCAGCCTCCGACGCCTCGTAAAACCGGATACCCTCCGACGGAGCAATAAAGAAATCCAGCGTACTACAATACCGTGGCAGAAGTCGCGTGCGTAAAACGCCGCTTTGACGTCGCTCCCCCTCCGTATGTAACCGCGCGAGCGAGCGCGTGCGATAAGCTTCAGAGGGGTGTCGGGGCGCATCCGAAATCGTGGCGCGCGAGCGTCTTATCGCTCACGGCCCCGGGCTAATTGGATTAACCACGCGCGAGCATGATATACGGGTAGGCCTTGAAAACGCGCGCCCGGTGTTCTGTTGATCTTCTGAGACGAGGGGATCTGGGCGCGTGCGTTGGCTTGGCTCGGTGTGTGCCGTGCAACGGGTGACTTCGCTTCGGAGTACAGGGCTTTGGGTGGCCGCAGGAGGAATTTTTACCGCAATGGGACTTTCCGGCTTTAATTAGTTCGCGAGTTTGCAAGTATCTTAATTGCTTAACGTGGAAGTGCATTTGGAATTTAATTAAATTTCCACTGACCGTGATTGGCTTTTGATTTCGGAGTTCTGCCAATTGGCTAATCATCTAATATTTGTATTCTTTTAATTATACTTTGATTACTAGGTCTTTTCTAATTTCACACTCACGTTACGATGTTTTTTACGGCAAGTGAATTTCGTGAAGAAAAGCGAAGTAGTCAATCGAAATTAATAACTTGTTTATATCAAGAAATATACTACTAGTAAATTCTGAAAGTATTTTTGATTATACATTATTTTCATTGATAAATATTAATAAATACTTCATCTCTTTAATTTTGGATTTAAGTCATTTTTCCGGAAAGGCACAGATATTATATAACATAAACAGCGCGTTCATAAATATCGGATAAAAGGATTTCTGCGCTTATTAGTTTTTCTGTTATATACTTATAGGAAGTTTTAATTGAACATCGGAAAAATAATGTCCGCTAAGATTTTTGCGAAATCTATTAGGTTTTTCTGTTAAATTTATCGACGCTCTCCATCGCTTTGTTTAAATGCTTAACGCTCTCGGACTGTTTACTTTAATATCGGCCGTTATATTCCGGCGGCATTCCGGCAAACAAATACATACGAAGTTTAACTAAGTTTCCCTTAACCACGTTGCAGAAACTGCAAATACACCTTGGAACGGATGACGAGACTATTAAACTGCGGCTAACTTATATTGCCGACGCGCGTCGCGCCGAATTTCACCGGCAGATCTCGTAAATTTCAATTCCTCTGCCTTTTCTTGAACGTAAAATCCTTTATCGCCTTCCCCACCGTCATCGATCTCCCCAACATCGCAGGCCCCGGAGAATATTTTTCTTGGCATATAAAAACTGTTTTCGCTCCCTTATTCTACGATGTTTTCCCTGGGGAAGGTAGGGGGAGGGCTTGTATAACCCAATTCTTTCAGCTGAAAAATCCGGCGAGTTCCGCGAACCCCGCAAGCAGTCCACTTCGTTCGGGAGTGTAGGCGACTTGAGACTCCTCGGCGAGGTTCGCGTGCGCTCCTGTTCTTGGGGCTCGATTAACATCGTAATGAGAACGAACGCGAGGTGGAATTGTGGTCGGAGAAAATACGCGAATTTTCCCGTTTGCACCGGGGGTAAAGCAAACGGACCGAGATGGAATGAGAATTCGCCGCATTCGCCTTGCTTTTTTTGCAGGAGCATGTTACAAAGCGCGGAGTAATTCGGTGGTATGAGTTTCAAATTTTTCGTAATTTTTTTTGCTGAGAGAGGCAGTATTGTAACGGTTGCTATTGCGAGTGACGTTTTTCGGATATTGATCATGGTTGTCGCAGTGATTGGTGGATCACAAATTGCGCTTGTTATATTCGAAAAAAGTATGCATTGCTTTTTCTGATGAAACCGATATTTTTTTAGTTAACGAGAATTTTGCCACGTTTTTCTAATTTTTTGGTAGATTTGCTGTTTTAATTGCTCTATTGTTTGGCGTTAAAGCAGCAGAGAATGAAAAATAATATTGCAATTTGCGATCGTAGCTTTCATTAGTTTTTTCATTGTGTTAATATGAGTTTGCTTTTTTCCCTTTATATTTTCTTTTTTAATTTACAAAATGCTTTAAAAGTAAATAGAAGTATAAACCTGATAAAAAAAATTAATCTGTGGCCTTCAGTTTCCATTTAGATTTAACAGCTACAATATTGTTCTTTTCCGCGCTTCGCAAAGTAAATTATGCGAGATTCAAAATAATATTTACTTTCTTGAAAATACTAACAATGTTGAAATGTCTCTCAAAATTGTTTTCCAGAAAAACAACGTTGGCTGGCTTTTTGTGTACCTAAGTACAACCGTATTTTCTTTTCATCATTAATTTCGCCTTATCATGAATCTTTTCGTTTCATAGACTCCCCGAAATTACTCTTTCAGTGTTTTTCTTAAGAGGATTGAAAAGATCCTCCAATTTAAATTCTGGAGAATTAATCTCTCCAAATTAGGTACGGTGTACAATTTGTAACTTTTACGTTGCTGAAAATTCTCGCCTTTAAATGCTCCTGGATTACTCGAATGAATGAATGAAAAATGAATTAAAGCGAAGAACTTCGTTTAATTCGCGCGCAGGTTTCCTTGCAAAATTTAAAAAAATATTTTAGCGCTGTTTACGCGAATATTTCAATAAATTGAAGCTTTCAAGTGTTTATGACTATTGTATATCGAGACTGTTATACTGTCACTTCAATTTTATGAAAATATTCCTGTAGGTGTATCTAGTTAAAATTTCAGCACAATGTATCTCTCGTTAACAAATTTACTCGTTTCAAATTACGCTCACATTCACTTACAATAAATAACAAAATTACTCCTAATTTTTACTTCAATTCTTCTGAAATTCAATGACCTACCACATTTTTCTACCTAAAAATCAACAAAAAATGAAACGATCGAATCTATCAAATACCCACAAGAACACAACCAACCTTGAGAAGTTTAGTGCCGTTGCTAAAGTCGCCGCTACCCGCAGAGCTCTCCGGCTGTGGCGAGGCGTAGGAGAGGGGTATGCTGGTGCTGGTCATGGAGGTGGTGAGGGCTGGCCTGGAGAGCCTCGTGGTGTTGAGGAGCTTGGGTGAATCACCGATCTTAATGCCGGAGCTGCCGCGACCGGTGCTCGCCGCAGTCGAGGAACCGCCGCTGCGGCCGGACTTGCCGATTTTGATGCCGCTGCCGCCGCGCTGCACCTTGCCGAGGCCGAGGCCGCCCGTCTCCTCGCCCACGCAGCAGCTCGCCAGGATCAGGCCTGCCAGGATGATACTGGCCCACGTACCCATCTTCGGTTTGTCTCGTCGACGATCTTATCTGCGGATAGGAGTGTTTGTAAGGATTCAAAATATCAGTTACTTATTAGTCGTCAAAATCATCATTATTGTCAGGTGGTTTGAAGAGAAATGAAGCCGCTTTAATTTACTAAAAATAAATTTTTTAATTAAAAAATTTAAAGAAAATGTACAAATATCTTTAGAAATGAAAATACATTATTTACACTCTTTAGTAAGAAAGTCTCAGCTGATGTACATTCCGCGAAGGATATTCAATTATTTATCACCCTCTGAGGTATCTAACATTCGATGGCCTTCCTGAATCAACTCTGCCAGATAACCCTTCATCCTCTTTTCCAGTGCGGGATCGGCATCCATGAGTTTATTAAAGGTATCAATGCGGTTGTGGAAATACCATATCTCGAGAGCATCGATGTCGGCCCTGTTGTTGATCACTGACGGCGGCCATCGCTGCGCCGAATACGCCATCCCGATGATTCGACGCTCGTTATAGTCCTGCTGAATCTCCTCAAAGGTCGGCATTTGCGCGCCCATGCTATTCGTACACCACATATTGAAAGAGCGTTGCATTTCCGTATAATAGTAAAACAGCAGACTCGTCTCAGAGGTCTTGCGGAGCTCTGGAGATGCGTGGACATAGATAAGCATTGCGACGTCGATCGTCGGCGATGCGTAGCGCAGCATTTGGAAATCCACTAACATGCAACGTAATAACGATTCCTCATTCTTGAACAGCAGATTGCTGCGCCATAAATCGCCGTGACAGACAACGTTGCAGCGACCTGCAAATGCATAAATATTTGTTAATATTTTATAAAATCCATATAGGTATCATGTAACGCAATATTTTTTCTTACTTTAACGCGTTAATAAAAATTTATATCCGCGATTCAAATTGATATCTCGCATACTCGAACATAAGACGAGGTCCATATCGTAACTGTATCTATATTTTAACGAATTTCTATACAAAATTAATTTCTAAAAATTTTTAATTTAAAGTACAATTGCATTACTCTATTATAACTAGATACCAACCTTCAACAGGTTTCACGAGTTCTCGAATCTTTAGCAAGACCGCCGGAAGTATGCTACCATCCAGTCCGAATCTCTGCGCAAGGAGCTGCATAGTGTCAAATCCAAACTTGTTGGCGCGTCCGCCTTTACCGACTTCGGTATATACCTTCTCTTTAAAGAAGTCGGGAAAATCAACGTTGAACGTATCGGCCACGAGGTTCTCGGCAAGAAGTGACGAGGCGTGAAATCTCGCCAAGGTGGTCAGTGCGGACTGCAGTGTCTGCTCGTCGAAGGTGCTCTCGGTTAGCATCGCATATCCCTGCGTCCGCAGATCCTCCTGCACCAGCACCGACGGCTTGGCTATATAGTGCAGGGGACACCAGGCGGGTCCTTGGTAGGCGTGTCGGAGAAGCGGCACAACTCGCGCATAAAAGTTGACCTCCTCGACGAAGACGGACGCGTCGATGATGCGCTCATGCAGCACCAGGTCCGCAGACGGCAGCTTGACAAACAGCTGCAGGGTGCGAGTGTCCGCTTCGCCGGGCCCGGTAGTGCGGATCGTCAGGGCATAGTGGTCACCCATGATGCCGTGGCGAATCGACGAGAACGGCACCATCTTGTGATCGAGCACCTTCGCCTGGGGCGTAACCGCCACCATTGCGATCCTCTCCAGATCTTCTGGGCTCAGTGACATCGTGTTTTGAGGTTATACCGGTGTATACTCGTCGTAATTGTGCGAATGATACTGGCGCTGAGAATCTCTGCTTCTCATTTATAAGTATATTTACGTTTTGCCTTGCGATCCGTCCGCGTATCGAAAACATAAGATGAAGATAACGATAGGTAAACGCTATTCTTGATAATTTATACATTTATCTTTCGGGTACACACTTTGATAACGACGATTTTTTAATTAATAACATTTAAATTTTTTTTAAATTAATTTACCATTTTACTATTTGTTCAGTCAATCTAACGGGTAAAAGAAATGCACAGAAATGATTTTTTTTCTTTGATGCAATTTCACGTAACGATTTTTAAAGTGTCACAGTGAAATAACGAATATCCCCCCACAAGTAAATATTGGAGAAATACGCGCGGAACTTTTATTTTTTCGTCGACCTTTCTAGCCGCAAGTACCGGGCGAAAAATTCATTTTTAAAATACACCGATAAAATAGCAACAGCGTCTAAAACAATTTTCAATAAATTAACGTTTAAAAATGAATATAGTAATTCGCGCGTAAAAACTGACCAAGCTCCCGCAAAAGCGACAAAAGTTTACAGATTCATCCGTTCAGCCTCACTTAAAAGCCTCTTCAGCTGGCTCTTCATCCGATTTTCATAATCGGGATCCTTCTCCATGATCGCCAGATAACGATCGATTCGGGTGTGGAAAAAACATTTTTCCAGTGCTACCGGGTCGTTCCTTAAGCCGTTGAGTACGCCGGGTGGCCATTCTAATGCGGCACCCGCCATTCCCATTAATTTATTTGCATCGTAATCCACCCGAATGGCCTCGTAGCTCGGCGCTTTCGTCTTATTTGCGCGAGCGCGCAATAGAGTGCCGCGCAGCGTAGCAGTGTATTGCTCCACCAAATCGTCCTCGATCTCGTCCAGCATGTCAGGTGGCACGCGCGAGTGCAGCATCACTGCCAAGTCCGTTGTCGGTGATGCGTAGCGCAGGAGCTCGTAATTCAGCAGGATGCAGCGAAGTCTCGCGTCATCCCCACGGTGAAAGGCCACGCTGCTCCTTTGCAGATTGCCGTGGCACACGACGTTGCAGCTGCCTGCCGGGGTCACAAGATCGATATGAAATATGCCTGGCTGGAATCCCGCCGTATACGACGGGGGGTCGGAATTTCCGAAGAAACTTTTACCGCCTTTGTAAGCGCCGTCCGGAATTTTTAACAACTTTATAAAGGCTCCCGCCCCTCAGGCGGTTCGAGTTTTCGTTAGATTATCGAAACCCGCATTTTCATGGCTGGTTAGGCGTCGGAAACTAAAGGGGATAGACGATGACTTACCCTTCTTAGACTTAACTATCTCGCAGAGGTACTCATAGATCCTGTGTATCTTGCTGGCGTCCATGCCGAATTTCGCAGCGAGGAGGGCAAGAGTTTCGAAGCCGACCTTCGTGGCGCGAGCATGCCTCCCAGTGCCGGCGAATACCTTCTCGCGAAAGGCATTCGGGTAGACGACGTTTAAAGGCTGGCCCAAGCGCGCCTCTAGGATCAGCGACGCGGCGTGGAAGTAGGCCAGCGTCCGCAGGATCGCCTTTACGGCTGCTTCGTCGTGGTACTCGTCCCAGCGGAACTTGTAAATGTCCCCCAGAATGTTGTCGAAGACCAGCACGTCCGGCTTCGTCAGAAAGCACTCCGGGCACCATCGCTGAGTGAAAGTCGGCCGCGTCATTTGAGGGTAAAGTTTATCGAAGAAATAGACCTCCTTCTGCATCGTTGACTCATCCGAGAGGACATTCTGCAACGTCAGTGGCTCGGACGAGTCGCTGTTCCATCAATTTCACGATAAATAAACCTTTATTTTTCTCTTTTGCTGTGCTTATACAAAGAAAATATTTTATTAAACTTTTTTAAATGAACGATAATTACCTGTCCTCTCGGCACTGCAGTAATTTAACAAGGAACTTATGACTGCTTTTTACAGTTTCAGAATGAATGTCGTCCTCCACATCAAGAGTCACGATGCGATAATTATAAAAAACGTCGTTTTTATCCAAGGTAAGGGGCTCCTCGCGAGTGTCAATAATTCGAGAGGGGGCTCCTCCGAGCCAGGGATGCCTGAAAATGGCCCTCACGTCCTCGTAATTTGTGAGCGACATGACTCGAGATGTACACTTGTTGCGGTGATTGACGCAAGCAGACTGCCGACTCGCATTCGTCCGCGAGCGACTTTCTATTTGCAGACGTTATTACTGGATCGCGAAAGAAGCACAAATTCTGTAGCGATGAGAAATTTGTTCGATTTCCTCGTACTTTAATTTCTTACCGCGATGTTTTGGAATGAAAAATGCAAATCAATTATTGGCCGCTGCGACGCACGCAACTACAATGTGCAGTTAAACTTTAACGATCAGCTGTTTCATGTGACCGTAAAAAACGGAGCACTGTACAAAAACTTTTAGCGCTGCGCAGGCGTGTGACAAAAGCGCGTACATTTAAATCAATAATTCAAAGAATTTAAACAATCGGATTTAAGTATACTGTCGTAAAGAAGAATTAATTGCAATAATTATTTCAATTGCTGAAAATTGCAGTTCCTTTTATGAACCATTTTACATCGATAGCACTTTATGTGCAATATAAAGTACTGATTTCAATCGGCGAAAAATATTATGATTCTGTATCAATTTCAATTACTGAAATAATGACCCGTAATATTTTTCATTGACTTTGTGAAAGAATCATTTAAATTTAAAACCCATAGTGTCTATAATAAGTTTTCAACGAAAAAAGATTGACAAAGCCCGACTTAGCGGTGTTTTAAAAGTACCGGGAATGCTTCAAGCTTGATAGCTGTCTGATAGGGGCAGCGAAAGATATGTTCTTTGAAGTTATACATATAAGCTTTGTGTACAAGCGAGGAGGCGTAATCACTAAAATATTGGAAACGAGAAAATTGAAAAAGAGCAATAAACTTTATGATAAAATGCTCCGATAAACACCAGCTTTGGACAGAAATGAATGAACCCGAAACGTTTAATTAGTAGACTTGTATTAATACTATAAATTTAATACTTGTCAAATAATTAAAAACAAATTTTATTAATGAAAAATAGCTTTATTCAATTTGTGAAGCCTGGCTACTTAAATAGGAAGAAGCTTTCCTAATCCTCTAAGTTTCTTTAAAATCCAGGAGAGAAAAATCACACCTTATTTGTTGTTCCAAAATGTGCTGACCGTAAAAAGAGTGCACCTTTGCAGTGCATTTCGTTACCTATTTTAAAGTTTTTTAACTGAATGATAAAATATTTATAAAGTTTCAAATGGATCTGGCTGCTGGACTCATCGTCAATTTCATTAAAAAAACTTTGAAAAGCTGTTACAACTTCAAAAGGAAACTGCGAGAGTAACTAAATCGTGATAACTTGCATCGATTTCTTTTTTATTAAAAAAACTGTCTAATGTCAACACAGTTAAAAATTTGAATTTCATTTGAATCACCAAACCGTTCTCTTTTTTTTTTGAAAAAAAAAAAAAAAGGAAAAACTAATTTTATCGAATCTCAGGAAAAACTTCATTCAGGATTCAAGCGAAAATTAAAAATCGTCACTCGATTGCCTCATCGTTGATATTGAAATGAATCCATCACAAAGAGGCTTAAATCCGTGAAAGAGAAATCACTCCGATATAATAAAAATGGACCATTAAAAATTCTGCAAAGCGCCTTAATTAATAATCCCAGCCATCAGAGCCACCACGAAGCGTCGAAAGCTTTGCAATCTCTTAAAACCCTTTGCGAGCTCTTTAAATCTCCGCCAAGTGCCTTCGTTGCAATTTGTCGCTCGCGTACTTATACGGATCGACATCAAGTTGAAAAAAAAATAGCCGTCGTAAAAAGCCATATCCCACGACTTGTCGAGCATACGTGATAAAAAGCTCGGCGAGCTTCTCACACCTAAGAGGAGGCGGTGTGGCTCGGACTTTGCGGGGCGCGGCGAAAAGTTTCGCGCAGTTTCGCACTTACCGGTAGCTGCGCCGCGTGAAGCTGGCGCGGGTAGTACCTCGGCTGCTGCGGCTGACGTGGGCGCGCTCTCCGGCCGCTGCTCCGCGACGACACCTCGTGAGACCGACGGCTCGCTCGCTGCCCGGCCTCGCCATCCTAATGGAGAGATATGTCGCCGGGCGGACTTTGCGCCGCTGCTTCCTCCTCCGCTCACGCTACCTGTGGCAAAACGAGAAATACGGCCGTTCACGTGATGAGGATACTTTGATGGGGGCTTGTACGCCGCCTACGCAAGACTTTCGAGCTTTTCGCCGTTTCGAGTGAAGGGTTGATACATGTCGCTTTTTCTTTCCTTGGTACTATATGAACCATACGTACGTCTTGTATTCTTTTT
This sequence comes from Eurytoma californica, assembly GCA_035586675.1. Lineage (NCBI taxonomy): Eukaryota > Metazoa > Arthropoda > Insecta > Hymenoptera > Eurytomidae > Eurytoma > Eurytoma californica. The sequence goes on from JAXIUT010000021.1 coordinate 19,592,570, forward strand.
CATTTTCGAGAGGATGATTTTTAGGCGCCCTTTTCAAAGTTGTACTTGGCTTTGCCAATATTCAGACCTTTCGCCTCGGTACTTTTAAAGTTTGAAGCTTGCGAAGTAAATAGAACTAGACAGCTATAAAAAAGTAAAGTTTCGCTCTAGTGCTGCTAGAAAAATTTTTTTATTAGTTTTCTCTTTTTACAAATTCAATAAGGTAGAAAGCAAGTATGCAGTTACCATTTAAACAATAAAAAGTGTAATTTAATTAACGTTTTCTCGATAATCGATGGTTTTATGTGAATGAGCGCTTTTGTACGAACAAAAAGTGAGTACGTGATCGAGCTTTTTTCAATTAGGAAATGTAAATATGCAGATATTGCGACATCAAATTCAGCGGATATTCGATTACAACCCGAACTTTTTTGTTTAACTCTGAGAGGAAAGGCTAGAATATGGGAATTCGTTAAACTTTGTACATTTTCAAAACTACACACAATTATTGCAATAACGAATACCATCCACCCTGTTGAAGTAAACGTAAAAAACTTTTTAACGACGCCGTAATACCTTTCGTTACTTAAAAAGAAAATTCTTTACATTAACTTAAAGCCCCTCTCACATTTTATTCTTCTCGCGGCAAAACAGTAACGAGGAAAAAAACTGCAGGCAATCCTTTATACACGGCGAAGAAGAAAAACCTTCATCTCCAGCATCTTAGATTTTAATTAAAAAGCACGGCCCGGAGGTGGCGTTCGTAATTACGGTGAAATAAAAACGGTGCGCATTAAGGCGACGTATGCGAATCCAGCGTGCGCAAACGCGCTCGAATACACTCTATCGACTATCGGATTCCCGAGGGGGACGATCGAACAGCGCCGTCGCCGGACCCATAAGGACAATTGGATATCGGGCCGAAAGCAGCCCCTTCGCTTGCGCGCGCCCCTTCCTTTCCTTGTGTTTTTTACTTTGTCAGCCGAGTCGATGGCGCGCGAATGAAAAATCTGCGAGCGACGCGCCCCCGAGTATTTTTATGAAGTCCGCGCGTGGGCGGACGCGACGGCGCATGTTCATTTTTGCCGCGGCTCTTTTTATCCGGCGCGACAGACGTCCGAGGCGAAGCCCGCGGAGCTTTTGAGCCTTCGATTTTCCCGCTGAGCCTTTTTCTCCCCGCGCCCGCGCGCAACGCCAGTAAATACCTTTTCAATAACTTTGCGACGGTGTCGAGCTCGCGGTCGCTCGCACCAACCTTCTCCGCTCGATCCCGTTTGTCTCGCGGTTTAATCGAGCGCCTCTATTATTTTTTTGTCACGAAAGGATGTTTCGTTGAAAAAAAGGGGAAAAGGAAAAGAGCGAGCTGGACGTCTCGAAAGTAATTAACAGTTTCGTCGTTGTGAGCAAACAAGGTCTCGAGCGCGATAAAAAAGAGCGAGTAATAACGCCGACAAGAAATAAATTGGTGGAGCGGTAACGGCTCCGGGCCGACCCTCTCCGTGAAATTTTTCACGCGATAAATAATGCAAGCAATAGCGGACGTCATGGCCGGAGGACTCATTACGATTTTCCATTAAACCTCTTTTCCCGTTGCCTAAAGCATTCGCAACTGTCCAATGGAATAACCCATGTATGGGCGATTATAATACAAATTACGGCCATTTTCGAGGACTAAATACATACATAATAAAACAACGATAGATAATTAATGGCCAGTCGTTGGAACGCGCGCTCGCGCTTCGCCCTCGAACCCGCACTGTAAAATTGGCATCATCAATCACCTCCTCGTGCGAGCTCGCGCTTAAAAACTGATGAAAATATGATTCCGCATTTTTTGCGGTGGATATACCCCCAGCAAAAAAAAATCATCGGGAATCTCGCGTAGCGTATAAATTAATCCTTGTTACGAGTTACCTTCTTCGGAAGGACAGGCATGGAAGCGACAAAGGAAGTAATTGGAGATTAACAACCGGCGCGGGTCTCTAAAATTAGGCCGTCGAGTGAGACGAAATTAATGAAAACGTTTTCGGAAACGGCTAGGGCGCTAAGAGCGAAACTCCGAAGCTAGGAAATGAAAGAGATCATTGTTCGACGAGGAGGAGCGACACTTGTCGCAAGCGGGTGAGTCGCGAAAAGTGGCAGTACGAGCACCGTTGCTGGAGCGGAGGAATGAAGGACCCCGTGCGCGGGCGAGTGGTTTGAAAATGCAGAGAGAGAGGATCTCGGAAGGCGAGGGGCGGAAGTTTAAATACAGCCAAGTGCGACGGGAAATTCGAGGGGATTAAAGTCGCGAAGTCGAGGCAAAAGTTCGAGTGGACCTAGAGCCGGGGCGCACACGAGTCCGCAGGAAACGAGTCGACTTCGAGGATACACTGAACAGATGGTGAGGGGGGGGGGGGGCGTGGGCGAAGGACGAGACTGAGACGGGAGCATGCGACGAAAGGCTTGAAAAATTAATAGTTCCGAAACGTGCGCGAGACGGGTGAGTAGGATCAGCGCAAGAGGAGGGGAAATTGCAGATAATGCGCCGGGGGAAATGAAGGCTTCGCGGTACATAATGCAAGTCGCGTGCGAGCGGCGCTGGCCGAGACGCGCCAACGGAAAAAATTGACAAATGGAAGATAGATTGGCCGATTGATGAATTGATGATGGGAATCTCACAAGTTGTTTCTGCAGCTGTTGACGATTTAGTTTCTGTATAGCCGGTGCTCGGGGCATACGCGGTGGCGGGGTAGAAGTAAAGTAAAAGTGAGTTAGAGGAAGTTGCTTGAGTCTTTATTGACCGATACAGATGTAGTCTTTTACAATTATGATTGCTTTTTTAAAAGCTGATTAATGGAAATGGGATACAATTTGGAAAGTTTGCATTTATTACATTAGCGCTAAAGGCAGGGACATGAAAAGAAACGAGTGTTTTTAACTTAATGTATAAATTTCCGACCAGGACGAGCTTTTAGTGTAGTATTTGTAAACAGGCATTTGAATTTCAATATATTGCATCGAAAGTTTACTTTTGACGATGCTAATGCGGCCATCAATCGGGACAATAAAGGAAAGTTTCGGAAAAAAATAAACGTAAAATTATACAATCGCAAAAGATTATATACTCAGAATTCGCATAGTGAATTATAATATATTTATTTAAATTGCATGCAAATTTCTGTCAGATTTCATGTACATTCGAAACTAAATTTACGTAAAACGACACTTTTTTCTGGCGTGTAAACAAAGTGATCGAACACGTTTCAAACACCGACGCTAGTATTACCAATCGAACCGTACAATTTCGCGGACAGAGATAGAAACTTTTAATAGTTCGGTGTATCTCGTTCCAATAGCGCAATAACACAGTTCCTATACCAACTGTGTACACCAAATATGGAATTCCAATCGCGAAATTCATTTTCTCGCGAATCTGTCACTTCCCCACAACCTAACAAGTTTGATAATCGATCGTCCGCGGGGCTCGCACGTCTTCTTGTCCCCCATCTCCCTTCCGTGTCCCCCTCGTCCGCGCCCGGCGCCAAATTCGAATTTAATTAGATTTTTAATCCGAGCTTGAGGCACGTACGTTCAAAATTTATAGCCCCGCCCATTGGCCGCTCTCGTGTTAGCCGGTAGCTTGTAAAGCTAATAAACGTATCGCCGGGGTGTTGCGAAGGTCGTTTCGCCGCGGCCGTTGCACTTGTTACGCGCACGGGACGGAGACCGCAAAAATCGGGCGTCGCCGACCCATACGCTCGATCCTCACCTACACCTTGAAGATAAGCCGCGCGCGCAAATGTCGAGGAGAAAAGCGGAAAATTCTGTTTACCGTCGCGTGGGACGGGAATCTCTCGACCACTCGACCACAATCGCATACGTAAGATTTTTGCGCGGATCGTCGGGATGTCGCCCGCTATGACGGCGATCGCCGTATAAGCAGCTTTCCTCGACACGATGGGCGCGCTATTGCAAATACTTTAGGTGCGAAGTATAAACACCGAATATCTGAGTAAACTCTATATTTGCTTGTAAAATATAGTTTTTCTGATCTTTTAACATTTGCCGCAGCAAAAATAGAATGAGAAAAGGCCTTCTAGAGTTAGCAAGGCCGGGAATAAGGGAAATGCTTTACAATAAATGTGAAGGCTTTCTAAATAAAAAAAAAGCCTGACGCGTAAAATCTGTCAGATGAATAGTGGAGCTGAAATAGAAAGCGACCACACGTAAAAAATGGCTTTCGTACTTTTTGAATGCAACGCTGGATTCCGATTGAATAGAACGAAGTTTTGAACTAAACTCTGCGGTTAAGGACAAAAGTGCAAGAATCGTTTTTTACCGTTCGGACTAATGCTATCGATATAGGTTTGACGAAAATGCAGTGTACTGTTACAATTCAAGAGTTAGCGAATCAATATTGGCTATTCTTTCCTAAAAAAAAAAATTAAAATAAAATTAAGATACTCTAAAATCTAATAAAAAACAAATTAATTTATACTAAGGAATGACAAGTTACTTACATAGGTACAGTAGGTAGGTCTTTTGTAGCTAATCAGTTTAGGAAACCCATCAAAATGTAGACTTTCTACAACGTAAATGGAAAGTTGTTACTTTGACAAATTTTGTGAATAAGAAACTTTTTTTTATTTAAGTTTACACTAATTTTGCATAGAGGTTCAAAAGAGTACAATGCGATTATATTTTTCATTGAAACTTTTATTAAAAAAGTCCAAGCAGAAATATTTTTAATCCGTAAGTGAGAGCGAGAAAAGTTGTTATAAAACTAAGAACGAGATAGTACGGTTGCTTTCAACGCTTGCTGTGAAATAAACACGCGAAAAAAGTACCTTGCTGTAATATACTTACTCGCCGGAGAAATAAAATGAAAATGGCGCTATTGAAATATTTGCATAAGTATGGCGCGTAGTCGAATCTTCAGGTCTGGTATTCTTAAAGGAAAGTACTGTATTCCTAATTTGATTGTTTCGCTTTAAATTTTGTAGACTACATAGTGTTATAAAGCTGCAAAAAGAAAGAGAATCTTATTTGATTAAATTTCGTAGAAACGCGAGAAAAATTTTTTCTAGGAATTTCGCATACTTTGAAGCTATAGACACCTTCGATTTCTTCTTAGGAATTTCGAGAGTATTTTAATTTTTCGTAGCGACATAAGAAATTCACAGGCAAACATGCAATAATTAAACTCTGAAACACAAATTCAAAACGGTTTAACGGGTACACAAACATTTATTTGAAAATCATAACTGTATTACCTTCTATGAAAGCTGATCGAGCAACATTGACAAGGTAATCTCGCGTTCACAAAATTATAACCGTTAAAATCCTCAGCGTAATCCGTTAACAGTCACACACTGTACGAGGGAGCGAATAGCCAAAACACGTAGAGTATACCGCCGCCCCGCTTTATACACTCTTGGCACTCGTAATGACGAGTCGTCAGCGCCTAATACGCCCGACGAATAAACAAGCGCACGCTGCCGCGTCCCTTTTTTCCCCGCAAGCTTTTCCATCCGATCCGAGGGGTGAATGCTACTTACTAGCGCCTGGCGCCGGAAGACACTGCGGGAGACTTTGACTCGAAAACAAATTTCCCTTTAACTTACACATATATATACATTCCCGGAATTCCCCTCGGCGGGCTCGCCGCCCGCACGTCCCGTGGCAACTCCACCCGTACGCGTATACTCGTGAAAAGCGGCGCCAGTCCCGCTCCGCACGCACACAGCTCAGCCCGCACAAAGGAATCTTTCCGCGACGAATTGAAAATAAAATAAATAGTAACCGTCGAAAATTTGAATCAAGGAACAAAGCGTTATACTTGCATGACTGCGACTACACTTCGGTGTCGCGCCGTACTCCTCGCTAATAGCTGCGGACGATGACTTCTTGCGCGAAGGAGAGGCGTGATGCTGCGGTGTGACGGGTAGGACCGCGGGAGGCTGCTCCGTCCTCGCGCGGGGTGCACGGACCGACTGACTACTGGCGGAGGACTCGCCGGGCGGGAGGAAGGGTTGAGACTGTTGAGAGAGCGAGAGAGAGAGGGCGAGCTTCTGGCGGCGGCGGCGGCGCGCATCTCCTTGACCGCGCCCCCTGGACCAGCGCGCACGCGTTTTTCTCGCGCTGTCTCTGTCTCCGCTTCCCTCACTGCTTCCCTCCCGGCGGCAGCCGGCGCGGAGAGGGTGTCGCGCGCACGGAGGAGCGCGCGACATAACGCACCGGCTTTCCTGTATACGTGCGCCGCGCGGATACACGCCGGGACGCCTCGAGAGCTGTTTTTTGATGTCTGCTAATGGAAGCTCCGAGAGGAATATCGGTGGCCGCGCCCTTTTCCCGCATATAAAGGGGAGCTCTGCCTGGTGGTGTCCTTTCCAAGGGGCTGGAACAGCTGCTAATGACGGCCACGGGGCCTTGAGAGCTCCGATAATAGTTCTTTCGGGATTGTGCGCTAATTTGCATTTTAATCATTTTTTTTAATTATTACTCTTTGACTATAAATAAAACATGAGACTTATCATTCCAATGATTAATTGCGACGTCCGGAGAAATTAACGTAGAATGTGCGATTAATAGTAGTACCTACAGTAAAATAGGAGCAATTACTTTGATTGAATAGATACTTGGGAAACAACTTTCCAGTTTAATAGACAACGAAGCAAATTGAATATCGAATTCAATAAGTTATAGACAAAATAAGTATAGCTCAAGAGCAGATTTTGTAATCAATTTTTGTAGGGGCCCACGCGTGTACGTAACGGGATAAAAACTTCATTTTAAACAAGATTAATAGACAAAAAAGTTTGTCAAAACTTGTAAGAGTATTTCCTAGATTCGAATTTATTGGTATCCAAGATAAAAAATGTCTGCCCGTGCCGGCGCAAGAAAGCCCCATCCATTAAGGTAAATAGCTAAGGGGTGACCGACCCGACAAAATATTTCTTCGAAAAAACAAAGATTTTTCCCTGTCGAGAGGGGTGAAAGTTAAATTTGCTTTAACTAGCGAATTTCTTGTCGCTTCAGCGAAGTTATTTTTCAATTTGGATTTAAAATGGAAGAAAATAGATACATGCACTTTTTGAAATAGACGCATAAATTATCTCCATAAATCAACTCTTTAAATTAAAATTACAATTATAAGATATTAATAAATAATCTTTAATTTATCAAAATTATAAACTACATTTTACTATTATATAATGTTGTAATAAATAAATAATAATGAGCAATACGCCTAATGGAATGTTAACTCTGGAACTTAGATAAATGTTATTTAAAATACGTCTAAAGTAATCAAATCTTTAATAATTATAAAATTATAGAATTATTTAAACAATTTAATCACTGAAAAACGAAAAATAGATCGCTTGAATAACAAAAGTAACGACTGAAAAAAATGCCAAGTGTGTCTTACCATACTCAGCTCATACCACTTAATGCTTATGTAAACGTAAGCCCTGCGTAGGTAAGATGGTGTACTCACGTGTTTGCATAGTCCTGAAGAAACTGGGGTAACAAAAGTAGCTTAAAAAATGTAGCGCTTGGAATTGCGAGAGGCCTGTGCAGTACCTAACTTGTCGATTCCTACCTGACCGGTTCTATAGTCAGTAATAGTTACATTTTGAAATAAACTATTTTAAAAAACGGAAGGTTATTGCATAGAAATAAGCATCAGTATTGAAATTAAATAAAGATCATTCTACAAATGACGTTAAATATCAATTACTTTTTATTCATAAAAAAATAACATTATACAAATTTGAATTGTTTATTATAATCAGGTGTTCAAAAGACCTGACATTTTCTATTAAAAGCAATTTTTAATAAAAAGTAAAAGTATAAATCAATGAAAAAGAAACATATATTGTTTACATTTTACATGACAAGCGTTAGCTGGTAAAGTAGCAGTTCCACGATCCTACATAAGTAAAGTGCGCTTCTGCCGCTTGTGCATTTTTTTCACGTAGCAAGTGTTCCTTTTTTTATATTTATTTATTTTTTATATAAACATTAAATGTACTTTCTAATTGGAGATTTTAGAAGCATGCCTTTCATTTATCTCTGCAGAGATAGATAGTCAGGATATAGACAGAATCAATTTTTGTTTAGTTATTTAGTATAAAATTGTTTATAATATGCCATTAATCGACTTTTATTAAAATTTTTTTTATACATAATTTCTATCAAATATAAAAGGTCGTTAAAAAAGAAGCATCAACGCCGTTTTCTCCTTGAACACTACTGTACAATGCAAATGAATAATTAAGAAATTGAATTTTGATGCAACCTCACGCGAAGAGTATTTTTACTATACAATCTAATATAATTTACAATTTTGATTACATTTTTAAAGAGAAATGACTACATGAATTGTATCTCTAAAAAAATTGTTAATGAAATTGATAATGATATGTGAATTAATAAAGAACAACCAGTTAATAAAGATTTCGATTTAATTCTGAAAAAATTAACGAAAAAGATGACATGTCTCTTTCTTTAACAATTGAAACGCGTGATCTAAACTTTATAAACATGCATTTTCTTATGCGCAAGATCTTCGTTTCACTTAACTACAATTGATATTTATAATATATTATATAAATTTTACATTTTTCTTATATCTTAGTAAAAAATTACGTTTTCCTACAACTCTGGCGTCGTAAAATAAATAATTCGATATCTCTCGTATGAAAGTTCGCAATACCAATTCAAGATTGAAAAGGACAGGTACTGTGAATTGAACAAAATGCCAAATTCTGTGAAAAGAGAAATAACTGTTGTATAAATGCTTTATCAAGATATGATTGGAATGTTCTAGCATTGTTTTAACTTTTTTACATAAAATTTTCTTTTTCACATTGGAATTTGACTGATAAATATTTAATTTGCTTATTGACAAACAGTTATAGTTTATAAACAAAAAATTCATTATCGTGTTTGTCAAATATATGAAATAATTTATTCTCTCCCCTCTCTGAATCTTAGAACTATTTAAGAATAAAAGATTGTATCTGTTCATTAAAATCCAAGACTATGAATTCGAATTTCGAGAAATGCTTTGTACTCCACGCTGATTCCAATATGCTTCTAAATCAAATGGTTCAAAATCTGAAAAAGTAGAAAGATAGAACAACATGACAATATAAAATTTGTCATATTTGCATTTATTGCGGGTCATCCAAACTTGACTTTAATTTTTTATATGGATTTTGAGTACAAATAGGGCGAGGGTCCACAGTCATAGTTTGTTTAAAATCTGTAATACAAAAAAATTTTGTTTTTGAAATTTTGATAAAAAATTCTCAATTTTTCATCTATTAATGAATTATTAAAATATTAAAGTAAAATGTGTAAAATATTAATAAAATTTGAAATTGACACAGCAACTGCTCCAAAATCAAGTTTGAATCAATTGGGACAATAATTTATCTTACAACAATAAAGAAATAAATTACCTTTTAATTGCGGATTGGGTTCATGCTCCTGATAATACGTTACTAAAGCAGAATTTCTGTAATTTGAGGAATTCCCATGCTGTTGATTGTGATAACTATCTAATTCTTTTGATACAGAGTTCCAAGCTGAAAGTAAAATAAATATATTGATAAATGAATGCATCTCTTTAAAAAATAATTCTCTTGATTAATTTAATAATTAACATACACTCATATATGTATTTGATTAAATCAAAATGCTGCGAAGTAGCATCATTTGGATGGTGTCTCTGGGGAAGAGATGCAGGCCTCTTCCCATTCATGGTGGTCATCTGTGGTCTGCCGCTGAAAAACAATGCATATCGTTTAATGTTTACATTCCCACTATCAACATCAGCATTTTAAAACACCGCTCCAATAACACAAGCGCGGTAAAGAAAACAAATCCGGCCTCTAGACCCCTTTGTCTCCTCGGTAAAGAAAAACAAGAGGCAGCGCGTTGTTATCGGCCACAGGTGCAAGTGTCGAACGCGTGTGTACCCTCACGTACTGAGACGCCAGCGACTGGCGGCTGTCAACCTCGCAAAATGTCGGTTCGCGGACGCTCCTGTTTACACTTTCCCCAGTCTCCGACTACACCGCAGGTGTCCGACCCCAAGCTAGACTCGCACACACACTTCCGAAATGTCAAAGTGCTCACGTGGTGTCCCCGTACACGGGGCGCATCGTTCACGCGCAAATAAGCACTCCAGCGACTGCTCCAAAAACAAAACATGCGCACGGCGTATCCGGATCCCCCATTTTTCATTTTTTTTCGTCTCCCCAGCCACTTGTCGAGCCTCACCTCATTATTGTCCACGCAGCTCCTGGACGCGATGCAAACACACGCCGTCGGCGTCAGCTGAGAGCGCACACCCTTACGCACGCTCCGACCACGGGTCGTAGTCGAAAGCCAGCAAGCGACTGCCAGCGTCGCTCACCCGCGACGATAAACAAAACCGTGGTATGTGCCTGCTCAGCACGTACGCGTCCCGCTGCAGCGAGAATACGCACGTATAGCCGGAAGGGTCCTGAGAGCCTCGGCCGCTGTGTCACATCAGCGTGACACGGGCAGCAGCATGCAGCGTCTCCCTAGTTCCTCCACCGCCGTCGGTACCTTGTGTTCTGACTGTGTATATAAACTACGTTGCAACGCGCTTGCGCTCGATGCCTGTGCAGTCAGCCGAGGCGGCCTCCTTTATTCGCCTGTCAACGGTGGCAGCAAACAGAAACGAACGCGCTGTGTGTACGTACACGGCTACGCGTACACTCTATACAGTGTACGACGCGATACTGAGATGTGTGTCTCGAGACTCGGAGTTGCACGGGGCCACCCGGCCACGGGGGTCGGATGTCTCATTCTGGCGCGCGGCCCGCCCGAGCCTCCCATTGGCCGGCCGCCTGGATGTAAAAGCACGTCCGCTCCTCGCAGGCCTTTTCGAATGTCACGTCCTCGGACGCGAGGTCAATAGACGCTACCCCTTAAACATCCAATTTCCGTCCTCTCTGTTTACGTGGAATTTAAAGTTCTTTTGGCAGAATAATTGTCTGTATAAATAAACAATGAGTAAAGAATAATTTTTAATTTTCTTTTCTTTGGTTATTTAAAAAAAAAAGATTAATGCCGATTTGGCAGTGCGTCTTCCGGCTTGGATGATTTTAATCCAGGACGCATTGATTCGTTAGCGCTAGCGCACGAAGTGAAAGTATGTACATACATATGTATGTAGGTACAAATCGTGGAGTGCGACATCAAAAGAAGCGTTGTGCTGTTGCGCGTGGCTTCTTGATCTGATCCCTTTACACTCGCGTCGACTCCGAAATCTCACAGATTGAAATGCTATCCACAAGTACGAAAATAATAAACAAGCAAATCAAGTGGCACTTATTGCAAGACTCGTACGATCTAAAAATACTACTTTGAAGCGCAAAATTATGTTTCTTATTTAGAAAAGTAAAGAAAACAAAGCGGAGCAAAGCAATAAAAGCGTAAAAAGGGCGAATAGCGTCGTAGCGCGAAAGCGCCAGACCAATGGGAGACGAGGCTGAGCGCTGAGCGCCGCGCGGCAGATGCCGCCAGCGTGCTTCCGGCGTCGAGGTCAGCTTCCGCCCGCGGCGGAGGGGGTACGATTAGAGCGAGAGGGAGAGTGCGCCGCCGGTGGGCGATACCAGGCGATCGAGTCACAAGCGGCATTTGCCTCTTCCTCTTTTACCCATCGTTCCGAGAGCACACGCAGCCGTGTGGTCGCCCGAGGAGTCGCCGACAATTCGCGCGCGCGGCGTTTCCAGCCGCCATTACGCCCGGTTTCTTTCTGCACTCTGACTGATCCATCAACTCCACCATGACGGACAATCGTAAGTTTTTTCGCACTAGCGAGGAGCTTGTTTCGCCCGACAATAAACAAGCGCGACACGACGGTTCGCGCTCGCGTGTGCCGCGCGCCATGTATGACGCCAAGCCACGACACTGGCAACGCAAGTGATGCGTGCTGGGCAAAAATCGATGCTGGAATTTACGTTGAATTATTCGAAGTAGTGAAGTCGCGGGACTTATTTTAAATAGGACTCGCGCGGATTTGTTCACAATGGGTTAGAGGCCATTGATTATTTCAGGGATTGGCTTTATTTGCGTTTTTATGAAAAGGGTGAGGCGTGACACGTTTTTTTACTTTTCAGAGTACGCGAATTACCAGCAGCAAAGCTACAACCAGTACAGCCAGCCGCCTCCGTCGGCTGGAACTGTGGACACTAGCTACCCTCCACCAAGTACAGGAGGAGGAAGTACTCAGTACAATCAGTACAGTCAGCCTCCACCGAACTATCAAAACTACCAAAGCTACCAGGACACTGAAGGTAGCCAAGATTACAGTCAATCACAAAGCCAAAGTGGCTATAACCAAAGCAGTTACGGTGGTTCTGGAGGTTCGAATGGTAGTAGCAATAACTATAGCAGCAATTATGGAAGTGGAAACACAGGAAGTAGCGGAGGAGGCGGAGGTGGAGGAGGTGGATACAACCGAAGTAGCTCAGGAGGTGGATATAGTAGTGGTAAGAATAATTTTTTGTTTATTCTTAATTTGATAGTTTGACAAATTTAGAAGTTTTAGTAGATTTAGAGAAAGTAAACTTAGATTGATAATTGAATTTAATTTAATTATCAATAATTTAGGAGGAGGAAGTGGTGGTGGTGGTGGCAGTGGCCGATATGGTGGTGGAGACGATCGAAGGGGATACAGCGATCGTTCGGGTGGCAGTTACAAGTAAGTTTCAATTTTCATTTTTCATTAAACTATGTAAAAGAGATAACGAAATGAGAATTACATTATTACGCACATGGACAATGAATTTTTGTCCAAAAGGAAGCGTGGAATGGTACTTAAGTAAGAAAAAGGTAATTCAAATTATACAGTTTCTGAAACAAAGGATATTTATATCAAATATGGGTGAATGAACATATACCTTATGCAATCGTTTAATGCCCTCTTGGGGGTTTAATATTTGAAGTGTGTCTACAGGTTTAACACACATATACACAGAAATATACAGGTAAAATTATAGACAGGTTGTATATGACAAATTGACAAATTATTAAAAAAGGTTAAACATATGTCTCTGTGTATCAATGCTGTATATTTTTAAGAAAATTGTGTATTCCATAAGAATTGCATGTCCCATTACTCATATCAATTTTTTTTAAAAGAACGTACCAGAAATTTAAGTGGACAAACAACATTTCAACAAATATTTTTAACATATTTTTGGCTTGACAAATTTCTAAAAATATTTCTTAATTTAAAAAAAAAAAATTTTTTTTTCATCTTTTTGTCTATTTTATGACTGCAATTAAATTTTTTTCTAATTTTTCTTTATTTTTGTGTCTTCTGTTTTTTTGTTTACATCATGTATGTGTGAATGAGAGAATCTTTGCCAAGTATCATGTAAGATGAAAGAAGATACTGATGTAAAAAATTTAGATCAATATTTAATTTCTAATATCAATTTGTGTAAAGTAACATTTATTATTTTATTCAAGTATCGCATGTTTGAGACCTTTAAGGACTGACGAGACAAGTAAATTTTAAATTCAAACTTCTAGACTTTGTAATGTGGCATTATAGACTTTAGACAGTAGGTACATCAAGAAGAATATGAAGGGGTGGCGAACCAGCATTTGAGTAGCCACACATCGATTGAATTCAGTCTGTCCATGAATCGACTCAATTGGTATATCTGCTTCTGTGTTTTAGCAGTGGCGGTGGCCGTGGTGGTTATAACAAAGGTAAATGCACCAGACTCTTTGTACAAGTCTGGTGCTATTCATGCATTCACTCTAATATTTATGACTTATTAAAATATCCGGTTGCTCTGATTATATGAAAGGGCTGGCACAAAAACAAGTGTATCTATAATCCCTAAGGATTTCCCTGTAAGAAGTACTAAATTAGTTCCATTGAATAGTATTGGCATATATCAGATTATATTTTAATCACCAATTGCTTTTTCCAATTCAATGGAAAATTTGTGTATAAAAGCAAATTACAAACAACTTTCAGTTTACATTTATTTTTATCAAATTTTTCTTTCAATAATGTAACTTAAAAAATAAAATTTAAATATTTTTTTAATACTTTATACACAAAATGAGAAACAATTGTAAATTGTCACTTGTTATTTTATATAAAAAATTATGCATAGCAAGGTTGGGTGTAGGGTGGTTTAAAATAAGGCAACTTTAAATTTATGAGTTTATTAAAAACGCCTTTTGAATTCCTATACAATAACACTTAAATAAAAAGGAATAAAAGGTACAAAAGTGGTTTCTTAAACTTATGAGAGCAGTAAAAGGCAGCTGGTGGAAAATATAAGAAAAAAATCTGTCTATAAAAAAGTAAAATGGTAATTGCGTGCAACCATCAAAATGAAGTATAGCCAAGGAAACGCTGCAGCCCTTTTGTATGTGAAGCTGCTATTTGAAGTATAAAAAAAATCGTCATTCACATTGGGCTTTTCTCATTGCAACAGCGAGAGTCTGGCCAACGGGTTTTAGTTGAAGCATCTGTGTTATGTAAAGGATTTTGAAAATGTTAGGGATACTGAAGATGAAAATTGAGTTTAAGCTTTAAAGTATGAAAACTTACCTCAGTGAAATTGATTGTTGGTTTGGTTTATTGTTTTGTGAAAATTCCTTATTTTAGGTAGTTATTTGGAGTTTGTCAGTAAAGCTGTGGTATAAAATAAGAACGTATTAAACAAAAAAAAAAAAAAGTAATGGAGTAAGAAATGAAAATTGAAAAGTATACTTAAGTTGTACTGTACTACTATGGATATTATTGTTAAAAAAACTAAATCGGTGTAAAATAATTTTAAGTCAGATTGCGTTCAAAATGCAATGTTATTTCAAAAGAAATATTTAAAAAAAAGTCTTATTGAGTAGTAATCTCTTGTAAAGTTTTATAGAATCATAATATACTTAAAATAGTTTTTACGTTAAGAGTTTGATAATAAGCTTGATAACAAACAGTTTAAAAAAATTTTGAAAATTAGTATAGTATCTGGAATAGCTGTAGGAAATTTTGATCTTCGAATTTGTAAATTGAACTATTTTTAATTAATTAAAAAATTACAGGAGGATACAGTGACCGCAACAATGATGGAATGGTTACCCAAGAAGACACTATCTTCATCTCAGGAATGGACTCTGCTGTTACTGAAGAAGAAATTTGCCAGCATTTTGGTGCTATTGGTCTCATTAAGGTGAGCAATTACAATTTTATAATCCTTTTTAATTTGTTTTAAATATGTTTTAAAAATGTGGGTATTAATGTATTAATGATTCATTTTAAAAATAATAGAATGACAAGCGCACTGGCAAACCCAAGATTTGGATGTACAAGGACAAGAGCACCGGCAAGAACAAGGGTGAGGCAACGGTGACATACGATGACCAAAATGCCGCTCGTTCGGCCATCGATTGGTTTGACTCCAAGGAGTTCAAGGGCCGCACAATTAAGGTGCAGATAGCCCAGCACAAGAGCAGCTGGCAGGGCAGTCGTGGAGGTGGCGGCGGTGGCCGTGGCAGTGGTGGCCGAGGCGGTGGACGTGGTGGTGGCGGTGGAGGCGGATACGGAGGAGGAGGCGGACGCGACCGTGACCGTGGCGACCGTGGAGACAGGGACAGAGATAGGGAGGATAGAGATCACCGAGGAGGACGCGAAGGTGGTGGCGGCGGTGGCGGTGGCGGTGGCGGTGGCGGTTCCCGTGGTGGAGACTGGCGGTAGGTTCTGTTTTTTTTTTCTCGATTAAATATTCACTTACTCGAACAATAAAAAAAATAAATGCAATTTAAATAAATTTTTACTCAACGTTTAATATTTATATAATTTTTTTTGAATGAAGGTGTCCAAACCCAAGCTGCGGTAACACTAACTTCGCTTGGCGCGATCAGTGCAACCTGTGCAAGAGTTCGAAACCCGAAGGTATGGGTGGTGGCGGTGGAGGCGGCGGTGGCGGCGGTGGTCGCGGCGGTGGCGGCCGAGGAGGCGGTGGCCGAGGCGGTGGTGGATACAGAGGTGACCGAGGAGGAGGTGGCCGAGGAGGCGATAGGGGAAGTAGAGGAGGCGGCTTCCGTGGAGATAGGGGAGGTGGCCGCGGCGGTGGCGGTCGAGGTGGACCTATGCGAGGAGGCGGAGGGTTAGTATTATTGATGCTTGAAAATGTTGTAAATATTTAAATTTTTTATTTCTTTCATAAATAAATTAACTTAAATTTTGTTTTTTCTCTGTTGCAGTCGAGGAGACAGAGATCGTGATCGCCAACGGCCATATTAAATTTCTTTGTTGCAAAGATAAGTCATCACTTGTATCGCCGATGTGCATACAAATATGCAACAAGCATGTACATTTTTCCAGATTTAAAGTACACACCTGTTTTTGACGCGTCGCATTCATGTTCTCATTTTTTACACATTTCCATTGTACGCAAGAACGGCTGTTCTTCAAGTTTATACGTGCAAATAGGCACATCACAATACACAAACTTGTGTCCTGATTATAATGACAGAAAGAATTGTACTTTCTTCGTCAAGAGATAATATGTATTGAAGTTTACTAAAGACTGTGCTGCTTCTACATAACCACCTCAATGATTTAAGTTGTTCTCTTGATATTTAATTATAAAAACTAGGTTTTAATAAAAAAAAACAGTCCTTAGAGTTAAGAATTACACGGTTTTATTTTTCTTAAAGACAAAACCTTGATCCTCAATTTCCCTTATCAATATGAAAATTTTTATTTGTAAATTATTAAATATAATAATTGGTTTTAATTTGGTAACCAATTGTGTACAAATTACATCTAAATTCATCTTAATTTTAAAATTATGCTAATTATTTGTTACTTATATTTACAAAAACTGCTCAAATTACATTTGCTTACATTGCATTTGCGAATTTTAGTACTATTCACAAATTTGACTGTAATTCAATTTAAGCAATTTATAAAAGAAAAAAAAAATAGAAAATAAAGTGAATTGAACTATTTATTTACAATGATTACATTTATACGATTCAAATGAAAAATGATATTTTTGGAAAGTGATATATAAAAATAATATCATATTCCACATAAAAAATACAAAATAAAGACATTTGTTGAGTATACCTGTAATAAATAAATGACAGGACTATTTTTTGTAAAAATAACTTCAAAAAAAAAAACTGAAATTCTTTTTGTATGAAGCTATTCAAAAGCCATATTTGATAGAGAGGAAGACTCTTCGCACATAACAATTGAACAAAAATTGTCCGTTAAAGATCACGAATTTGAATGCTGCAAAGGTGTCAGTCCTCCAGAATGTTCAGGGCTATGCTTTTGCTTTTTCCTTTTCTTCTCTTTCTTACGTTTTTTCCTTGCTTCTTTCTCTTCATCATGCCTCTTTTGTTTCTTGTGTTTCTTTTCATGAGTATCACCACCACTTATATCCGTTACAGCAGTCTCTTGTCCACTTGTAACTTCACCAGGTTTATGCTTGTGTCTCTTATGTTTATTTTTATGCTTTCTCTGTGGTGCCTGATTTACATATCGATATTGTTCAGGTAACTGCAATGGAAAAAGCATTTAATATCAATTTCTTGATACAGTAATAGTATATTATGCACCTAGGGAGAGAATGTAAAGAATGATTCAAACGGCATGACATTTTTACTTCCTCCCATGGTGCATGCGATATTTTTTTGCTTTGCGGAAAAAAAATACGACCTTCGCGGTCAGCCGCCGGGAAAGTCGGTAGTACTTCATTTCCCCTAGACAAAAAATAAATTTTAGAAATAGTAGAATACTTACTGGGCCAGGATGTAATCTAAAACCAGCTAACTGTACACTTGTTAATGGAAGAAGTTCTTTACCTCCAATGGGGGGTTTTTCAATCACAGACCTGAGAGAACTGAAATAAAAAAAATAAATTTAAGAATAAATATCTATTTAGTAATTATACTAAATATGAATATTCCCCATTACCTATTATCCTGATCACCTGGAGTATCAATAATACCAGGTAAATTGGGCAAAAAAGAAGACAATTGTTCCTTTAGTTTCTTTCCACTAAATTTGCTATACGAATGCTCCAGACCATAATGACCCATTAAATTTTTAGCTCCAGTCAACTCACTTTCACCTGCATAATAATAATTAATTCATTAATTAATTCTTATTTATTTTTTAACAAATTTTTATAATAACTTTGGCGATACACACACACACCTGGAGGTTCTTTCATCAAATAAAATGGTCCACTGTGAACAATTGATGGATTTTTTCCAAGAGAAATGGTAGTTTTTAAAGTGCCCGTTGAGTCCTGCCGTGAAACAACGGGCGAACGGGCACCTCTTGGAGAAGATTTTGGGGAATACTGTTCCACCTTGGTGCGAAACTGATCGCCCATCATCTTGAAAGCTTTATTTCATTGCACTCACAAACAAAACAGATAAATCGTCTAATAACTGACGATTGCACTCCTGTACCTTGTGTACTCTACTGATTTAGTTAGGCAGAGTCCTATAACAAAAATGACAGAAACTAAGAACTATCTCCTTAATTAATGACTGAAAAAACATCTCCGTAGGCATAGCAATGACTGCAGATTAAAGAAAAAAAAACTTTTTGTTATCAGCAGTGATTTCTGCATGCAAAGATAAAAAGAAAAGGAAAGAACAGCCTCGAGTACATTGAACTATTACTCACATTCTACATGCATTGGTCCAACATCTAACCCTCGGTATAGTGACCATAAAGTAGCTTTCAGAGCCAGCATTCACAGGTACGACGGCAGCCAGCGTATGATCCAGGAACGCTTTCCATTCGGAGCCCAGACGAGTCGTCAACAGATTGCGGTGTACCAAGCACAATTGCAAGTGCTATTTCGACACTATATAACCTAATTCTCGCTCTCACCTGCCCTCCGCACCGTTCAAGGCTGAGGATGAAGGAGAGGCTCCTCTTATCAGTCGCGCGGTAGGTGCAGCATTGCTGCGGTCCGTGGTCCCAAGTACCTGGGCGTTCGGCAATCTGAAAGCTATTTTTCCGGCGATTCTAAGGATGAATCGAGCATAACGCTGACAGGCACCGAGCGTCAATACGACACCTATACGAGCGACCTTATCCACGAGTTCGTGCGCGCCTTGATATAAGTACACATACACATCACACCGACGCGTTAAGCACTAAGGGATTGTCTACATGGGCCCCCGTCACATAAGCTGCGTATATGCGCGCGTAGAAAAGGCTTATAGTGACATTCAGTATCGCCAACTATCGAAGTCATTTCAAGCCTCACGAAATGGCTATCTGAACTGGCTATATAAAACGAACAGTTTGCTAAAATAACTACACGTTCATTTACTGACTTTTCCGGGCACATAGCACAGTAGCGGGTGGCCTCTCCCCCCACCACCGGTGCTTTACGCGGCAACCCGCTGGAACAATTGCAGTAAAGCAATTCTTGAAAATATTATTTACCTGATCATAGCCGAACATTTTTTTTTATAAAACTTTTACAATTCCGCAAGTTCGACTCTCAACAAACATAAACAATTTGCAACAAACATGGACAATTTGCAACAGAGATCATTTTTTTTGTTGAAAATTCACTGAATTCAGTTGTTAGTTAATTGTTTATAACAAATTATATATATAATTTATTATAAACAATTAACTATTAGAGATAACGATTTGAAATTTTGCACGCATTAAGGATGGCAAAAGCTACATTTTCTGAGAATTAATAAGCCATGATCAATTTCTTTTTAAATAAATTGGTTAATGCTAAATATTGCCATTTTTAGGCTGTTTTTAATTTTTTACAACTAAACAAATTGTCAGGTTGCAAAGTTATACAGTTCATTTTACAGGTATTTTTATTTAAGCTCTATAACTGTTTTTTTTTTTTTATTTATATTTTGTTACAGAATCTTACAGTTTTTTATATATGTACTTTTTATTACATTTTCTTACTTTTTTTTACAAATCATCAAAAATCTAAACATTTTTTTTAAATGTACGTAATTACGTAATTAATTAATTGCAAGAAAAAAGGAAAAAAATGTAAAAGGTAAGAAAATGCAACAAAATATTAAACAGAGTAAGAACTATAGTAAAAGTTTAAAGTTTGTACGAATGTGTAAGATATCGTATCTTTATGTTAGATTTCGCACATTTTTTCCGCTAGGGCTATAAGATTATTATGCAATAATCCTGCCGTTTACAAATAATTTGAACGTTTTTATTCAATTTGACTGGACTATTAATCATCTGTATCTAAAGATATCCATTTATGCATTGTTATAAGGTGTTTGAATATAAATTCCAAGAAATATAATATATATGTATTTACATACATATATGTATAGATGACTGTAGCGGCAGCGTCCCTAATATTGGCAACACTGTCAAGTTTTTAAACAAGACTGGCGCGGCTATTGCATACCTACTTTTACGGCATTTGTTTCTGAAAGTCCGAACGGAGCACTGCTTATTACTAAGATCGGGTACCACAAAGGACGTCGTTAATATATGTGCTAGAAAACAACAACAATTAAAGACAGTGAAATTCTGATTCAAGAAGCTTCATTATTCATTATTTAATCCAACTGGCAGTAAGGGCACGGTGAGCATTATGTATCTGTATAAAAAATTTATTATTCGATAAGATAAGTGACCGAAGTTGGAATTCGACGCAGATTCCGCGATTTGTCAAATTGACGTTTTCTCATTTTCTTCAAAATCCATTTGCATGAAAATTTAAAATAATTAAAGAATTGTTCCCTCTATGAAATAAATTAAATTATTAATTAATATATTCGTAAGTTTCATTCCTAAGTAACTTATTTAGCTCAAGCTTGAATGCGCATGATATCAAGGTAATCCGATCCGATGTAATCACTTACGTTTCATAAACAAAGAAAGTTTAAAGAAAGACAATGAAAGCAAACGCTGCAGTCTGTTAATCAATCGTAGGTAAAATAACATTTTCCTAAAAAGTAATAAATTGCACAGGATCAATAATCAAGTGATTTTCAATCCGGATCAGAAAGGAAAGAATGGGTCGCAAGAATTTCGGTAAGAAGAAGAAGAGGAATCAACAAAAGAAACAAAAGAAGGCACGAAACTCATCGAAAGACTACCCGGGCATTCCTCAGGAACAGGTGACCTGCCGGGAGGTAGCGATTTACGTGCCCCCCGATGAAGAGTCCAACCAGGAGTATGATTACCACTATGACGACATGGAGTTTTGCGATTGCGGATGCCAGCAAGAGGAGCAATACGCTAGATTCGTCTATGCCAATTTCTCGGCCCAAGCAATGCTTTACCGACTTTTTGGGGCAATGATTATCTCGGAAATGTTGGAGCAAAGAATGGGCAACCGCGGTGGCCCATCATTTGGCTTCTCCAACAGGCGAGCAAGACGCTAAAATGGTTTGAGGAATTGACAATCCTTTTTTTTATACATTTTTTAAGTTTTATGAAAAGTTATGATTATACATCAACCTTGATAAAAAAAAGTTTGTTTTCAAAGGATTTTTTTTTGTTATAAAACATTGCTTTTTATTTATTATTTTTAAGCAGTAACTAATAGAAGTTTATAATCTTTTGATTGCATTTTGCTTTCTTAAAATGCTGAACCTAGAATAGTTGGAAATTGTTTTTTTTTTGCTCAGTCACTTATTTAAATGTAAATAATTTTTTTTTTTTTTTTTTTTTAAGTTAAAGTTATTCTGGTTTAATGTAAATGATATTTGGCTAAGATAAATATAAATAGAATTTAAAATTGTATGTACTTGTGCAGTGTCTCAATTTATTTATTTAATATATATCACCCATTCAAACATACAAGTCTCGTGTCTCATATGGAGAAAATTATATTAGATAGCTGCTCAACAAATTTGATTGTAGGGAATACAATAATATATTGATGTTAATTATTCAGTCCACAGGATAGGTATTACAATATCTTATACCATCGTCATTAAAGAGTATAATGAGAGCATAAAAGTTGTATAGCTTTTACTTTAGAACTTTATGTAATACGATTTCCATTACTGCCAATTACATATTTAAATTTAAATAATTTTATAAGCATATTGATTGCAGACGTATACTGAAGTTCATTTTTATGTAATTTACTATAGACTAATACACTCTTGAAATGTAAATGATTAATTCACATTGAATACAATCTCATAATTTGAGACTTCTATGGAATAAATGCAATATTGTCAATTTTTAAGAAGCAATACATCAATGCTTTTGATTTTCCAAATTGTTTTTCTAAAAAACTAATACTTATAAATGTTTAAATCTGGCAAATGTCAAATAAATTATGAATAAAAACTTTGAGTAAATATACATAATTAAAAAACTTTATAAATATATAATATATATCTATAATAATATAATTAACAGCACAATTATCGCATGAGCAAGTGACATGAGATCAAAGAGACTGTTCTATCATAATTTATAAATATAATAAGGTCCCTTGCAATATATGTCACATGTTAATTAATTCATCTTACGTTTTACTTATACAAAGTATCTAATTTTATTAAACCAATGTATCATTTCCTTTGGCTAAACTTAATTGCTGCATTAGCCAACTTTGATGTTGGCACTATTAAAATTTAGATTATTTTGTTTTGTAATCTAAATTTTTAATTAATTAGAATGCTGCAAATAGAAATCAGCAAAATCTTAAAAAGCTCTGGCTATAAATTTTTTGCAATCTCATCACAGTATGTGGAATCGCTAATAGTGCATGCATGCAATACAGACAGAATTCTTTAATCGTGATGTTATTTCAGCAAAAACCTTGATTGTTTGGTCAATATATAATTACGCTAACAAAAATTGAATTCTTTTACATATTTGTTTTAGTTGAATGGATCTAACGAATATACAGATTATCATGCAAGCGATTCTTGATAGTATAAGAATTTGATGACGATTTATGTAACTTTATTATTACTGTCTCTGCTGGGCATTTCTGCAATCTCGTGTTCCCTTAGAAGACTCTGTGAATTCTCTCTGTTGTCGTTGATTTTCTTTTGGTTCTCTATCTTTGTACTCTCTATGGTATTCCCTAGAGTCTTGATCTCTTCTATCTCGTTGTGATTTTTGACCTCTATATTTTCTGTTGCCTCCTCGTTCCTCCTTATAATAATTACCACCACTGTGGTGACCTCGTGATCTGAAAAACGGAGGGTAGCTGGAACTGTTGTCTACACGAACACTACCATTTCGAAGCTGTGGTAATACTGTGTTTTCTAAGTCAGCCTCCAGATCCTGTCTTTCCTGGTGATGCCTTCCATTTCTGTGATAATCGGACTGTGAGTTGTGATCATAACTACAATCCCACAAATTTTCATCGTCAGTAAATTTATCAATATTAATGATTTTAATTATTTTTCAGAAACATCTAACCTGTGATTGCCCCTGGAAGCTCTGTGCCAGTAGCTCTGTGTCTGTAGGGGCGGAAACTTGTGATAGCTGTCATCCTGGCCTTGAATCTCCTGCGGTGAGCCGCGATTGTGGTAGGAGTTCTGTGAGCCACGGCTGCGACTGCTGCCGCCGCTTCGGCTACTGTTGCCGTTACTGTATGTACTTGCGGATTTGATAGAAGCGATCTCTTTTCGCTGATCCTCGTTCTCCTGGCGCAATCTCTTTACCAACGCCTCCGCATCGTCCAGACGTGCCCGCAGCTCTACTTGCTGGCACTCCAGCAAACTGTCTACCTGCACCCCCACGTCCGTCACTTTCTGTTTCTCCTTCGGCTTCTCGTGCTGCTCCAGCATTCTGAGAAATTTTTAAAGCGACATGTATTTTTTAAGCTACGAGTCGACCTCGACAGTTAAAATTAACAGGTAATAAAAAATAAGTTTACTTCTTTTGCTTCTCGATAACTTCCAATAGGTATAAATTGCGTGTTTTTGCTTCATTCAATGAAGTTTTTATGTCCTGCAGGTCCTTCTCTAACAATTCAACCTGAAGAGGAGTGACGTTGATGCTTGAAGGGCTTCCCTGCTGTAAATAAACATTTTGAATTTTTCGTACCATTGCAAAGTTAATAAATTAATTCAACTGCCGAACGGCGAAAAAAAATTACCTTTAGTTTCACAGACCCAGTTTCTGAATTTTCGGGAGAGGAGGGACTACTCGCTGCACTAGTCCCTTTTGAGAAGACCAACTGAAATTGTAAGTCTAGAAAAAACAATGATTTTATTGCTTTTCGTAAATCGTAAATTTCGCAAATTTTTTAAAAATATTTAATAACCTCTGTTTCTTTGTCTTAAGACTTCAACTTCTTGATGAAGGGCGACCAAAGTTGTCTGGTGCTGATCCTGAAGGAATTTCATGTTCTGCTCCAGTAGGGTCACTTTATCACTGCACTGCCCTTGAAATCGTCCATCGTCGTTCTCTTCATTTCTATTGGGTAAGGAAATAATCTCTGGCGGTGGTTTTTTTCGCTGTAAGTTGGAGTAATATTTAAAATCGATATTTATCGTTTATAAAAGTATTTTCATCAACTCACTTGTGAAAAAGGTACTACTGGAAGTTTGACGAGAACTTTGGAAGTCATGTTTGAACGGCTCGTACAAAATCGACTTTAAAGTTCCACACGGACGTGTAAGGGCTGCTCTACTTCTGCAAACCTTGAATGTAAAAAAGAAACGTACATTTTCGCTAAATCGATGAAAATTATTGGAAACAGTTCTCAACATGAAAATAACTCGTACTGTTTCCCGTGCTTGTTTTAACTGCAAGGATAAATTAGTGCTATAAAGTGGATTATTATTGTTAGTACTGAGTCGAACTCCGGATATCTGTATCAGTGCATCTTGAAATACTGATGACTCAATTACAAAGCGAAATAATGAAGCCGCAAAGGCGATCAATTAAGTGCGTAGACACTAATATTTGCATGCTCCGAATCGGCGAACAGTGCCTCTGTGTAGCCTTCAGCTCGATCGAACAACCAAAGCAAAAGCACCTAATAACTCGTAAATCCTTCGCTTTTTAGCCTGCAGCGGACACCGAGTGTTTAGCGACAGGTGTACACGTCAGGCATGGAAAGGAGGCCGAGGGTGAAGCCGAGCTATTTGTTTTGGCCGCACTCGATCGAGTGATAGCCCTTCGACTGCAGCCCTTGCGCTCACCTCGTTCCCATAACTGCGTATGTACGTGAACTCGCGCGTTACAACACGCGGCACTTACGGGCTGTACGTTCGTAGTAAGCCGTGGGGCGAAGCTGCGGCGAAACGGTGAGATCCTCGCCGAACACTGCGCTGCGGCGATACTCAACTGGCCGCGCAGCTCGTCGCCGTAACACCCGGGTAGTTTCGAGGCGAGCGTGTACGCCGCTGAGGAGAGGAGGTGCGACTCAACCGCGTCGGTGCGTGGCTTCTCGGGCCCGGCGGCGACGGGAAGACGTCGCGCAGCGACGGCGCAGCACGGGGACGAAATGCGAGAGAGAAGGAGAAAGAGAGGGCTGGCGGGAGCGCCGCGCGAAGGGGGTATTGATCCGCGCTGCGATCCGCCCGATCCGCCGCCTCCTCCAAAGAGCGTGGCGAACGAGAGGAGAACGCGCCGAGCCACCCTCCTCTTCTCCTACTACCCTCTCTCTCTCTCTCTCCCGTTTTTTCCTCCTTGCCGCCACCCTCGCGCGAGACGCGTCTTCTGCGCGCGGGCCACGACCGCACCCCTGAACACACGGTCCTCCTCGCCGACTTTCTCGGGGATGCTTACCTCGCTCTCCACGCCCGTCCCCGCCTTTCTCCGCCATGGCGTTTAACCGTAGCGATGGGTGTAGATCAGGATTACCTGGAGGAAATGAATTTTATAAAAAGATCATTTTTGAGTCTTACTTTTTTTATGTTTTACTATTTGAATTTAATTTTTAAGTTTTTTTACTTCGTATCTTCCGTACTTCAGTTCATTAAGAGAAATTTGTTTAATGTATAGTATAGTATAGTTTTTCTTGAGCATTGCTTATACGTAGAAGCGTAAATGTTTAAATTGCATTTCGAAAGTGGGTTTTAAATTTTAAATGTGATATGTATATAAGTATGACATGTATACATCAATATTGATTCTCTAACATTTGTATATGTGCAGATATATACAATGGAAGTATTGCATGTGTATTTGTAGTATTTCAACATTTTATTTAATATTATAAATGAAAGCAAGATTAAAAAACCTATTTTTCAATATTTAAAAAAATTTCCTTTTGTGAGGATTGATCGTTATTTTTTCGTGTTACAATTTGATTACAATCACATACGTATGAATTAATAATTGATAAATTTATCATTTTGCGTGAGATAATGAAGTCGTTAAAACGAATTATATCATTTCTATTTTTAATAATAAATTTAGAAAAAGAAGTTAGCTTAAACGTTCGTTTATGCGTTGATATAAAAAAAATGGGTCAACTTTAACTTATCGCTGGTTCCATTTGAAATACAATGAACTATTTAAAGACACGGCCTTTTATCCGACAAAACGTGACATTTGAAATCAATCAAATATTTTTATCTAAGACGAGATTCTAGATAAAAAGGAAACCGATTCCCTCCCCCGTTGCCGAAAATATCTCTTGATCTCATTACATCTATATAGCATGCACGCATACTGCTTAAGGCATTGAGCGACAAGTCAAAAGCAGAGCTTGTTGTATTGTGTGTGCCCGTTTCGTAGGTACAGCCAGAGCGCAAAAACGACATTCGCGTCCCGCTCGCTTCCCATGTCAGCCGTAATTGTTTCTCGTAAACAAATCGATTGCACCGATGCTTCATTGACTGTTGTTTGTGGAGCGGACTGCTGATTCACTCGGTTGAGTACCTAGAATATCGGGCGCGCGTACGCAGGGCACAACGGACGCAGAGGTTAACTTGCTCGAGTCGACGCGAGGGAAGAAAGCATGAGTCACATTAACTTCTCTAACTTGCGCGAATAGTGTTATAAACAATTTTTCGCCTTGAGGCTTCTCAATTTTCGCGTTAAGACCGAGCTTCGTTGTGCTTTTGCGTTGTTGCGCCGGAACGTTTTATGTGATCAATTGGAGCGTACATTTTTGGCTAATGAAAGCTTTATTTTCAGATAAGAGCTTAAAATAAAATGCATGGATGAAAAAAAGTGGAATTACATAATTTCGTCAAATTTGGTATATCAGTAGCAGGTAATGTTTCTTTTACTGATAAACTTTATGTTTTTATTTCTTTGTTGTTTGTTAATAATTATCAATTGATGTGCCCCCTTCGCTGATTTGCAGTGCAGCAATGGGTCAGACGTTGAGCGAGCCTGTCACCACCAAAAAATCTGCCTGCTGTCGAGATTCTAACTTTCGAGTGGGCAGTTCCTGCATGCAAGGATGGAGAATAAAAATGGAAGATTGTCATGTGCATATTTTATCCTTGCCAGATGACCCAGATGCTGCATTCTTTGCAGTTTATGATGGTCATGGAGGTAATTAACATTTTCATATTTTCTTTTCCATTTTTACTTTAAACTGTTTTAATTTTACTTCTGGCACAGGAGCTGTAATGGCCCAGTATGCAGGAAAACATTTACACGAGTACATAACTAGTCAAAGTGCTTATAAAGAAGGAAATATTGAAGAAGCAATGAAAAAAGGATTTTTAGAATTAGATAGAACAATGCAAATGGATGAAACCTTAAAAAATGCACAAGCTGGTACCACCGTCATTGCTGTTTTAATCAAAGATAATGTATTATACAGTGTAAGTTAACATTAATGATGCAATTGAGTATATTCTTGCAAAATGATGATAATATAATACAAACAAAATTCAAAAAAATTTCAGGCCAACGCAGGTGATAGTAGAGCTGTAGCAAGTATTTCTGGAGTAGCTGTACCCTTAAGTTATGATCACAAGCCTATGCTAAAAGAAGAAAAAGAACGTATAGTTGCAGCTGGTGGTTGGGTAGAATTCAATAGGGTTAATGGTCATTTAGCTTTATCGCGTGCTCTAGGAGACTTTATGTTCAAAACGAACGAACGTAAAAAACCTGAAGAACAAATAGTATCCGGTAAATAAATCAAAATATTTATTGAAAAATTCAAAACAAATTTTATTTTACTACATGTAATTAATTTCTTTCTAGCCCTGCCTGAAATACAACGCCATGTCATAACAGAGGATTGGGAATTTATTATTTTAGCGTGCGACGGCATTTGGGACGTAATGAGTAGCGAAGAAGTTATAAACTTTATTAGAAAACGCTTTGCCGACGCAGCAACAGATAGTGAGGAAGGAAAAGAAACGCCACCTGTAGATCCGGAAGAAATTTGCGAGCAGCTTATCAGCCATTGTCTTGCGCCCGACGCTCTGATGGGTACTGGATGTGACAACATGACAGTCGTTCTAGTCTGTTTTCTTCACGGCAAACCGTATTCACAAATGCTCCTTCATTGTCGAAAACCTCCTGCTAAACGAGATACCCCAGAATAATACTTCTTCCACTACCATTGTAAATAACAATCGATTTGTGATCATCGCGTGTACGTCTATTGTAACCGATATCGTTGTTATTGTATTTATTATGTATTCTTTTTGTTAGAGCTGTACACCGTGAAGTTTATAAATATTTTTATAACTAAAAGCATTCATTTCATGTGACAAACTTTTTTAAAAATTTTTTCTTCCATGCTTTTATTATTTACAATCCCGATCTTATTGGACAAAAAACAAATTTATTCCGCATAACATTTTTTTCTTTAGTAACAATACATTTTGCGTATTTATATTCCATATCGGTCTTGTATAGAACTAACTGCAGCGTTAGCAAGCGAACTAAGTCGCCCAGCCACTTTGTTAACTCCCTGCCTCACACTTTCGCGAACGTCATCAAAGTCTACACCACCTCTTCCTCCAATGTTCAGTGACAGTGAAGATGTCGGAGAAGTTGGATTCGACTGGCCAGTACCGAAATAATCTGCCGAAGAAATGCTTGATGATCCTTCGAATCGACGCAAATTGTTTTTTGTCTCCCACTGAAATTAATTTTGTTTGTTATTACGTTATCCACTTAAAAACTTTATATTAATTGAAAATTAAATAGTAATGATAACATTTGTATTAATATTCAAAGATTCATTTTTATAATAAAAATTTTTAGAAAAAAGAATTGCGTGTTATTAATTATTATACTACTACTTACAATAAACTTAATATTAATTTTAGAATAAAATTTTAATTTACCGAGCTATCATTGTTACTATCTCGGAAATATTGATCCGAACTAATGGCCTTTGCGCTGCCGAATTTCTTTTGCGCTTCTCCTTCTTCGGACGTTTTGCTATTACTACTACTTTTACTTTTGTTATACGATGGTGAAGATACTTGTGACGCATTGGAAAACTGTGTCGATACACCGCGTCGCGGTAAATCAGGTTCTTCTTCAATAATAAACTCATCATTTCGTGGTTTGTTGTTTGATGAATTACCACTTGAATAATTATTTGTGAGAGACTCAAACCCAATGATCAAATAATCAAGGTCCATGTCTACATCTCGTAATTTCGGCTCTGAAGCTGTTATCAGTTTGGAAGATGATTCTTGCGTTATCGTCTGCATATCAGTTACAGCTGAATGACTGGCACCCCTAAAAGTTTTGTTTTTATTTTCATAAATTATACATTTTTCATTTATTTTATAATTAATTCGAACTCAATATCATTACCGTTTTGTGTTGAAACCCATTCCTAGGCGTTCAGCTTGATTAGCCTTTGAAGGATCCATTTTACGAGCTCTTTCTTCAACTTTTTTTGCTTGCTCTGATAAGTTCTGTTCATAACGATAAGCTAAGCGTTTTTCTATTTCTACTTTTTCCTCTTCATTCTTTGGCTGCTCAACTTCTTTCCTTTCTCTACCAGCTTCTGCCGCACTCTTTTCTAGTTCTTCAAAATTTGTCTTAATTCTTTGAGCACCTAAACCACTAGTTTTTTTGCCAAGCTGTGATAAACATATGCCGCTTAATTTTTAATCATGTTATTAAATTTCGAATTTAAATTAATTGCAAATAAACAATTACCCCTGGTTTCCTAGCTTGAGGTTTCCTAACACCAATCGTTGGCTTTCTGTCTGTTGTACCAAGCATAGCAGAATCTGAAATATTGATAGATGGTCCCAAAGATTCTTTTGAGGAAGATTCATTTGATACAGGTACTTCATGAATATTATCAGAATCGTGAATTTTGTGATCCTCATTAACTAATTTTGTTATAGTGTCCGCGTGAACGCGATTAGTAGGCACAACGGTTTCTGAATTATTTACATCAAAGTTTTCATGAGCTTCAAAAAAGTCTACTTCTACTTGACTATTTTCTGGCTCAACATTATCTTCTAAGTGCAGCTAGAAAATTAAAATAAAAATTATTATTGATTTTGATTATTAAAAGGTGTTAAAACAATAATGTTAATTTAATTAACATCACAGCACAAAAATTTAAAACTAGTTTGAAACTTTAAAATCTCCTTGAAATAATATTTTACGTATAAGTAAATTTAATCAAAACCAAAATCCTTCAAAAAGATTTTTCATTGAATAAAACAAAGATTAGCTTATAAATGAAAATAAAACAGTTAGTGAATTAATGAATTGATTCAGTGGCTTGAAAAATTAAAACATTTTCGCAGCTCACCGATAATTTGCTTTGTGGTTTTGAAGGTAGTTGAACCTATAATGTTTTTTTAGGTTTGTCAAATAATTACTTTATTATTGATTAAAAATAACCTATCACTTAAAATAAATCTAATCTGTTACAGAAATATATACCTTAGTTCCATGACGTTGCATTGATAGCGATGCTGCTTGAGCTAATTTTTGCTTATACTGTAATGCTGCTCTTGATGTATACTTTTGTTGAGCATCTGAAGTTGTGCAATTATATTGAGTAAAAAATTTCCTCTACAAAGTTAAAAAAACAAGATTGTTAAGAAGACTTTAGTAATAAGTTACTGATTGATATTTACAGGGAAATAAAAACTTACAGCATTGGCATTGCCTCCTAATTGCATGTTTCTCAACTGCAGCCATGTCCAATTGGTATCAAGTTGAGTGGAACGTACAAATGTCAAGTGAACTCCAAGATTCCGATGGACGGCTGAACAATCGATGCACAAAAATACACCATAGGTAACACTGGACCATGCTGGATTCTTGGCATTGCAGTCAAAGCATGTCTGCATATCAATAAAGATCAATTATGAGTCATTAATAGTCTTAAATTGTTAGAAACAGCTGTTTAAAAAACTTTTATGTTTCTTATGTCAGCCAGTCTCAATTTAGCATAGCAATCAAACATATTCTATCAAAGGTGTGGCTACAAAATAAAGGCTATCTAACGAAGGTAATTACGATAAAGTACACGTATGGTGCAAATATTCAAAGAGAAACGGCATGTTGTTAAACGAAAGTGACATTTTGGAGTAATGCGGGGAAAAGTTTGATCGTTTTGAAGATCCACAAACAATTAATAGAAGCGTGTGAACAATAAACACATACCTTATTGGCTGGAAGAGCACGCAATCTTTTAAAAACCTCCTCGATATCACTTTTACTGGGCCCTTGATCTGCCATTTTTGACGTGTAATAAACGATAAACCGTGGAAAGAGTTATAGGTATAGGTAGTACAGTGGTTTTTTTTTTCTTCTCACGCGCATGCGCCGCACAAAAGCAGAAACTATAGTTAAGAAAGCGCGCACAACAAATCAAGCAAATCTTATTTGGACCTTGTATGTATATAACATTTGAAAATTTGTATTTGTAATTTGACTTAAAGGGAATAAAAGGTTAATAAATCTACCATTTATTAGGAAAAATATTTATTTATATCATATAACCCCAGAAATCCTATAATCTCAGAAACACCCGTAGGAAGTCTGCAGAAATTAGAAAATTCTACAGAAATTTCTATAGAACATTCTGCAGACTTTTTTCCTACGGGCACTAAGCTCAGAAACCCTAAACCCAAAAACTCTATATATAAACCTAAACTTATGTATGTGTAAGATTTATTGTATCATGATGAATATATCAACAAAACAAAATATTT
>JAXIUT010000021.1:19624745-19649962 GCA_035586675.1 Eurytoma californica
TCATTTCAAAGTATAAAGAGGAGCGGGTGCGCAGCATGGCACATACTTGCCATCGCGGCGCTACCGCGCCTCTTGATAATTTAGAGAGTATGACGGAATTGCACTTGTTTTTTTTATGGAAAAGAGTATCGTGATGATAGCAGTGTTACCCACCATGACGAGCAGCTGGAATGTAAATAAAGGCATTTTTTGTTACACTCTGCATACGCAGTAGGTTGTATTATCGCATATGAGAGAATTAGCAAAAAATGTAATTAACTATAATTAATTAAATTAAATTAAATTTATCAGAATGGACAATAAGTAATATTTTATAAAATATAAATGTCTATAGTAGGGGGATACTACATATGCCAAATTAATAATGCTCTTCTTAATTTTATATATTAGTCGATATAAAAACACGTGATGATGTAGTGGTAATCATGTTGCACAACTGAAAAAGTGCGCATTATCGCATTCTGCAAAAAATGTTGTATTTACATAAACACTGGAAAATTATAGTAAAGTGCGATGAAGCATAGAAAAGTAAATTGAGGTCCACAAGAAAGCAAACGTGTAGAAATTTTTTTTCCTTGCGCATAGAACAGATTTGAAAATTTGCGCATAGAAAATTTAAACAAAATTCTTATCTATTTCAATGGAATTTTTAATATCAAGCATGGATTCTTATCTCAGAACGTGCATGAATTTTATTTAAAGTGGTAAAATAATAACATCTTTCTTTTTCTTGTTTACAAACAAAATCGATAAATATGTACATTGTATAACTAATTCTGCACTCTATCTTCAAAATTTTTCAGTTTTGTATCTTACATTGTTCTTATGATACTGGTTTTGTTATTATTTACTCGAGAAAAAAAATTTACATGGAAAATAAACTTTAAAGAATTATATTTTAAAATATTTGGAAATGGTCAAAGTTAATGGTTGTTTTTAAAAAAAACTATTTCATCTATGTATTTATTCAAAATATTAGTAAGATTTTTTTAAATTCAGGTAGCACTGAGTTAGATCCTATATGAGGTAAATAAATTACAGATGATATTGCATCTAAATCTAAGATAGGACTGAATGGACAAAAATTACTAATACTCAAAGAGAATTTTCTGATATAAATTACTATTTAATTATAAGTTTTAGGAACAAATGATCTGTTTACTAAAAATTACTACAATGCTCTATTGTACGCATATTTATTTATGCTGTGTATTAAAGAGAAAAAATATGCCTATTTTTAATATTTTTAATATAAAATAACACATATTAATTCAAAAGAATTGGATAAAAGTAATTATTATAAAAGTGATTCATTCATTCAGAATCAGTAGTAAATTTATCAAATGTAATTTAAAAAAATTCATCCGTTCTTTTTAATTGCTGCACTATCAATAATTTTGTAAAACAACAGCTTTAAATTGGAAGCGTCGCAATAAATGACACTCCTGCGCGATTACCCCCGAAAAAGGAATAAAAATGCATTGTCTGGTCAGTCTCCCGTAGCCCAGCTCGATAGCCTTTCGTAGCGGCAGATTACCGGCTGCACGAATCCGTGAATGCGATGCATTAGACTAATTAGACTCAAGGCTGGCAAAGTTTTCACTGATAAGGTCGCGAGCGAGCGAACACGACTTCCAAAGTTCAAATAAATGCGGATGGAGGTTAGTGTCCACGTGCTCGGTGCTTCGCGCCGCAACCCCCGATAAAACTTGGCGCGCGACTTCGCCGACTGAATATAAAGCGCCCGGTCGATGGATCACCAGCTTCTTTCGTTCGGACCAAGTCGACGGTGCAACTGCATCTCCCGCCAGTTCTGAAATCGACAAGTCGCTGCAGCAGATTCAAAGTTTGGAAGATTCACGTTTTTTAGTGCATGAGTTTGATCTCATTCCTTTTGGTGAGTTTGAAAATTTTTACCTCGTTTTTTAATAATTCGTGCATTTATGTTTTAAAAAACTCTGTGCATGTATGACTGACTTTAATTATTTTATTTTATTTTATTACAAAATAAAGTTGAAAATAAAGTGTGCAGTTATTTTAGTGGAATATAGTGCAAGGATAATTAAATGTTAGCCATTTTTTCAATTGCATTGTACTTTAGAATATTGTTTCTTTCCATAAATTAAAATTTATATTAAAACGCTGAATTACTATCTAAAAAATGATAGTTGTTAAAATTTATAAACACGCTAATGAAAATGTTAATTTTAAAACAATTGCGCACTCTTTGTAAACCATCATTTATAGTGATGCTTACGCAGAAGTTTTGAAACTAGTGAATCATTCATTAGAAGAAATTTAGAGAGCATTTTTCAAAAACTGATTTATTATAATTTCTAGGTCAACATTCAAGCGCACACAACTCTAAGTCAACACTCGAGCAAAGTTTCCACCATAGCAAGGCGCAAGATGTCCGTGATAGCATACCAAAATGGATTAAACAACAACAATGAAAAAATCAAGTACTTTAATGGCAAAGTCGAAAGCGAGGAACACGAAGAGCATCAATATCTAAAGATAATAAAATTGATTCTGGACAAAGGTGCGGTGAAGAAAGACCGCACCGGAGTAGGCACCCACTCAATCTTCGGAACGCAAATGCGCTTCAATCTGAGAAACGGTACGATTGAACTTAAATAGTATGTAATTTAAATGAAACTTAGTATAATCTCAGTAAATTTCGCGTGTTATACGTCGTTTAAATTGACTCTCGGCTATGCATTAAAATTTACGCGTTCTTTAAGCGATTATACTTAAAAATACCCAGCTTATCGTTTTCGTATCGTCAATCGAGGACGAATCCGATACATTTTTAAGAATGCGTAAAATTAAATTTTCGCTTTTATTTAAAATATGCGCTAAACGTAAACTCCGATACTCATTTTAGGGGTGTACCCGCTGCTCACGACGAAGCGAGTGTTCTTCCGGGCAGTGGTGGAGGAGCTGCTGTGGTTCATCAGGGGCTCGACGAACGCGAAGGAGCTGTCGGAGAAGGGCGTGAAGATCTGGGACGCCAACGCGTCGAGGCAGTTCCTCGACTCGTGCGGCTTCCACGACCGGGAGGAGGGCGATCTCGGCCCGGTGTACGGCTTTCAGTGGAGGCACTTCGGCGCCGAGTACGTCGACATGCACACGGATTACACTGGGCAAGGTAGAATTTTATTGAAGATTTGATTCTGAAATTATATTGAATAAAATAAAAGAATATTGCTGGATGTCGAAGATAAACTAAAGAAATTTCAAAAGTAGAATTTTCAACTGTCGTATCAGTCGAGAAATTAGTTAAAATGAACATATAATTTCCTTTGAGCCTAAAACAAGTGTTTTTATTCAAACAATCGTTTAAATATCTTGTCAAGAGAAAATAATTGATTTTTTATATAATTTTAATTGTTTTGAAACTGCAAAAATTGGCTTTTATTAAAATGCTTACTGTAAAGTTTTAGTTAAAACGTAATAATAAATAATATTCTTTAAAATTAAATTAATATGCATATTCTTAAGCAGGTTTCGATCAGCTCGCGGATGTGATCCACAAATTAAAGTACAACCCAGACGACAGGAGAATAATCATGAGCGCTTGGAACCCGGTGGATATCCCGAAGATGGCTCTTCCACCTTGTCACTCGTTGGCGCAATTTTATGTTCATGACGGCGAGCTGTCTTGTCAGCTTTATCAGCGGGCGGGCGATATGGGACTCGGGGTTCCATTCAACATTGCCTCCTACGCCTTGCTGACCATCATGATCGCGCACGTGACAAACCTGAAGGTATATATACCTATTATTATGTTGTTTAATATTCAATTTTTTTACATTCATGTAGGTAATTCTATAAAACAACAAATTGATTAAATTAACGGAATTTTTAACATTCATTGCGCAAAGCACCGCTTTTTTGCACGCGAGCTGCGGTACTATAAATCAACATTTATCCGTTCATGGTGATAAAAACAGTGTTCAAAACGTGGGCGAGAAAAGATTCTCGGTTTATCTGATTGTGTGAATTTTATAGTAAGATTATTCTATATATACTCTTTTAGAAAGAGAATCAAACAAAGTTTGTAAATTTCTTTATAAAAATTACGTTTAAAAATATTCTATCTTTGCTAAAAAAAAGTCAATATATATAATTGTGATTCCTTGCATATCGAAAATGATACATTCAGATTTAATAAATAACAAATTCAATTATTGAAATTTTTAGCCTGGTGACTTCGTGCACTCGATGGGCGACACACACGTTTACCGCAATCACGTCGATGCCGTGAAGGAGCAGATTCAACGTGAACCTAGACCTTTCCCAAAGCTGCGAATAACTAGGAAGGTGGACAGTATTGAAGGATTCCAATTCAGCGATTTTCAGCTGGAGGGGTACAATCCACACCCAAAGTTGTCAATGGCAATGGCACTTTGAAAATGTGATAATTCAACGATTTCTTTATTACTATTTTTTACCTGCTGTTTTTAGTGCAAATCTGTGTGTTAGTCGGTATTAGTTGCATTGTATTCGTCATGCACATAGTAAGTATGAGTCAGTGAATGTGCAAATTGAAGAACT
Organism: Eurytoma californica; assembly: GCA_035586675.1. Classification (NCBI taxonomy): domain Eukaryota; kingdom Metazoa; phylum Arthropoda; class Insecta; order Hymenoptera; family Eurytomidae; genus Eurytoma; species Eurytoma californica. The sequence continues at coordinate 19,629,306 of JAXIUT010000021.1, forward strand.
TATGAGAGAGTGAATGAGTCGCGATCGCTCTATTTTTCATTAACTTAGGCGTCTTTTATTGTTTTCTTTTGTATTATAAAGACATTTTGTAATTATATCAGTTATGCACAACTATAGTTGTGATTGTTGTTAATAAAAATATTCTTCAAAAAAATGTATATATGTACTTCAGTTATTCTAAATCAACCTTTTAAAAAAAATTTTAAATAAAATTAGTTCCGCATAGTTTTTAAAATGTATTATTTAAAAACAAATACTTTTATTCATTTTTTAAGGCAATTTTAACATTTTTACACGTTAAAAACTATTAATTCTAATATGAACCTACCTATCTATTTTGTATTCATATTTGAATAGATTAATCAGAAAAATAATATAGTACTTTATACATTTATAAAATTATACTATTTGTTGAACTGTATTTACGGTTAAATTTGATTTGATTTTTATTTTTATAATTCGTGTATCGACAATTTTTCAAGATGATAAGTAGATAGTACAACTGCGCAAGTGTACGAAATTCTTGGCTTTGTGCTTATATCCATATAAGCATGATAATGCTTTCTGAACTGAATAACCTATAATACAGTTTACATTTTGGCGGGAAGCGGCTTCATCATGTCGAACGAAACTGCGATGGAAATTGAAAAAAACGGACTAGAAAATGGAAAAACTGCAACTCATACCGAGGAAGAAGATCATGAAGAATATCAGTATTTAAATTTGATAAAAAAGATCATAACAAAAGGAGCTGTAAAGACAGACCGCACCGGCGTGGGAACTCGTTCTATTTTTGGCACACAAATGCGCTTTAGTTTGAGAGACGGTATAACATCTTTTGAGTATTTAAATGACAGTTTCATAAAATTAAAATAAAAAAAAAATTCATTTCGGCTACGTAGTTAATCAATAGGCTGTGACTACAGACCACCAACCGACTATACTGTGCACGCAAGGATCTCGACCGAAGGGGTGGTTTGTTTTTGCCGTGTACCGAGCACCGTGCACCGTGTATACACGGTTGGTGGTCTGTAGTCACAGCCTAATCAATAATACATGTAACATTTTTATTTTTCTAAATGAAATTATTTTTCAGTTGATTAATAATGTTTAATGTGTTATATTAGTATACTAAAGTTATTAGAGTTGTTTAATTGATTTGATTAATCTTTTAATTTTTTATTTTACTTAACAATAAATCAATGATTGTTACCAATAATTCAATTGATTGTGTTTTAACAGGAGAGTTTCCACTGCTTACAACAAAGCGTGTCTTTTGGCGTGCAGTTGTTGAAGAATTAATATGGTTTATTAAAGGATCTACCAATGCAAAAGAATTGTCTGATAAAGATGTACATATTTGGGATGCTAACAGCTCACGTGAATTTCTAGACTCCTGCGGCTTTACAGACAGAGAAGAAGGTGACTTGGGTCCTGTGTACGGTTTCCAATGGAGACACTTTGGTGCAAAATATGAAAATATGCATACAAATTATACTGGTCAAGGTAGCATTTATATATATGTCTTACTTTTGCAAATTAATAAGCACATCTGTCATTTAGTTTTAAAAATATTTTAGCTACTAGCTATTTATTGTTTACTTTAAACTTTAAGTATATACAATTAGTATTTGTAAACGTTAAAAACTAATCTCTTAAATGTTTTTGCTAATTATTGAAAATTTGGATCTGCAAAAGATTAAATAGTTTTTATAAATATTGCAATATTTTTAGGTATTGATCAATTAAAAGATGTTATTGATAAAATAAAAAATAAGCCAGATGATAGAAGGATTATAATGAGTGCTTGGAACCCAGTTGATATTCCAATAATGGCCCTTCCTCCTTGCCATGCTCTTGTTCAGTTCTACGTAGCAAATGGTGAACTTTCTTGCCAACTTTACCAAAGAAGTGCTGATATGGGTCTTGGAGTACCATTTAATATTGCATCATACTCTTTGCTGACGTACATGATTGCTCACATAACAAATTTAAAGGTGAGGTTGTATTAAACAAAAATTTTTAAAATGAAAAAGGAATATTGCAGGAAACATTAAATTAAACTGATACAAAATATTTATTAAAAAGATTTTGTTAACATTAACATTATAAAAATAAATTTCACACATTTTCTCGAAGTATTAGAATTTAGATAATTTGTTAAAAATAGCAAAAGCTTACCAGATGTGTTGTTTTTTGTGTTTTCAAATATAATTTTGTAATATTTTTCTAAACATTGTAGAATTATTCCCTGCAATGTTCCAGAAATGATTCATAAAATTGTTATGTCAATTTTTGCTATAGAGATATGCACATGTCATATATATATCAATTCACATGCTTTTTTTTTAAATACTTTTTTGTTTTCACAGCCAGGAGATTTTGTACATACAATGGGTGACTGTCATGTATATCTCAACCATGTGCCAGCACTACAAGAGCAAATTGCTCGTAAACCAAAGCCATTTCCAAAACTGCAAATAACTAGAGAAGTTAAGGATATTGATGATTTTAAATCAAGTGATTTTAAACTGGATGGTTATCACCCCCATGCAAAAATTTCTATGCCCATGGCTGTATAACAGTTTTGTTTTTAATATGAAAGGACTATTTATATAATATACTAGCAATAACTATACTTTTATTTTCTAATAAAAATTATATTCTTAATTAACTTATATCTTATTTATCTTAATATTTATAGTTATGACTTTTTAAATATTGTTTACAAATTAGTAGTCAAAACATTCCATCAAAGAGATTTTCACAATTAAGCGCAATTGAGGAAAAATCTCATTCGCAAGAATTTACAAAGATGTTGCATTTTGACTACAATAGCCTGAATTTGCTTCGATTTATGGTTCAAATGAACTTAACTTACAAACGAGTTTTGTCCACCTAATTGTATAATCTTAAAAGAGGAATCGCACTTAAGAATTGAAACATCAGTAAAACTCCTTTTTTAGGCCAAACGTTAATCTTACAAAACTATAAATTTGACCAAAGATTCCATAATTATTATTTAGTTATTATAAAACAAATATAATATGCTCTCTGTGTATTATTAATTATAGATATAATCTACCGCATAATTTTATTTAGATTATTTATAAAATTTCATTATAATTTAAGAAAAAAATTTCCATTTAAATTACACTTTGAGAAAAGCTAGAATTCAAATAAAATGACAAAAGGATAAAAAATATCTAATAAAAACAAAATTGATTTTACTGAAGTGTTTAAAAAGAAATAAAAAGTCTCAATATGCAACAAATTGTCAAAAACTAAGGCTACCACATCTGATCATCATTTGATTGTGAAGTACTTAATTGATGGAGCTGTTGAGTGACTGCCAAAGTGCCGGATTCACTTACTGTTATTATCACCCATATGATGTCTGAAAAAATAAATTTTATTAGTAATTATAATTATATGACAAAAATTATATCTAAAATTCATAAGCAAGCTTAACTTTTTTATTTGAGTAACGCAGTAATGAATGCTGAATTAAGCATTTTATTTAAAATTGAAAATTATAGATAAAAAATAAATTTCTCTTATAATTACCCCCAAAGTAGGAACCATTTGACGTCATCATCCTCCATTTACTTTGGAAAACTCCTAATTCTGAAGGACTGGTCAATTCAACGCTAATCTCTACTGTCTCTTTGGCATGCAAACAGGGAACTACCACTCTTGTGCATAATCCCATTTGCGCCCCTCCTGTATAATTTAGGCATACTCCTTCAGGCCAAGGTTCTGTGCCACTATTTTGTACGCGCCATGATTTCCTAAATTTTGTATTTGGTGGTACAGATTCTCCTTCACCAATTGTAGAATCGCAAATCAATGTCATACATGGAAGTTTGTACGTTGATTCGAAGTCAAAGTAACTACAGATAGCTGCTTGTAGATTCCTAAAACAAAGAAGTAACAAGAGTTAGTTAGGTATTTTAAATAAAGAAGCTATGACTAACAAAGAAATAAGTCATTTTAAATGCACTTCTAGCAAAAAAATAATTCTTGAACAAAAATATTTTAAATTGTTTTAATAATGTTTTTGCATCCATAAGAAAGTAGTCCAAAGATGACAAAGTGAATTTCAAATGGATTTAATTTGATTATATAAAACATTGTTACAATTTTGAGTGAAATTTATATTTAAACTATTTTGTAAAATGACCAAAGAAATAATTAATATTGGACCCGATTAATATTTGTGCTAAAAATAAACTTGTTATAAGTATTCAAGATATTGAAGTAAAATCAAGTAGTAAAGAACTTTTGTAACAAACGGAGAGTCAAAAGAACAAACAGATTTGCAGGAAAAAAAAGATAAACAAATCCGTATTTATCATTATCTATGAAGCAATTTGAATGTGTATGCATCATAATCAAGAAAATAAACAGTTCACGTCGTATAATGTAAATAAAAGCTCACGGCCAACCATAAAAAATGTCGTTCAAATCGGAGCTTTTAAATACAGAGTACAGTAGCATCTCGCATCTAGCAGTGCGAGTGCCAACGTCTCCCGCGACATGGCAAACAAACAAAAACTGGTGTAGAAACGTAAAAACGCACATAAAGAAGGAATCATCTTGAAATATGTAGGTTATGTCGCACGTATACACGCGCACTCAGCCACACATAGTACACACACACAGGCAGCAGGCACAGGCGCACAGTGGCACGCACACACCTCGGAGCAGGCTCCCGCAAGAAAAACTCGTATAGAGGCGAAAACAAAGCCCCGCGGCGGTGCAGGCCAGCCTCTCCACGTACCAGTTGTTCATGTCCAGGAAAAAGGCGGCCGTGGTCTCGTTCAACTGGCTGCCCACCAGCACCTTCTGCAGCTGCTTCACGAGGTCGTCCTTGTCCGTCGTGCCCATGCAGCTGAACTGATGCAGCAAATGCTGATCCAACTCGTCCACGTCCATGGTCGATGTTTGTTTCTCTTTTCTCACGCCTTCACGTCCTCCTCCTGGCTCGCTGACCCGACTCTCTCGCCTTCTCCTCCCGAGAAAATCACGATGCGTCCCTCCACTGCTCAGCGCCTCATGTCACTGTGAGCTCGTGCACCAAACTGCGGCGGGGTGTCTCGCTCGCGCGTATACACACGCGAAAGCGACGAAAAATAAAAATCAAAGTGCAGGTACTCGAGTCGCACACACAGGGAGCAGCGGATCTCTCCTCGGTGCGCGCACCACACACTGTGCGAGCGCGTGTCCCCAGTGCCCCGCGGGTATATACGTGTACACGCGAACGCGGAACGCACGACACTTTTTTCGCACACACGGACGCGTGCTTTCCGACTAGAGGCTGCCCCCTGCGCTTCCCGCTTTTCTCTCTCTCTCCTCTCCTTCGGAACCACACTCGGGCTTTCAACTGCGAATTTTCATTGTCATCGCGTGGTGGGGGAGCTGCGACGGCCGCGCGCACACTCCAATGCACACTGCACAGTGCAGTGTGCAGCACTCGACGCACGACTTGTGCTGTTATATCGAAGCGGTGCGTCTCCAGATTCACGTAGCCCACTGGATGTATGATTCGCCGCCTACGGGGACGCTGCTGCTTTGTTATTATGCGTAGACACTTTCAAGTAGATGTTGTAGCGTCCGAGAGAAATTTCGGACTGGCCCATGGGCCCGTGTGTCCTGATAACTCCTAACTGTATCAGCGTAGCGAGATGTGCTGACAACTGCTTTCGGACAATCGGAAAGCTCGTTTGAAGGGAAAATCCGCTGTGTCAGACACGGGCACGACTTTTCTACTGAAACTCCGTACAACCAGCCTCTCCTTTTCCAATTTCACCGTCCTTGTTTCACGCGTGCTCTCCTCCCACTACTAGGTGCCCCCTTCCCCTACACACACACACACACACACACGCACACACACTCACTCACATACTTCGACACACCGTGTCTCTGTCTTACACTTGGTGTACGAATCGTCGAATCTGGCCCCGTGCAGTTTACGATGCACTGGCCGCTGGATGTACTCGACGAGTTTCCCGATGTTTCGCTCGATTGGAAAGAGCGGAACACTTCTACCTGCTCGGGGATTGATTTATATCGGGTTTTGTGCGAAGAAAGTGGAAATTTCCGCGGTCGAACCGAATGGCACTTCGCCGAAATCGGCAGAAGCGGTAAAAGAGTTATTGGCGAACACTCTTAACGATGCAATTTGCGAATGATAAGAATGCACTTGAAAAAAGTGCACGTTGCAAAAACTTCGCTAATAAATAATAGTTCGATGCCGATTGATTTAGGTCTGGCAGTTAATAAATCTACCGAGAGAACGACCTGAGTGATTTGCTCACTGAAATCTTAAATAATGCGAGCAATTACTCTTTCGCTAAATCGGCATACTTCCTTTTTAATCTAGATCATTTTTTCAATTTTATCGGGCAAAATGAGTTAATGATAAATAGTTAATAAATATGAAACTTTTTGAAGGCTTGATGTTTCGAAAGATACAAATAACATTTAAAATAATTTAATGTTGAAACAAACAATAAATTATAAGGCACTTGATCACTATATTGAGTATGAATAAACATAATATTATTATTTACCAATTTAAGGTAATTAAGTCTTGTACTCGGATCGAAACATCAGTCATCGCATTCAAAGTAAATATCAATAAGTAAATATCAATAAGTATATTAATTGAATTTAACAATTTGAAGCGGTTATTTCTAAGTGTTTATGAAACGCTAATTTTATGTTATAGCACTTAAATTATTGTAGACAAATATCATTGGTGAAAAAAATTTCGTATCAATCAATTGCAGATGCCCGGCCTCATATGTACAAACAGTAAGGCATATATATATTTGAATATTTTGTGTAACTCTATCTATTACATAACCCATCGACAAAGTGCTATTTTTGCTTCAAAGTTTTTGTAAAATTGTTTTTAAGTCTTTAAAAGTCAACATTTTTTATACTCATTTATACAAAAAGCTATACTTCCTATATTTTTTGCTATTATCTTATAGTTTAAGTTTTACTTTATAAATTTGTGTGCTAAGATTGAAAATGTACTAAGAATGTACTAAGAATCTAAGAATTTCTCAATTGTTCAATAATTTTTATTAAGTACTTGTTTACAATAATACTGCAAATAAAACGACAAAAATTTACTTTAATGTAGAAAATAAATAAAATTGGTTAACTGCATTATATTTCATTATTTATTTTGCACTCGCAATAAAAATTAATGACAATAATTAAAGGAAAAGAAATATTTCACATTAAAATATTTTTTATTGTTTGCGAGTAAATAAAGATAAATTATTTGCACATACAATATATTGTAAAAAATCAAATAAAATTCATCTTTGCAGTAATCGTAGCAAATTTATATTTTTTCATGTATCTAAATCAATTAATCTGCACATAATGTAGGCACATTGACTATCACCCTTCTACGCGAATTGTATAGGATTTTCTTTTATTTGAATGCCACCGACCATTTCTTAACAGAGTTTCCATCATTTTCGAAATATTTGGTACTGTAATAAATAAATGCATTGACAATAACAATTATAGATATGTATGCGCACTGGTCTCTTTCACTCTATTTTTTACGCATTAGCACATGCACGCAAATATTAGAGGATGTGAAATATTACTATTGTTTTCTATTTTTTCGCAAATTATTTCAGACTTTATTATTTTTCCTTGCCAATTATTACATGCCAGATATTTAATTGGCTTTGAAAAGAGTTTCGATATAAAATCTAAAATATTGAAAATTATTAAATTTTGGAGTGTTTGGGTTATTGTGTTAGAAATCTCTGTAATAATATTTTACACCCTCTTTAAATCTGCTTTGAAGGATTTCGTAGAATTTTGAAAAAATTCATACTTTAACAACACTTCACAACGTATACTCGTCCCTTTGTAACGATGATAATGATATATATACATTGACATATATTAAAGATTTTCTCATCTTACTTTCTTCAATCTTTGTAATAAAGTTTATACAATAATATATAATATGTAAATATACTATGAACAGTATGACTCATTTGCTCTAAAAGCTTAAAAACGATGAAACATTGACAAACGGCATTCTCTTTCATTATCTCTTTTGCTCTTCTTAATCGTCAATTAGCAATAAAATTAAACGTACAGTAAGATCAATTTTACGTCATCTCTACATAAAATCGAGTACTTTCATGTCTTCCCTTTTACCTTTGTAAATTTTTAATTCTGACACTCTCAAACAAGGGCGAAGATGCGCGAAAAACCGCAATCTGCGCAAAACTAGTCTCTTGACAGTCTTTCTTATTTCGTCTACAATATATATATAAAATATTGATCTTTTTTGAAAATTTATATATAGTTGAAAAAAGTTGACTAATTATCTCATTGGTAAACAATGGAGATTCGCTAATGAGTTAAAGTATATATACTGATCCTGGCGAAAATAACATTGTTTAATGTTATTTAATTTTATACAAATTTTAGATAGAATTGTTTGTAAACCTTTTTTACATTATTTATGAAATACTGGTATTCTTGGTTATTATAAATATTTGATTTATAAATAATTTTTATTGCGACTCCGCAATTTGTAGCTAAAGCCAAATTAGAAACATATAAAAGGGAAATAATCTTTCAGATTATTCGTAAGATACAAATCTTTTAAAATATTGGAAAGTAGTATAAATCTATTTAGGAATGCAAATAATTATAAAAACCAATGAAATATAACATTTGCAAATATTACATACATATTTAAATTTTTTCCTTGAAACAAGGAGTAAATGTATTATATAACAATTTGTGATAAAGTTTGCATAACCTTGCGTTATATGACGGAATAAAATTTTTCTTGTTAGATTACATTTCAAAAAAATTAACAATAAACGTAATAATTTTCTCACGAGAAAAATAAAAAATTTTTTCGTCAGTAAGGCATACACTTCGAAATGTAATGCATTAGGGTTTTGCCCTCGTCTTTTAGCTGACGATAAAACTGTTATTTGTTAATGAGAGATTCACACGGCAAGAAATTTACAATCACTGTACAAAGAGTCGTAAAACAAAAAAGAAAACATTTTTGCTTGACTCCGGCATGCAATAGATTCACATATATTTCTTTTATCGCGCAACAACAACATATAAAACGTCCTCGATTTTATACTTATTTTCTACGAGAATTAAAATAACATTTCATGATACGCATAAGGTAGCAGCGCCACGGAAGACATTATAGTTGATTAATTAAAAATATCCATTTTTAAGGTCTCATGAGCGAAGACATTTTATACTCTTATTAATAATTCCATCCGCAATTTTTTATTTTGGGCTTTTTAATCGACCAAAACGATAAAAGTTTGGTTGTTTATTCAAACTTTTTATGTTACATCTCTATTCATTTTAGTTTTGCTCATGAGCCTCATATATTTTACATTTTGAACCGGCAAATCCTATTATCATCAATCAGTGATTAATTGTTAAAATAAATATGTAAACGCACTGCTGATTAACATTCAGCAGGGCAATATACAATCGCACAAATCCAGCAAAATCGCTCCGTAAAAATCACTGTTCAAAGTATATCTCTGTTACTTTAAAGTACAATGATTAATTAAAAAAAATACATTTAATATTTACTTTTACTGACTGCCTTTTCGTTATTTGTAACGTATTGGCCAATTTTTATTTACAAAAATACAATAATTTTGGATAATTATTCTTTCAATTGTTGGAAATTTCTTTTTGAGTTTCCTAGCAGTCAATATGGCATAAGGCGAATACATATCACAATCGAATGAGCCACCACTTATCATTGAGTTTTGAGTTTACCGTACGCGTGTATGTGCCTGCATACCATCGAAAATGTTTTAGACATTTTATTTTATATGAAAACAATGGATTGAAAATTTGATATCTCAGACAAAGTACAGAATGTCGCGAGATAGCGTAAAGGCATTTTAATGTTATATTTATCACAGTGGTTATTTCGAGCAACCATTAAATTTTATAATTTTTATTTTGTAAATAATATCTTTTATCAGTATATTAATACATCAGTCATTATTAAAAGTTTTATTTTACTGCAATGTTTTGTAGTTTTTATTGAAAGGAATCATATTTGAGTGCTGTATTTTCATTGACTAAAATGTTTTAGTAATATTTGTTTTAGTAACATTCGAGCGGTTTAACTATCTTAAAAATTTTATGGAATTATTATGCAATATATTTTTATAAAGCCTATTAAAATTCCACGTGATTTATTCCATATATTAAGCATTTTATATTAATCTAATTAAAATTTTCAAGTATAAACAATGGTCATAGCTTGAAAAATCTTAAAATTGAATCATTTCTTATTTACAAGTTAATATATACCTATGTAAATCTAGCGAAAATATTATTTTTTAATAACTTTTGGCTTTTTGGCGAAAATTATAATTTGTTATTATAAGCTATGTGTATAAATATCTTTTAAAATTTCAATCATTTTTTTACATAGGAATATATTTGTTAAAAATTTGTTATCTTGCTAATTTTCAAATTGTTTAAGTATTTAGCAGTATACTCGTTATAATTTCTGTAGATATTAAATTTTCAATCCTTAGAAAGCCTCGAACATCAATGGATACTTTTGCTCTGCAGTAGGCAAAAGGCCACCACATGCAATTTCAATAAAATTCAACGTACATTTACTTATCCTAATAAAATTTCGTTTCCCACCCCGATCCTCTTGATCCTTAAAATTCATTAAAATCGTTAACAAATAACAGTAACATAACCAAATCAACTCTTTTTACCTTTTAACAAAAATACATTCATGTTGTCCTTGCCCTTTACGTACACTTGTCCCCGGGGCTCATAATTGTACCTTTCGGAAATTACATCGAAGCAGTTGCTCGCAAATTGAATTTCACCGGCGACTCCCGTAGAGTCCATTCTCGAGGCAATGTTGACGGCGTCACCCCAAATATCGTAGTAAAGCTTGGTGGCGCCTATGACGCCGGCCGTTACGTCGCCGAAATTGAAGCCCACGCGTAGAACCAGCTTGAATCCAAGGAGGTCTTGATTAAAATCGTAAATAACCTTATGCATGGCAATTGCAAAGTCTATCAGCTGATATAAATGCGTGTGCTCGTGTTCACTCTGCTGCCTTACCTAAAAATTAAAAAAAGCAGCATAATTTTTTCACAAATCTTTAGCTAGAAGCAAATGTTGTCGTTAAATAATCTAGTTGGATTAACATTTTTAAAAGAATATTTAAAGAAGTATTTCTTTTGGAAATGTATTTATAATGAAAATATCATTTCATTACCTGAGGATTCAAACCGCTTGCAGCCATGAAAGTGCTACCTATCGTCTTAATTTTCTCGACATTAGCGTATTCCGGCTTTTCTAAAAGCTCATCAAAGTCGCCGATTAGCTCGTTCAGTACTCTCAAATACTCTTTACCACCGAGGTACGACTCGTCGTACAACTCGTTAAAATTGACAATACTGGCAAATATAATTCCCACCGCTTTGTGGTTTTGCGAATACTTGGCAGTAGTCTTCAGTTGGTCGGCTACGTATTTAGGAATGATGTTGTGCAGCAGCCAGTCCGCCTGGTTCTTCATCGACTGCACGCGGCTTTTATCGCGCGCCGCTACTGCATTTCCGTGAAAACTTAGCCTGTAGCTAATTTCAAACTCACGGTTCAGAAACCAGACGAGCAGCAGCAGCAGAGTGAGATCGAGGAATATTTCAGAGTTGTAAAGTCGCTCGTTGTATTTGCGCGTCTTCTCGTTACTTATGCCTTTTATTATCGGAAGGCCGTTTTTAGGAATATCCGAAGATGTTCTCGATGAATTAGAGGTTGAATAATTTTCGGGGTTCAGCGGTGGAATTGGAAATACTGGACGATCCATTATAGATGATTCGTTGACACCTAATGAAATAATTCCATTTGTATTATACTTAAATAAAAAATATGTACACATACAAATGTATTACTGTTTTTAAAAGCATATTAACAAAATGAGAAACACTTTTCTTACTTAATTTAATATTTAATTCTTTGGATAGGTTTGGCTGGAGTGTAACGATCCTTTGTTGGTTGTAATAAGATACGTGGCTCATTACTAAACAAATAAATAATACTCCAGCAAGAGTGACCAGTAAGTTCTTCATCCAACAGTTGAGTTGAGTAAAATTGCAGAAATGCACAAGCCCAACAATAACTAGATAACTGTAGTAATACTCAAAATGAGTAAGGCTCGGGTGAAAACTGTTGCAGCTGAAGTTCATGAGAATAGAAACGATAGGCAGGCCAACGAGGAAGGCGCCGCAAACGTGCCACGGATACCATTTTGAGAAAAATTTGAAAATTCGATGAGCAAAGGTTGCATGCATCGCGCTTAAAAATAAAAAATTACATTAGACATCGTCGAGCAAAAGTATAACGATAAAGATTAATTGATTAAAAAAAAAAAAATTGCTTATCACCTTGGATCGAAAAGTTGACGAATGCACAGCGAAACCGCGAATATATGTATGAGAGTAGCGAGGCCGAAGAAGATGAGGTAGTGAACGGTGGGTTCGCACAACAAAAACAAAGAAATTACGATAGCTGTATAGACTAGGGCCGAGATAAGGATATCGAAGTACGTGTTGAACCGTGATGTAGCCAGCGTTGGCGGATTACCGCCAATGCCCTCGGATGCCTTGTGCGCGTTTTCGCGGTACTCCTTTTCCATTTCCTCGTTTTTAAAGAATAACGTAACGCTTGACAGAGGCGGTTTGACGAAATAAGAGCTTTGGGAGGACACGTTATCCTGCACGCATCTGTGTAAACAGAACATTTGACGTTAAGAAAACAACGTAAAATGCAAAGCAAATATAATGACGAATAAATGCAAAATAGCAGATAAAGTTACCTTATCAACTGCAAATCAGACTGTTTTCTGAGTTTATGGAAACATGCGCCAAATGTGTCCGTAACTGCCGGTGGAAATGGGTATGGAGGAACAGATGATGAAGGATCTTGAGTGGAGTTAAGTGTCGAACTTGATGTATAATAACCACTTACTCTTGGTCCCAACAAATCACCTTGAGCCATTCCGTTCATCAAGAATAACTAATTAAAAAAAGTAGGGCAATTGTAGTTCTAACGAAAGCCATTGAAAAAAAAACATATTTAATTCACAAGCACCTGTTGCTGAATGCTACTTCGCCTGCTGTTACTTCGAATGCCAGAGTCTTTCCTACTGCATATAGAAGATGCATGACTTAGTGTATCTTGCCCAGGAAGCAATGGATTGGAAGGCATTGGATTAGGATCCATTTCAACGCCATTACTCACAACAGCCTAAATGTACATTTAAAATGAAGTTAAATAAAAAAAAAGCTTTAACGTCGATTATTTTCACAATCTACAGATTTTGCAAAATAAAAATGTATAAACCTCCTGTACTAACTTTTTGCAATCCGTTGCTTTCAGCAGCCGAGGCCCCAGCTAGTAGTCCTTGATTTGCCTCGGCAACGACGACATTCCTACTCTCAGTTTCCAGAGGTGTCATTTCTTCGGTGGTCCTCTGACGCTGCAAATATCTCCAGGGTTTGCTGCGCAAACTCTTCTTCTTGCCATAGCTCGCGGTCGACGTGGGCGACTTGTTCGTGTCGTCCTTGTCATCAGCGTTGTCCGCGTCGTTTTCGGAGTCAAGGATGCTGGGCAGCGAATTAGCTTTCATGCGGTAGCTGCTGGCGTTAGTAACCATGTGAAGGTAATGAGGCCGTGGTTTTGTCTGGTTGCTGCTGCAGGAGGCAAGGCGGTGACGCGCATGAAGCACTGGCGATATACTCGTCGGCGCGTTCACGTTGTTCATAAATTGAGACATGAAGTCGGCCTTGCGCGTCTTTATAAAGTACGTTTTTATACCTAAAAAATAAATGTGTTATTTCCTTGACAAAAAAGAAGCTTAAAGTTGTTTTCATTTTGATAAATTTGCTTTTTTTTACTACCAATTTATGCTAAATTTAAAACATTACGATGATTCATTTTTTAAACTTAAGGTGAATAACTTATGCTTCGAAAAATGAGTCATGAGGTGGTACCATTTACGGGTTCACCGTCTTCCGTGAGATACTGGTCGCTGAGAAAACTCAGTGTTTTTTCGCTCAAATGAACTCTGCCAGGCTTGCCGGTGCTCTCCAGTTTATTCGCCAGCGTGACGTCGTTCGACCAAACGTCGAATTTAAATCTCTTAGTCCCGACGATTCCGCATAAAACGGTGCCCGTGTGAACACCGACGCGCATATTCACTCCTTCTCGTCTTTCAATGTCAAACTGTTTTATGGCTTCAATCATTGCTGCAAAATAAATGAAAATATCAAGAAAGGATTATGATGTCAACTACATTTAATAAATTTAGATAATACATATACACGCAAATATTTCATGGAAATTATTTAATTTAGTAGATTAACTGTATTATTTTTTAAAATAAAAGACAAGGTCTTTAGCTTACATAAAGGAAGAACAATAACACGTCAGTTAAACGCATTCAGATCGGGCATAATAAGATTTTCTATTGATTTTAAGAAAAATATAAGGAATCTTTCAAAATGATTTACAACTTGCATTATTTCGTTTTGACGTTTCTATAAATATCTTTCATTTAAAAAATATGCAAAGTAGCCTTGAAATGCATTCACTAAATTAGCACATAACAATAGACTTGAATAGACTGTGTTTTCCTTCTTATATTAATTTAAGTTTCTTTTACTTAACAATAACAAATAAATTATAAATTTTGTAATGTTTAACACAAAATAAATAAGTAAATGGAAACTCTAATTTTAATTAATAAACCTACCTAATCCCATTTCGACGCAGCACTTTGCGTGATCCGGTCGCGGTTCGGGACAACCGCTGACGCAGTAATAACAGTCTCCCAAAGTGGAGATCTTCTCGCAGCCGTGTTGCTCGCACAGTTCGTCGAACCTTTCGAACAGATCGTTCAGAATGCCGACGAGCTCCTCGGCGGTCTTATTGCTGCTCATCTTAGTGAATCCCACAATATCAGCGAACAGTATGCTTACATCGTCCATCGAGTGCATGTTGAACGGACGGAATAGCGAGCGGATGTCAGTGTTGTTGGACGGTATCGAGCCCTTCTTCAGCGAGTCCTCCCTCTCGCGCTCCCTCTCGCTCTCCTCCATGAGCCAGTCGGCGACCTTGGGCGGCATCACCGAGTGAATCATCTTCTCCTTCAGCTGCTTCTCCATCTCGAGTTGGCGGCGCACCAGCAGCGACTGGCCGACCTTCATGAAGGTGCCGCGCATCCGCACGAACGTCATTATCAGGATGTGCACGCCGATCAGGTGGATGCAGATCTGCATGAGGACGCGGATCGTCAGTGTCGTCGTAAAGTCCACGTCGTCCGCCGCGCCCAGATACGTAGAGTTCACGCTCTCGCTGGCGTTCAACAGGTCCGCGTTGAGGTTCGAGCTGGATATCGTTAGCGGCATGACTTCGGGGATTCGATTCACCGTGCTGTTTGCGAGGAGGCTCGCGCTGTTCAGGGCTCTTCGCAGTCTTGACGCGATGTTGGCATTATCGCTAGGATTTGAAGAGCCTACCAAGGGGTTGCTGTGCTCGGCGAATAAGTGTGATTCGGCACTTGGTACTTTTACCTCTTGTGCAAAGTACTCGTGTCTGCTGGTCTCTGTGCCGTACAAGTAGGCAGTGAGGAATTCAAAGAGAAATGAGTACATTGTGCATATCAGTACGCACACGTACAATGGCATTGGCAAGACTGTGTATATTAAAAGTAAAATTTCTGAGCACAGCGCAAAGTGTCCAACCTGGAATTTAAGATATTTTTTAATTCATCAATATTTAATTTTAATTTGAAAGTGAATTTACAATCTTAAAAATTTGCAAACTTTGTGTAACATTATGTTTATATTTTTTCAATAAATCAGGTGTTACAATTATTGTTTTGGAAGTAGCAGACACAGTCATTAATTCTTAGAAACTTACCAATGTTAAGCCATCTGTGTAAGGTGGCACAAAGACCAGAAACAGTATTGATAAAAAACAAAGCATCAAGGCAACTCCCACAGATACAGGCAAGACAAAAGTTCTATAGTGATCTGTGTGAGTAAGGTAAAGAATAGCTGAGACCATTACGCCAACAGTAGTGAACATAGCTGCTATAGCTGGCCAAAATTCACTGTCGTTTTCAATTCCAAGGATCACAAAATAAGCCAGCCACGAAAGGGATATTATCAGAATGTAAGTGAGTGCATACCTGAAATAAGGTTACAAATAATTGTACACAATATTACAAATAATTTCTTTATACATGTTATTTAGTATCTCAATATAAATATTTTACCTGAAACGTAATCTTATTTGTGGAAAGGCACTGCACTTATACTGTCCTTCCAAAATCTCTGAGTCAAATTTAGGATTCCACCAGGATCTGGGTGCGGCTCTCTCAAAAGGAACAGGTAGTCCGATTCCACAACATCCCAGTCCCTGACCGCTATGCGCCAGGTACGTTTGGATGTATGGAGCCAGTGAAATGTGAATTTCATCCGACACATCATTGTTCTCATCCTTGGAACGAGTAAAGCTGACAGAGGAGCCACGCTTACGACCCACCGGTAGGGTCATTTTTGTTCACCCACAAGAAACTGCTGATAAGAAAATAATGATAAACGTTAATCTCCTTAATGATTCTCTTGTGCAAATAAAAAAAGAGCAGTCATTAAAGTACCTCAGCTGAGTATTAAAAAAAAAATTACACCAGAAGCATTGAAAATCCATGCAAACGAAAATTTATTCCAAACGTATTTCCTCGCCGTTTATCCTCCCCCTACGTTGCGAGCCCTTTTTTCTCATTCTCAACGCTGGCTATAAAAAAAGACGTGCAAATAGAAAGAAACGGAAATTACCCAAGACGGTCAAGGGCGAGTACGGCGCGCTTCTCGAAGCATCGTCTTCGCTAGGACATTGAATTTCGGAGTCCCCCCGCCGATTAAATTTGCAGGCGGAATCGCGCTGCAGCAACAGCAGCAGACAGAATGCGCCGCCTCGGTGGCTCTCGGCGCACGGGGGGATCAGCTGTTTCTCTGCCTCGGTCTCGCCATCGTCGTAGGCACACCGCCAGCAGACCGTGCGTCCCCGGGCCGGCCAGAGCTGCGTGTATACAGTGCGCCCTCGCACGAGGAGGTGGCCCCGACGGCGGAGACGTGCTCCAGCGCGCGCGCGCACTATAGTGCCACCACACCCGCCGACTTTCCTGCACCGGGAGGACAGACCGTCGCGCGGCGCGCGAGTCACTGAGTTGCCCGGAGCCCGGAAATTGAAACGGCTAAGTCGCGCTCCTCCTCTGATCGCGATGCTCGATACAGCCAGCCCGCAGCTGCGACCGCCATCTTCGTACTGTTTTTCCCCATCTCTGCGCTGTCGCGCATATAACACGTAAGTATACCTATATCTATAGTCTTCCTTATTCTAATTTTCTAATTTCCTTTATAAAAAATTCATGGCTTTTTCATTGTAGTTAGCACTTCTCGCGGTGTGGATCACATTGAAGAATCACATCAGAATTGAAAAATCACATTGAAGATATGATTTTGAGGTTAGTGCAACGAAGTTTGTTTTATATTCAAAACGAAGTTAAAAAGAAGTTTGTTTTGTATTCAACATTTTCAAAATTCATTTTTGGAGCAACAGGTTTCTTTCAATTCTTTGACAGACTTAATTTTAAAATATTTCGAATCTTTTTTATTATAATTGTTGATAACATATATGAAATAAACACAGATTAATTACTCATTCTTAATGAAATTCTTACTTTTTCTTTTAATAGTATTTTTTGTTTGTTATATTGGGACATTGCGGGCATGATTATAATAAGTCCATTGGTCCGTTAGGTCATTGGGTGTTTGTTCCAGGACCGAATGCAGAATGCACTATCGCAGATGCATCAGAGGAAAATGTGAGTTACTTCGAGCAAGACTGATGTTCAAGCCAGGCGAGTGAATGTGACCATAGAGAAAGGGATTAAAAAAATGTCTGTTTCAATAAGAAATGCCTTGGGCTTCTTCTAAAGGTGCCAGGACTGCTAGGATGAGATACAGGATAGCGAGAGAGAAGGCAAGGGCAGTGAATGATACGACCACTAGGTATTATAATTACATATATTTACAATGCAAAGATAAAACTGCATAGTAATTTAAAATAATTGAATTAATCCTTTTTGTTACAGGTATGACCAAATTCAAATAAAAAAAATATTGTGGATAATGAGAGTATACACTTACAAAGAAAAATTCTAGATTACATAAATAACTATATCTTTATAGGAATTAAAACAAAATAAAGACAAGATGAAAATGATAAGATGAAAAGGAAGAATGAAGCAAAAGAGGAAAAAAATGAGAAAAAAATTAATTTCTGTTCGAATTTTGAGAAGACCACTATATTTAAAAAAGAAGTGATGGTGCAAATGAAATTAAATATCATCCTTCTGAAGCAATTCCAAAGAGTAAAACTCTCGATTGAAGTAATACAAATAATAATAATATAAACTATTAGCTTGATAAAAAATTTACTCAAAGCTTTTTCAATATGTTTCCATTGGAAAAACTTAGTTAAAAATGTATAGTATGTACATAATGAATTGAAAATAAAATAAAAATAGTATAAAAGCAGTAACTGCGCAACGGAGGTTTTGTTTATTTATCAAGTATACAAGCACATGTGTGGTTTATTATGCACCGATTTTGAACAAGCCCAACTTTAGATACTATATAGGTACGTAGTTGCCTTGACAAGCTGCGCCATTGGCCTAAAGAATCAAAGAAAAAAATATATTAGACAATACAAATATTTTACTAATAGTTATACATTGTACACCACAAAAGATGCACTTAAAGGAACTGACTACTTCAAAACTTAATATTTTTATAGATCACTTAATTTGACTAATTATTGGTCAGTTTATAAAAAAGATTGCATTTAATTTCGAAATAATCATTTTAATTTTTACCAGATTAAAATATTCCCTAAGTGCAAGTATGTATGTAATGAATAGATAGAAGTTGACCTTTTATTTGCCAAGTTGGAGCATTACTATACAGAAGCTAAGTCAAAAAATCAAAAACTATGTCTAACTGAATGCAAAACTAAAGGCAGAGACCAGTGTATTACAAACCTTCACGCGCTTGATGAATTCGTTTTGTGCGGCGCCGATCTTTTCCTTCTTACCGGCCCAAGCCGGGAGCACGGAGGCTTGAAGGGCACGACCGTAACAGAAGGTAAGCGCCCAGGGTTTCTTGCCGGGGAACTTGTTGATGGCGTCGAGGTTGACGGTGGCCACCTCCTCGGACTGTCCACCGCTGAGGAAGGCGATGCCCTGCACCGCCGAGGGGACGGTGCGCGACAGCGCGGTCACTGTAGCGGCAGCGATCTCCTGGGGCGTCGCCTTCTTCGGGCAACTGCTGCCGGGAGTCACCATGCTGGTCTTTAGCAGTGTACCCTCGAGGTACACGTGGTGATCAATCAGCGCCTAAAATTTGAAACATTAATATATTAACAATCAAATTCACAAATTAAAAGTATAAATTGCTGCAAGACTTGTTTAAGGATGTGCGACATGAAATGTAATAAATATAATTGAAAAATTAAAATCCAATATAAATTACAACATTATCAGAATCAATTTTTTAGCAAGTGACAGTTTCTTGTTCTATAATATCAAACTATAAGCGCATTGTGTACGTATACATGTAAAGTAACTTAATGCGCATAATTTTGTGAGTTATTTTCTCAACAACCGACTAGTGAATTTGAATAAATATAATTAGTTTCTATGTTTATTTAAAAAAAACTCCGATAGTAACTTCGAAACTTGTTAAATTTCATGCACATAATAGCATTAAATCGGTGAAGTTCATTTTACTTGTTCTGATAATCGAAAAAGAAAAATATATAGATCCTCCGCGATAAAAGGTGCGCACCTTGTAGACAGCAGCAAGGACCTCCTCGGTGACCTGCCTGCACCTCTCGAGGTCGTGATCGCCCTCGAGAAGGATATCGGGCTCGACGATGGGCACAATCCCGGCGCTCTGGCAGACGGAGGCGTAGCGCGCGAGCACGTTGGCATTCTCGAGGACGGCGAGCTTGCTCGGGCAGCCTCTCTTGATCTTGAAGGCGCTGCGCCACTTGGCGAATTGGCAGCCGTCCTTCTTGTACTGGATGCAGCGGGCCTGGAGGCCGTCGAGACCCTGGGTCGTGCACTCGTCGTCGGTGCCGAAGAGGGGCACGACGCCCTTGTCGACGTTGATGCCCGGGATGATGTTGCGCTGCTTCAGCAGCTGGACGAACGGCGTGCCGTCGGAAGCCTTCTGGTAGAGGGTCTCGTGCAACAGGATCACTCCGGAGATGTGCTTGCTGATCACGTCCTGAAATTTGTTTTCGTTATTAATTAAAATCTATTTTATGCAGGAGATTGATCTCCTAAAATAATTATTATTAAGAAAAATTTATTACTATGGAAGATACAAAAAATTGAAAATGCACTTTTTTAAGTTTTACCCAGGCGGAAATAATTTCTTGCATATAAAACTTATTAATTGATTGTAATTTTTAATAATAGTTATTAGCTTTTA
>JAXIUT010000021.1:19650062-19689819 GCA_035586675.1 Eurytoma californica
TTATAAACTAACCTTTCTCAGTATAGGATAAGGAATATTTATAAAAGACTAATTGATTTTTGTATACATATCAATACAATGAATTCATTAGGATTTTTCAATGCTGATCGGGTATGTATGCGTGTGATTTATGTGTATATCCTTTATTCGCTGTATATTACACATAAATATATTAGGCATGAATAATGTAAATGTAAAGATTTAAATTTATTACTATTGGCGATGCATTTTTAATAATTTGTTTAATTTGAAACAAATAGGAATTTAACGCGCCAAAATAGATGAGGCTTTTTCACAATACAATCTACTAGATCATGTTCCATTCTCTTGTTCTACAAACTGTTCCACCAAGATTAGAGAAGCTTCTCATCTATAACATCATTAGCTACATGCTTGTAATTCAAATACGAGAAGGAAAATATTGAACACATTTTAGTCGCGTATATATTTTTATATTTAATGTAAAAAAGAAGTATGTAATAAAAAACGATACTTACTATTGCTATGACAAAAAAACTCCAAAATAATATAACTCATATTGAGCATGTTTACGTTTTCACACAATAATAAAATAACATTAATATTAACAGAAACACATTTAATAAATTATTTTGTATTGAACAAATAAAATACTTCGTCTATCACTCGATGAAATTTAACCCATAATACCTTGACCAGTACACAATAAACATTATTACTGTGTATAGCTATTAGCTATTTATCGCATTACAGAACAAGTTGGAGCAATGAACCAAAAAGCAATTCGCCATAAACCTGGCAACACTGTAGACCGTCAAACCCGCCTCCGTTTCGGCGTATTCCCCGCCGGAACGCAGCACACCGAGCACTAGCAGCAGCGCCGCAATTGCAGAAGCGGCCTCCTCGGCGTCGTGGAAGGGGACAGTGGCGGATCAGCGATTCCCAAGAGAGGGGGGGAGAAAAATAACGAGGAGGCACGGAGGCGCATAGTACACCGACACGGGCAAGCGCGGACGCACACTCTGGTAATTATAAAGAAAGAAAAAAACCTCGATTAACATCACCGCCGCGGTGCACGTATCCCCCGGGCGCTCAGGGGACGAGGTGTGCGCCGTCGACACCCAGCGGGCGTCCCCGCCTCCGCCGGCCCGGCCGAGCGTCGTCCCTGCTGAGCGCGTGTCCACCTGCGCGCACGCGTGTGCATCTCTCCGCTCGGCTCTTCCGCTTCCCGCAACAAGCTGTTCCGCGCGCCTCGTGTCCGCCGCATCGGGAGTCCCCGCGCGTCCAGGTACAAGCCCGCGGAGGCGCGCCCCCAGTGCGGGACCGGGGGCCAGGCCGCGGACCGCGTGCTCGAGCGCCTCGTGCATGGCCGGGCACGAGGTGGCCACGAGCTGACCTCGACGAGGCGCCGTACGACTGTATACCCACCCCCTCGAGAGTCCGCGCCCGGACGTCGCGCAGACGTCGGCCGACGCGGGGCCGCAAGTCCACGCCTCGCAGCATCTCGGGTGAGTGAGTCCCCGATCGGCGGCTGGCAAGGGCTTCTCGACGCTGCGCGGTCTCTCTCGCATTTCGGAGCGGGTTCACGTTCCGCCCGCACGATTTTTTTGCAGTCGTTTCGTAAGGATCTGCTTTTTTTGAGGGATTGTTTTTTTTATCTTGGAGCGGTGATTGTTTTTGTTTTGCGTGTATGTTTGTTTCGCAATGTTTGTTAGGAGCGTTAGGTGAGAATTTCGTTGATGGTATTATGCATTTCTGAGTACCATTTGAAATTTGCAGTCAATATGTTTTGTTTGTTGAAGGAATTTTCTTTAAGTAAGCTTTTGAATTAATCGTTTGCCAAGTTCACATACTTGAAGGGTATGGAATTATAAACTACTACATCAACAATATTGGTATGAAACGACACATTTTATAATCTATAAGTAAGTTGCATCATTGGAATGCATCTGTACATTATTGAAGTGTGCATTGTGAAAATTTCTAGAAATCTTTTATTCTTACCATTGATATTTATTTGAAAGCGAAAGGTTAATTTATTTAATTTATTAAAAGTAAATATTTTTATTTTAAGTAATGTTTGAAGAAATAATAATTTTTTGGATTTTGTTAATAATGCCACAGTGAATCTCTTGTCATTGCTGTTTTATAATGTCTAATATTTCATAGTCTGATGAAATGTGCCATTGCATACAAATGAAATGAAACATTGATAATTTGTAAACCTAAATTCAAGAAAAATGAAAGTTAAGTCATTGAGTAAATTTTATTTTGTATTTCAGGATAACTCATAACTATGGAGTTCGGAGTAGGCGGCGATATCGCCCAGATATCGGCAGAGCTTGCTCGTGTGGTGGAGGTGATGATGTCTCCTAATATTCCACACCAGCAGCGCTTGGAGGTTTACAATGCCTGTGAGCGTTTCAAGGAGTCATCTCCACTCTGTGCTCAGTGTGGATTATACCTTGCTCAAAAAGGTCCTAACAGAAGTTCTGTTGTAAGACACTTTGGTCTTCAATTGATGGAACATTGTGTCAAGTATCGCTGGACACAAATATCTCAGTCGGAAAAAATATTTATCAAAGAAAATGCAATGAAACTTCTACAAGAAGGCACAGAACCTCTTTTGCAAGAAGAAAATCACATCAAGGATGCTTTATCTCGGATAATTGTGGAAATGATTAAGAGAGAATGGCCCCAACAGTGGCCCACACTATTGGCAGAACTTAGTCAAGTGTGCACTAGAGGAGAGAGTCAGACAGAGTTGGTTCTCCTAGTGTTTCTGCGATTGGTCGAAGATGTTGCTATTCTTGAAACACTGGAATCAAATCAAAGACGTAAAGATATTTATCAAGCATTGACGTCTAATATGACGGAAATTTTTGCCTTCTTTTTAAGACTGATGGAGCAACATTACGCCGAATTTCAAAAAAATAATTCACTTGGTAGAACTGCTGAAGCAGCTGCACATAGTAGAGTAGTACAGGTAATATAATATTTTGTGATCAATGATAATTTTCTAATTAAATTTTTTACAGCTTTGAAAGGCTGAGCAAGACTGTTAGACTATTTTAAACATAAATTAAATTAATTTTTAGGTGGTCCTGTTAACATTATCTGGTTTTGTAGAGTGGGTCTCTATAAATCACATAATGTCCAATGAAGGACGTTTATTGCAAATACTTTGTTTATTCTTGGGTGATCCAAGTTTTCGATGCCCAGCAGCTGAATGTTTAGTTCAAGTTGTAAATCGTAAGGGAAAAGCCGAGGATAGAAAGCAGTTAATGATTCTCTTCACAGAAGATGCATTAAGATACATGTATGCTGCTGCAACTGCCGCACCACCTTCAGGCCCAAGCGAATTACAAGAGAATCACTACTTATTCTTAAAAAAATTAACTCAAGTTCTAAATGGTGAGTAATAACGCTCAATAATCGTGAATATTTTCTGAATTTACTGGAAAAAGTTATTTTAATTTTCAATGCTAATTGTTTGCAATAGGTATGGCAACTCAACTTTGCTCATTGTGGGGCAAAGATGACGTATCTGGGATCCGTCCAGCACACTTTAGTCTTTTTCTTGATACAGTGCTTACTTTTACAATGCACTCTAGTTTGACTCTTGTTCAGTTAGTTAATACTATTTGGGTTACGTTTTTCAAGCATGAACATATCAAGACTGATTCACTTCTTTTGTCTTATGTGCCGAAGTATGTAGAAAATATTGCTCCAAAACTTGTCAAGGTATTGACTTTTTATTTTTATTTTTGAAGAATCTCAAATTTGTTAGGAATATAACATTATTAACAAAATTAATTATTTTACAGGTAGCCTTCCCAAACAAGCGACATGCGAACGGCATGACGGCATACTTCCAGGACTACGACACTGAGGAAGAGTTTAACGTGTTCCAACACAGACTGCGCATGGATCTTCTTGAAGGCTTCCGTCATGCGACTATGGTTGCACCCTTGGTCACCTTCGGGTACGTCCAGCAATGGTTGACCGCAAAAATTCGCAAGGGTTCAGAGAATCTTGCCTACAAGAGCGACACACTCGACCCCGAGTACCTCGAGTGGGAGGCTCTAGCTAATGCCCTTGACTCTGTGGTCTCACGAATCCTTCTTGTGAGCGAGCGACCGAGTGTGCAAAATGGGCTGCAGTTACTGGAGTTATGTCTTAGCTACTCACCACAGGACCCCTGGCTACTTTCTACATTGCTGTCGAGCATCAGTGCGTTATTTGTTTTCTTGTCGATGTCGACGGGTTCCATGGCGATGCCTGGTGTTGCTATACTGCCTCGTGTACTCGAAAAAATCTTTGCGGCGCTGGTATTTAATGGATCTGGAGAGACGAAGCACAACAGATCCAAAGCTACGAAAAACGTACGGCGACATGCTGCAAGTCTTATGGTGAAGATCGGTTTGAAATATCCTCTGCTGCTTCTACCTGTTTTTGATCAGATTCACACGACCGTGCGAGGCCTGATGAGAGAGCCAAGTCAGCTCTCGAGAATGGAAAGTCTTGCCCTCTACGAGGCTCTAATGCTTATCTCGAATCATTTTTGCGATTACGAAAGGCAGACAAGATTCGTTGCTGAGGTATAGTTCTAACGTGATTATATTTTTTTTAAAACTAACTAACTTTTCAGGAACAATTGTTTTATGTGTAACTAGTATGTACTTTTTTTAAATTAAATAATCTAAAAAAATATTCTTTCCATAGGTCATAGGCGATACCTCGATAAGATTTATGGCAATCGGAGCAGAGGCTTTCAAAGGTCCAATTGAGTTTATACGGTTTGTTGGGTTGGATAGACCCGCTGTAGAAATTCGACCTGACGATCCAATCGTTATTAATCGTTCAGATTTAATGTACTGCATCAATACGGTTCTAAGTGTAGTGAAGAGATGCTCGATTCCAGAAGACCCCGATCGCGCAGCAAGAGGTGGTTTTGTAGCTGCATTGAGCGAGAGTGGAAATCCAGTTTATCGAAATCCAGCTACCCCACATATTACACCAGTTTTACCATCGCTATTCGCTCTGCTTAGAGCGATGAATGCGCTTTTTACTCCAGCAGCTTTAAGTGTTGTTTCTGAGGTAAGCTTCCAATATATTCGTTATATTTTCCTGAATCTTGAATGACAGCTTTATCTTCAAGAATTTTTTACTTTATCAATAAATTTGTTTTTTATATTTTTAGGGTTTTAGAAATGCCCACGACCTTATAGAGTCAGAAAAAGCAAATTTGTTAGGTTTAAACATGTCCAATAATGAAAATTCCTTGGACTCAGATCAGCAAATTGCCCCATTAGCAAGGATGCAAACTTTTCTATCGGGAATTCATGATAACTGTTATCACATGCTTGGTAGTGCATGCCATACAATAGGACGAGATTTGTATCAGTTGCCTGGATTCGCAGCTGCACTGTTAAATTCAGTCTTTTCTAACATGGAGGTAAATAAATTTTTTTTTTTTTTATCAACAAGAGTCGGTGTAATGCTTGTACATTTTAACAATTTTTTAATTACTTTTTTATATCAATTTAGGTAATTCCAGATCACAGACTACGACCTGTTATTCGCGTTTTTATGAAGCCTTTTATATATTCATGCCCACCAGCATTTTATGATACGGTCCTTGTTCCTGTATTGGCCCATGTATCGACTCACAGTAAGTTACGAATAACTAGTTTTTGAATACGAAATATATATTTACTGTTATTCAATTATCTTACCAAAATTAATTTCTCAGTGTGCCAGAGATTAAGTGCAAAGTGGCAGTACATAACGCGACTTTACGAAACTGGAAATCTGGACGATGACAATACAGATGCCCAGGAGGTAATCGACGATATGCTTAACCGAAATCTGACACGGGAATTCGTAGACGTATTGAAGGTAGCTCTGGTTGGCGGTACAGCAACAGACGCGTCACCTCCAGATTCCATGGATCACGACAGTGGCGGAATGGCTGTGGACCCACCCCCAACCAGAGGCAACAATAGCATCGTCGCTGAGGTAGTCAGTGAACTAGGTGCCTTCATACTGAGGCATCCGTCTACGTGCCATAGCGTTGTTCTATGTGTACTAGGGTGAGGAACACGAATAAGTAAATATTTAATTAGTAAAAATATTTGTATCGCTAATGTACTTTTAATTGCAGTGCACTATCATGGAATGATTCGAATGCAAGTTTGAAAGCAACGATGCTAACAGGTCCGGTTGTTCGTGCACTGGCATCCGACGGCAGTTTAACTCCAGCGATGGCTTCGCATATAATGGTAGCCATTTTGCAAGGACTGCAGTTACACGGTCAACACGACGCTAACCAAGGATCGCTGATAACATTGGGCGCTCAAGTCTACGAGTGTCTCAGACCCAAATTTCCTAATATCATTGAAGTTATGCAACAGATTCCAGGCGTCAGTCCGGCAGATCTGCAACGCTTTGATGAAAAAATGTCCGTGGTCAGTACAAAGGGTAATAAGGTTGAAAAAGGCAAGAAAGATCTTTTCAAGAAAATTACACATCAGGTAAATAATAAGAAATTTGAATGCAATTGTACAATTTAAATTATTCATGTATATTGTTCTACTTGGAGTACAAACTAATTCGTTAATAATTTGTTTACAGCTAAT
The DNA here is from genome assembly GCA_035586675.1 of Eurytoma californica. NCBI lineage: Eukaryota > Metazoa > Arthropoda > Insecta > Hymenoptera > Eurytomidae > Eurytoma > Eurytoma californica. The sequence goes on from JAXIUT010000021.1 coordinate 19,656,683, forward strand.
TGGCAGAAATATCAGTCAATTATTCAGAAAAGAAGTAAAAATTGATAACCTACCACGGCTTGAGGTTGCTGGTAAACAACAAATCGTTCGCGTGGACGAAATTTCAAATAATGCCAATGACACGGGATTGACAGCACTATTTGCTGGATCTACGTAGCAAACGATATCTAGCCATAGCATAAAAAATTGGTACAGATCAATAAGTGATTACAAATTATTATAGGATTACTCAAAAAAAATTTTTGAGGAATAAGGAAACTAGGCTCTGATGAAAACATGTTAATATATTACTCAAATATGCAATGCATACAAGTTTTTTCTTAGAGCCAGTTCCTTTTTTCTGCAAAACTGTTGTTGGAGAGAAAGGTGGCGAATGAGACTTCGTTAATTGTAGGTGAATTAATATTTAGGTCTATTTTTCAAATTTATTTCTAATTTGTTAATTAATTTTGATTGTTATGAAATTTTGTCGATTGGGTTTACACGTGTTCATTGTGCAAATGGATCGACTCAAGCATTTTTTCTAAACTTCATTTTTTCTTTTTTTTTCTTTTTTTAAAAGTATGAATGAACGGTGAGTCTGTGAATATATTGCAACTTGAAAACGGTAAATTATTTGTATGATTGTTGAATAAATAATACATAATAGAAGTGCATAAAGTAATGATAGTTACATTGCGTGAATGTAAATTGCCATTTCGTAAAGATTTTTTTTAACGAAATAGAAAAATTTTTCAAAGTCACCAGTAGCAAGTAGCATGCTTAGCTGATACCAAGCCAAAGCACAATGGCACGAAGAAATCTTTTTTACGAATAAAAACTATCAACGATGACATTCACTTCTTCATAAAATTTTAAGAATAATTTTCAGAAAAATTAAGTTTGATAGACACTGTTAGTTAGTTAATTTAAAAATGTTTGTTTTATGAATGAAATATTGTGATTTATAAAAGATGATTTCTTCTCAATTAATTTTAAAAATGATAAATTGTTATTATTTTTTAATAAAAAAATATTCAAAAATCATTCCTGATCAAATGCTTTTACCGCATTTAAGTATGTTTATACAACTGCCGCTATCGATCGTTGCAAAAAAAATCTTATAAATTTTAAAAGTAACACAGAGAAGAAATATTTTTAAATCATCTTTTTAATCTAAGTTAAATTACATTGGCCATCACAGCGCATCATTTTTGTAAAATGAATTTGTTAATTCAAATAGATCGTTAACGATGAATTACGGCCCATAAAATATACAGGAGATATTTGACGCAACTGTAGATTTTATCAATCATTTTTCTACTACATCACAGAATAATTCTTATATTTTAATAAGAGAAGGCGTGAGGCTGATTTTGTCGTTTTGATTTTTAAATTCGATGGTAGAATAAACTTTTTGTATTTTCATAAAGATATAGTCTCAATGCGTTGATGAAATTGAAGAATTATGAATTCTTTACGAAATTGAGTGATGTGCATCATCGCGTCGACCGACTTGGCCTTACTCCCTCGCTACATTTGAAAGCATTAAAAGTTACACATCTGTTATTTCATGCTGCCAACATTCAGTTTTTTCTACATTTCATCAGCTTCGAAAAGTTGCTATAACTTGTATATATTGTATTGTAATAAATAATTGACAATAATGTTTGCGCAAGTGTTCTCTCTTTTCATAACATCTTTGCAGGTAAAACATCCTAATTTCTATTTACACACTCGACATTATTTCTATAATAATGAAAAAAAAATGAATTGCAGAATCGCTAATGGGTAAACCGGCACTTCGCCAAAACTTAATTTTTAATTTCCTCGACGGAGTTCGAAGCTTTCAACGGCGCAGTCTATTTCAACAAATACATGCTTTTTAGAAAACAAGACGAAGATTGGATTCGGCTAATCATTATAATGTAATGCTAAAAATCCGTAGTTTTTAATTTGAATTTAGAGCGGTAGCGATTAATTATCACTTAAATCTCGCGGTTGTAATCATTTAATTATAGAGCTGGATATTAAATTTGAATTACTAAATTATTAAGCAAAGAAAAAACAAAGCGCGTGAATGCTTGTTTAATAATTATTGTCTTATTCGTGTGTATGCGCCTAATTACCGAACAGGTTTATTTCTCGTTTTACATAGTCGTAACAAAAATTACTATTACTGTGATACTACTACTATTAAATTAATGTTCCATTAGTATAGTCATAAGTAACAAGTTCTATTTAATAATTACTTTTAATGATAGTATTTTAAGCGCAATTAACTTATTATTATTTACTTGCTTAATAATTGATTTGTTTTATTCGGTTTATCCTTAATTCAACTGGCCAAATTACGTATTTCTTTTTTCCATCTGGTGGCATTATGAATCTCCACTCGTTCTGGTAAAAACAAGAAATTAACAAAGTGTCCTTAGAAGCGCAGCTGCCGGAGATACCTACTCGAATTGTATCAATTCGGTGCACTTACATGCAGCAGGGTGCGCGTGCACTGCCCCCACCCTCGCTGCGCTTCTCAGTGCGCTCATTGGCCGTATACTCAAAGAGAAGGGGGATCCATAGATCGTGCTAGGGTTCATATTAAAGCTGCTTTCATAAGTTTTACTTAATATAAGTTCTGATGCGTTAAAGAATTCATTTTTGGTCAAAACTGACGGCAGTTTGCGTTCAGTAGTCTCACGTAGGGTCCACCTAAATAAATTATAATATTTGAATAATAGGAAACCGAGGAATTGGTTTCTTCGCACACAGGTGGGAAAAAAGTGGCATTGACGATTATATAGGGGGGAGGGGCAGTTAGCCCTTCATACATGTGCATATGAAGATGTGCCCCTCCCTCTCCGTGCGTACGGCCAATGAGCGCAGTGAGGATGGGGGATAGTGCATGCAAAACTTCCTGCCCAAGTGCAACGAATTGGCATCATTCGAATCGAGTTGCCTGCAGGAGCAATTGGTTCAGAACCAACAACAGTTGCGCTTTTAAGAACAGTTTGCTAATTTCTTATTTTTACCAGTACAACAATCACGTGTAAGAATTAGCCTTAAATCATAGAAGAAAAGAAACAAAATACAAAATAAATTTCGGAAGGCAAATTAATTGAGAACATTAATGATCCTGAAAAATTAAAATTTCTTCAAATTACTATAATTTATATACAGAGTGCGCTCACCGGCTTCCATGTGTTTTTATTGTTGACTTATTAGTAGAATTAAATACAGTTACTACTGAACCATTCTCAAAGATGCTCAGACTTTCCCTAAAACTCGTAGTTAGTCATAAACTCATAATAGTGCAAAAAGGGCAATAATAAATTTTATTTCAACGTTCCACGTTTGTAAAAATTGTTTGTAAAATTCTTTCAATAACGTTATTATTTAGAGAAAATTGCTTCATTTATATGTATGTACATAATAATTGAATATTTATTATTTACATTGAATTTTAATTGAGGAAAAAAGGAGCGAATTGGCGCTCATTTTATTATTGAAAATCTTGTTATTCCTAAAGCAGAATAAATCTAATAATCAACAGTTTAACTACACGCAATTAGATGTTTGTGCCAAACACGCTTCACGGCAAGCCTCAAGGTAATTACACAACTGCGAGCGCATTTCTCAAATTTTATGTAATAAAACTTCAGCGGAGAAAAAAATTTTCCCGTTTACAACAAATTTCGCAAAATTACGCATCGCTCGGCAAGTTAGGCACACACGGGCAAGACATTAATTAAACAAGCCCCCACTCGCCTCGTGTTTTTTTTTTGCCTCTCCTCGCTTAAACAAACAGTCATTCAAATTCAATATTGCAAGCTCTCGTTTAAAATGATTGCAGCCGTTTGACTCGGCCGACAATCAATCGCTCCCGCTCTAAGCTCTCACATCGTGAAAAGCACGGATTTTTAGCGTTACATAACGATGATTAGGCTAATCCAATCTAAGTAATATTTAGATTCCCGGCCGTCACGAAAGAAAATCACGGGCCGTACAGACGGGCGCGAAATCTCTTATCGCGAGCGTCAACACGGCGCGCGCGGGGCACCGCGCAATAAAAGTGTTGAGCGCGTAGCGTCGCGAGGCAGAGCGAGAGCTGGCGCGATGCCCGCACGCCTCGTCCCCGTGGCCCTCCTCCTCCTCGCGCTGCTGCACCGGCTGCCGGCGGCGGCGGCGGCGGAGGCGCGCCTCGAGCTGGTGCAAGTGCTATTTCGGAGCGGCGAGCGGGCGCCCGGCTGGAACGAGAGCTACCCGGGCGACCCGTACGCCGAGTACGCGTACGAGCCCTGGGGCAGGGGCCGGCTTACGGAGCTCGGTAGGTACCGAGGGCGACGCCTCGCCCGGGCGCTGCGCAAGCGGTACGACGATTTCTTGAAGGAGAACCGGGGCGAGGTGTTCGCCTACAGCGTCGATCGGGAGGCCTGCCGGGAGTCCCTGCGCTGTCTGCTGGACGCGCTGCTCGACGAGGATGGTCCGGAGGTGAGGCTGGACGAGGAGCCCGAGGTGATCGACGCGCTCATGAACGCGCGAGAGTGCACCGAGTACCGGGAGAGCCTGGAGCGGGTGCGGAAGTCCGCCGAGGTGCGCAAAAAACTCGCGAGATTCGACGGATTGTACAGGTAGGTTCACACTTTTTAAATTAGTTTCTAATTCTTGTATGCGCGATTGATAGGCGGATATTTCTACCTGCGCTATTTAATAGTTTTTTTTTTTAAATACACTTTGTCAGTAACACTCATCAATGTCTTAAATTTATACAAAAATCTGATATTGTTGAATAATTTTATGTGAAAAAAATTATCGTATCTTTACTTAAATAATCGGTATTAGATAAAAAGTGTGAAAGATCAAAACTCGTAATCGACAGATACATAGAGGAAAACATCGGCATGACAGTGGACGAAGCAAGACCGGACGACTCGCTCTTCCAGTTGTACGAACTATTGGAGCGCCAGCGCAGTTTGAACTTGACCCTGCCCAGCTGGTGTCCAACGGGTGTCCTGGAGTTACTCGGCGAGCTGGCGATAGTCCACCTGAATCTACTGTCGCATACGACCGAGCTGAAGCGGCTGAACGGCGGGCCGCTGGTGCGTCGCTTCCTCGAGGACGCGAAGCGCTTCACCGGCCTACGCGTCTACGCCGCCGAGGTGGAGCACGTGGCGGCGTACGCGCGCGCCCAGGATCGCCGATTCCCCGGCGTGCCCAGTCCCGGCAGCGCCGTCATCCTCGAGAGCCGGCGCAACCCGACGGACGGCAGGCTCTTCGTCCGCATGCTCATGTGGACCGGCCACTCGGAGAAGCTGTTCCCGGTGGCTCTGAGAGGCTGCGCCGAGCACTGCCCCATTGAGGAGTACGCGAGGATCGTCGACAAGGTCTTGCCCGACCATCGAGAACTGCGCTGTACTCGCGAGGATCTGTAGCACCGCTGATGTAGCCGCAATTTTGTTTTTAATTCTTTTTCTGCTTACTTGGTTTTTATACGACGTGCCGCTCATACTGAACGAGTGAATGACGATGACGAGAGAGTGCGAATGTGAAGAAGACGGGAATGCAAGTTGTAAATCTGAACTAGATATCATTGTCTTGCTGCAAACGATGTTTATCTACTTGCAAATTATAAATGATTCGTGTACAATTTTCTTATCACAGTTTAATTGCTGCTGTAAATCTTGGTAACAAATCGTTAAAAATAGTTCAAGTCAATTTAAAAGTGTAAGAGTTTAATTTAAATCTTTATCCTTGGTCGAAGTTACGTAATAATCTATAAAATTTTATTTATGTACATTTAACTATTTAGCCTAAATAAAGAAATTTATACTCGATTTTGTTCTTGGTTTAACCACTGAATGTCACTGTTTACCTCCTTGGCAGTGCGACTCGCGTTGTAATTGTAGTTTTGGAAGAATCGCTTTCCGTATTCGAATGTAGAGATCATAATTGCACAGGCTGGAGCAACTTTTATCATCCTCGGAGTTAAACCCGTAAATAAACCTTTTATGCCACTTTGACCATATATTCTTTTGATAATATGCAGTGTACTACTCGATCGCTTTGGATGATCTAGAAATATTTCAATAATGAGTTAACTCGAAATTTTACATTTTCCAAATAATACTGTTGGACTCGATAAATTTATATAACGTACCTGAATATATTTGTCTTTCTCCCATTTCAATTTGTCTGTGAGTTTTCACAACGTCAAATGGAATCGTTATAAAGGCTGCTATCTGCGAAAACATAAATTATTTCATTATAGAATGTTTTAGCTTTTTGTGAATCTATAAAAATATTTAAATAATTAATACTTTTACTTACAGAACCAGCTACAGCTCCAGATACAAAATTAAAACTAAAATTATTTTGGGAATGAGGAAATGCGCTTTTAATTGTTTCATAGTTAAACCAATAAAGTGCACTAAATGGTACATCTCGCAATAAAGTTGAGCTCAAACCCATCCACAGTCCACCTACACCTCCATGTCTAACAAGAGTTTTTAAAGCCTGTCTGATTTCTGCAAGTATTTAAATTAACTTATATTATAAACAAATATGTAATTTTATAACTTTTTTTTTCCTTAAAATTTACTGACCAGCATAGCTTAACTTTTGGGACTGCATTTTAGTTCTTATAAGTTCTAGTGGACTAACAAGAGTAGCAGCCCATACTCTTGCTGTGCCTCCTGCTAACATTGGTATCCAAGACGGTTGTTCTAAAGGATTGACTACATTAGCAGCTAATCCTGCATTATACTGATCCTTTAAAAATAAAAAATGTAAATTAAAATTTTTCAATTCAATGTGATTGTTAAATTATTATTTTAAGTTATAAAAGTTACTTTTAAATAAAGTCTTAGCTGTTCATAGGAAACAAAGTATACAATTGTTGCAGGAACAGCTAAAATTAAAGTAGGACTTAATCCACTCCACAGTGATTTTACTCCTTCAGTTTTGCTAATTTTTATCATGGCATCCTGTTATGAAGTCAATTATAATTAATATTTTGTACAGAAAAATGTAACAAAATTGTAACTAAAATCAATAAACATACCAGGGTGCCAGTAAATTTCCCATTTGCTTTCATCCATGCAGCTGGACTCATTCCTCCTTTTCCAATTGCACAGGAGCAAATGTGATCCATTAATCCATTACAATATAAGAAACACTTGTTTGACAGCATTGCCTTATGCTGCGCTTGCAATCGAATTTTAACAACATCCAATGGAGTAACTAAATTAACATAAATTTGATTAGAACAATGTAAATAGCAAAACATAGCTGTGCTCAAGGCCAATATTTATGAACATGTTCAAACTTACCAAAGAATGAAGTGACAAGTGCTCCTGTGCATGAAGCAACCATTTGTTGATATGGACTTATTCGATACCTTGGATCGTCAAGATCAATGTCGCTAAGCTTTGGAACTGCCATGTTCTTTACAAATGTAGATAAACCATACTCTACGTTTTTAATTAATTAAGCAATAGTGACTAGTGAGGTAAGTCAAGAATGGATGAACATAACCTGCTCGTCGTCCTCATTCGGCGTCATTTCTTCCTTAAATATACAGCGTGATTCTTAATGCATTGATTTTATATTTAACTCGCGTACGGCAGCGATTGATTTTTGACTAAAAAACTGTCTCTGCCGAGCTGCAAAAGTATCTTTTCCAACTTGATCCGCCGAACATTATACTCTGCAGTCTGCGGCCACACACCTAAATCCTGTGTAATGAAAAATGATGCAAACATACCACGTGCTAAGACACTTCGGAAGTTGAATAAAGCAGGATTACCAATAAAGAAACCAAGTATCACTTTTTCGGAGCAATCGAGCGTACTTAAATTGTGATAAAAGATCTGTTTATCGTAATTCCGTTTTGTTTTTTTTTTAAGAGAAGATCTTGGGCAATGACGTTTATTGTAGTTTCAAGATTAATTGAATTTTATCTTTTTTATTGATTTTAAAAGCTTTATGTTGAGAGTAAGCATTTCGTAAGCTAATTCATTCTTACTATTCATTTCAACATTTTCCGCAATTCATGAGTTCATATTTCCATTCAAACAATCAAGATTAATTTATCTAAGTCTACCGCTTTTGTAAGAAAATTTTGAACTTATATTATAAAAGCTAAGCTCGAGATAATTTTTTTGAATAAAATTCCTAATTTATTTAATCGAATATAGTTCTAAAAGCAATTTAAGCATAGTATTATATAGATAAAATGCTGTATGAAAAATTGCATAAAAACTGAACTCGTAAAGACTTACGTTAAAAAAATGGACACGGAGGAAGAATAAAATAAGTGTAAATAATCCACTATTTTTAAATCCAATATTTTTCGGCTGCAACAGTCAGGCGCAGCACGCGTGCGTTCGAAATCGTCTGCCAGTGAGGAATCGATTGCGTGCCGCGTGTGCGCTGCGAGTTGCCTCTCTCACTCGGCGCCGAGTTCAGTGGAGTTCGACACTCTCGTGCCCGAGGCGAGTGTGCGTGCCGAGGGAGCCCGACTGTGCAGTGAGCATCCCACTGAAGCCGAATAAAAAAAAGAAAAAAAAAACGAGTGACCGGCGTGCCCGTGCCAAAAGCTGAAGAGTGAAAAGCTGCCGTCGCCGCTGCGCCGTGCATCCGCTAAGGCCGCCTATACCCCGGTGCCAGGCCGCCTCCGCTCCGAGAAACCCGCGAGACAGTCAAAAATTCTGCGCCTCTCATGTTGCAGGAGTTCGCGCTGGGCGGGCACTTTACCAGGAAAAAGTTGTGAAATCGGGCTGCGGCCTAGCGAGCTAACGAAATGGGCAAGGCGAAGAAGGGCAAGCGCGCCGACAAGGACGACGACTTGTGAGTTTATTTTCAGAATTTTTAACCACGTACGCGCCGAGTGGCTGTGCGATAGGGTACGAGGTGCGGGGGTTGCGCAGCCTCCCGGGGGGGCGCGGCGTCGGGCTCGCGGTTCCCGTGGGCTGCGGGTCGCCGTTGGCAGCGGGGGTGGTGGATCCGGCGCCGAGTTGGCCGATGGAGCAGCCCAGGATGCTGCTCCCATCTGCTGCGTTTAGGTTAGGTCGCGTGCGAGGGGTGCCAGAGCCGAGGAGAGAGCAGCGCGTAACACTTTTTCGAGCGATTTCGGGCTTACTTTTGCTTCTCGCTCGTGACGGTGCTGCAAGGCTTTCCTGCTTTTTTATGTAACGAGTCCTTTTGTGACGCGAGTCGCAGAATTTCGAAGGATTTTATGTTTTATTACAGGATCTTTTGTAAATAAAGCTTTTGGAATCATACAAAATTGATTCATATCTTTTATTCTGCAGCGTTTTTTACTTATGCAGTATTTCAAAAAGTTACTGTTTATTATACAATTCGGAATAACATATGTTAAAACACAATTGATATCAATTCCTTTTTGAGGCTTATGCTGCAATAGCGAGAAAGTTTAATAGTTAACTCATGGATCAAAGATTCTTAAGGAGACTTTATTTTACAATATTTTTTGTTCATGGAGTATTTAAGAAATTTAAGAAATTATTCTGGAATAGTTTAAAAACTTAATTCAAAACTTAAATATATGAATATCTTACTATTTTTATTATAAATGTAAAAACACAAAATTGATAAAGCAGATAAAACGGAATATCATTTTTTTTATTTAAGTTAATGTTTAATTTTAATAAATATTTTTATACTTTGTCGTTAAATGTATAAGTAATGTTTTTTATTTTTACTTCAGCGACAGTGAAGCAGAGGTCGAAGAAACTATCAGTAATGAGCCTGCCAAATCAAAGAAGTCAAAGAAGAAGGACAAGAAGGGAGATGATGTTGATGATTTGGTTGAAGATCTCAAAGACTTGAAAGTAGAAAAGTCAAAAGCCTCTAAAAAGGACAAGAAATCTAAAAAAAGGGGAGATGATTCCGACGATGATGTACCTCCACCATCATCAAAAGGAAAGGAGGATTCTGGATCAGACTCGGAAGGAGATGCTTCAAAAGGAAAGCAAAAAAATAAAAAATCTTTAAAGAAAGGTTTTTCAAACTTGGCTATTGACTCCAATGAAGACGAGTCAGAGACTGAGAAACCAAAGTCAAAAGCAAAAGCTAAAAAAGGAAAGAAAGATGTAGATGTTGACTCAGACGATGAAGAAGAAGCCAAACCATCGAAAAATAAAAATAAGAAGAAAGGTAAAAAGCAAGTGGAATCAGATGATGATGATGAATCTGATAATGATACCCGAAAAACAAAAGGAAAGGCAAAAAAAGGAAAGAAAGCAGTTGATTCTGATGTATCTGATGATGAAGAGGTAAAGGTAAAAGCTAAAAATAAATCTAATGCAAAGAAAAATAAAAAGAAGGAATCTGATGATGAATCGGATGAAGAGATTCCTAAACCTAAAACTAAAACGAAAGAAAAGAAAGGAAGGAAAGCTTCAGAGTCAGATGATAATTTTAATATTGCTACAGTAAAAACTGTGAAACCAGTAACTCCTAAAGGTTAGTTATTAAAATTTTAATTATGGGTTACATGCTCATTTTGTGTGTTTTATATATAACATTTTTAAAAGACTTATAACTGAAATTACCTGTTTTACAAATAGCTCCGAAAGCTGGTTTTGCATTATTAAATATGGATGATGATGATCAAGATGAAGAGAATTCACCCCCTCCATCGGAAAATGAATCAGAGAAAACTGAAAGTGTAGAAAGAAGTAAATCTACTAAACAACAAAAACCTCAAGAATCTCAAAAGGAATCTAAAAAAGCGAAAAAAGGTAACATCAAATTTTGTAATATACAACTAAGTTTACAAATATTTTAAAAATTATATTTAAAAACCTATTTTAGCTAGGAAAAAGCGCGATGAGAGTGATGAGGACATAGATAAAGTACTTGCTGAATTAGAAATGGAATACTCTGGCCAGAAAAAAGTTGAAGAAAAGGTAGAAGAGGTAAAAGCAGAAGAACAAAAAGGAAAGAAGGGTAAAGAAACAGAAAAGGAGAAAGAGAAAGAAAAGGTAGATGCAGCAGGTGAAGGTGAAGAAGGAAGTACTATAAAGACAGCGGCACAAAAGAAAAAGGAGAAAAAAGAAAGGGAAAAGCAAAAGAAATTGGCTCAAAAGAAAGCTGTAAGTAAAAGACAAGATTCATATTCATGCTTATTCAATATAAATAAGTGCATAACGCAATATTTAATGGCAATATTAGGAATCAACGAAAAAAGCTGAAGGTGGAACTGCTACTGAAACTCCTGTTGAACAAGCTCCTGCAAAACCTGTAGAGGTTAAAAAAGAAGCTAGTGGTGATGAAGCCGACGAAGAAGCCGATGAAGGGAAGAAGAAAAAGAAAAAAGGAGTCAAAGAGGATCCTAAAGAAAAAGGTAAAAATCAAATACAACTTTTTTTATCAAAATTGTGTGTCAATTTTATCAATAATGTGTTTGATATTAATTAATATTTGATATTAACTAATAATTTTAAACAATTCTTTTAGCTAAGGGTCCTGGAAAGAAAATGATAGCTGCAATGCAAGAAGCATTAAAAAAGGCAAAGGAAGAAGAAGAAAGATTAAAACGTGAAGAGGAGGCAAAAATGCGAATAGAAGAAGAAATGGAAAGGCTTCGTTTAGAAAAACTTCAAAAAGAACAGGAGAAAAAGGAAAAGAAAAAACAAAAAGAAAAACAGAGAAAAGAAAAATTAAAGGCAGAAGGTAAATTGTTGACAAATAAGCAAAAACAAGCTCAAGCCAGGGCTCAAGCAATGCTTGAAGCTTTGAGAGCACAAGGCGTGGAAATGCCAGAAGCTGGAGAAAAATCAACAAGACCAGGTAACGTAGGCTTTTTGAAATTTTTCTTTGTTTTAAAACAGTACAGTTAATGATTGTATATTTTTTCAGGTACGAGAATAAAGCCTAGTAAATTGAAGCAACAGACAAGTACTGAAGGACAAGAAGAAACTAAAAAGTCTGAAGAAATCAAATCTGACCAAGTTCAGGTGGAAATAGTTGATAAGCAAGATAAAGCAGAAGAAAAGAAGGAAGATGAAGACGTTGGCGTAAAGGATGCATGGGATGCGGAGAGCAGTGAAGAAGAACCAGAAGAAGGTGAACAATTTTCTAATTTTTTTTTTTACTTCAAATGAGTGATTATCTTATAAAACTTTAACGATTAACCTATTAACTGCGAATTATACTTATTTTTGAAACATTTTTATTATTTTATGTAATTTTGTTAGATAAATCAGATGAAGCAGTAAAGGAGCCATCGAGTGAAACGGCTCATAAAAAAGCAAAAGATGCTAAGAGAGAATTGACTCCCGAGGACGACGAAGAATCTTCGGAGGGTGAGTCAGAATCTGAAAGCGAAGAATCGGATTCTGGTTCAGATGAAGGAAGCGATGAAGAAAGCGATGGAGATGATAAAAGAACTGATGCCGAGCGTAAGAAAATTAAGGTGCGCCAAAGAATTCAGAATCGCAGAGTCGAAGCCGAGAAGAAGCGAACCGTCGAAAACCTCCGAGCTGCTGTTGTGTGCGTACTGGGTCACGTAGATACGGGTAAAACCAAGATTCTCGATAAACTCAGACGTACAAACGTTCAGGACGGTGAGGCTGGTGGAATCACACAGCAGATCGGCGCGACAAACGTTCCTATTGATGCTATTAGAGAATCAACAAAACATGTTAAGGGAGTAAGTTTTTTATTTTATATAAAAAAGTTTATCTTTGCATTGAAATATTCACTCGAACTAAGTTTTACTTTATTATTTTCAGTTCGCCGATAAAGAATTTAAGATTCCTGGCCTTTTAATTATCGATACTCCTGGTCACGAGTCGTTCAGTAATCTCAGGAACAGAGGATCGTCTCTCTGTGATTTAGCTATTTTGGTAGTAGATATTATGCACGGCTTAGAACCTCAAACTATTGAAAGTCTTAATTTGTTAAAAACTAAGAAATGTCCGTTTGTTGTCGCGCTAAACAAAATTGATAGGTAAAGCTATTATTTTAAAGACACGTATTATTAATAATGTTTATATGATATTAAAATTAACGCATGAATATTTGTAATTTTCAGATTGTATGATTGGCAAACAATGAACCGGAAAGATGTACAGGATATTGTCAAGAACCAAGCGCATATTACTCAACAAGAATTCCAAAAACGTTCAAAAGATGTAATTGTTGAATTTGCTGAACAAGGTCTCAATGCAGCTTTATTCTATGAAAACCCTGATCCTCGTAGTTATGTTTCTTTAGTTCCGACTAGTGCCATAACAGGTAAAACATTTAAAGCAGAAAATAACAAATCATCTGAAAAACTGTTTAAAAACTAGAACTAAAGGACCCTTCTTTAATTTTAGGAGAGGGAATGGGAAATCTTCTGGGATTGATAGTCGAGGCCTGTCAAGGACCGTTGGCCAAGCGACTTATGTACAGTGAAGAATTGCAAGCTACGGTACTAGAAGTCAAAGCTCTTCCCGGTCTTGGCACAACGATAGACTGTATTCTAGTCAATGGAACCCTTCGGGAAGGTGATACAATGATTGTAGCCGGTACTGATGGACCAATTGTCACGCAAATCCGTTCTCTTCTCATGCCTCAGCCCTTGAAGGAACTTAGAGTTAAAGTAATTACTTTTTTTTATTGTCATAATCATTGAATAGTAAAATACGTTGATGTAAACAATAATAATCTAATATGAACGCGTTTTTAGAATGCTTACGTAGAATATCGTGAAGTTAAAGCTGCTCAAGGAGTAAAAATCGCTGCAAAGGAACTTGAGAAAGCCATTGCAGGTACAGATAAAAATGCAATATTATATTGCATGCAAAGTATTAAAGTATCTTATACTTAATTATCGCTTTTTGTAAAATATAGGATTGAATCTTATGGTGGCCCAGAAACCAGATGAGGTAGAAATTCTTAAGGAGGAAATTTCCAAAGAGTTGACACATGCTTTGGGCAAAATAAAACTCGCAGAGCGAGGTGTGTTTGTGCAAGCTTCAACTCTTGGCGCTCTTGAAGCTCTCCTTGACTTTTTAAAATCGAGCAAAATTCCGGTAAGTACCATTTAGTATTCATCTAAAATTTATTGATAAATTAAAGGCACACTATGCATTTCCAATTGAAAGCAGTTTATGTCAAAATGAGAAAGTAGAAAACTTTATTTAAATAAAATATTCTTTAAAAAGAAATTTCTGTTAAACTAAGAAAATTACTATCCAAGCAGAAGCGTGCAATCAGACGATCGTTTAAACTAATCTAAAACCTAACAAAATGCAAATCGTGCACTCGATGTATAAAAACTCGTCGCCTGCTTAAAAACGAGCGCGCGTCGCAGAGTGAAAAGAGTCGCCGGCAGAAAAAAAGGGGTTAAAAATGAAGATAAAGAGGCTCGGTAGCGGGGCAGAGCGAGAGACCGAGGGGGAGCCGCGCGCAGAAAACGGAAGAGAGGAGAGGCCTCCGTGGTAAGTTGTCCAGCGCGCTGGATCACGGAGCGAGAGCTCGCTCGCGCGAGAGAGCCCGGGCCGTGCGCTCGCGGTGCGCGCCGACCAATGAGCCGTATCCTGCTAAACTGTTAAGAAGGAAGTGCTTCATTGGCGCTCGCTGCGAGCAAGCGCGCGCGCGTACCTACCCGGGAGCCGACCACCGCGACCCGCCGTCCACCGTGACCCGATATACGCGCATATGAGGAAATGTCGCGTAATTCTTTTTTTTCTAGGTCTTACGGGTTCGACCGTTCGGAAGATTCTCGTAGTGTACATTTTATTTATTTTTTTTTTTTTTTTATTTGAAGGACTTGGTGCTGCGTAAGGGGTACCGAGGGATAAATCGTGTTTTCGCGGCGTTTGCGGATGTCGTAATTCTTAACTGGCGCTATAATTTGCTATGTTCCGGCGTACTTTCGCAAATCCGTGATTTTAGCGAAAATTGGCTGAACGAGTGCTAATACGGATCACTTAATTTTAACGTCGTCTCACGTACGGTGGATGGCAGATTTATGCAATCTGAGCAAAGTACCATGATACACGTCTTCCCTTAAGGTCAAACCGCTTTTCTGCCTTTCTTCCGCTCTTATATCCTTGTAACGAACAAGATATGGGAAATTGATTTTTATGAATGGAAATAAAACGTTCGTGTTATGGTACTGTTATGGATTTAGCTATAATTTAGTCTTTTAATGAAGTGACTATTCTTTTTGTCTATCGTAACCTAATAACTAGTTCGATAAATTGTACTACCTTGTTATTCACACACGTAATGGTTAGATATTTTATGTAATCATGAATTGGTAAATACTACTAATACAGTTTATCTTTAATTAATGCCATATTTAAAAATGTGTACTCAGGTTTGGTATTTTTATGAAATTAAACTTTTTAAATTTAAAAGTAGTTTCATTTACATATTTAAAAGTATATTAACATAAAATCAATGATATTTCATTCTAATAAAACTACACGAACAAGTTCATAAAAAAATTTGACATATAATGAACACTGTAAATAATCGACAAATATTTTATTTAATTTGATTACAGCGTGATATAAAAGTTTGTACTCTAAATTTAAAAGGACGGAAAAAATCCTCTCGATCTCTTAAATTTCTACATGTACAAGATACAGCATACAAAATCGCGGTAAAAGTCGCTGAATCCCCGGAGCGTCTCGCGCGCGCCCGCGCGTCGAAAAGTATGACGGGGCCGAGAGAGGCAAAAAGAAAAAAATTGGCTCGCTCGGTCCGCATAATCCACTTTGCACGGCCGAAACGGCCTCGAGCGCGGCTCGTCCTTGCTCGGCTTATGAATGGGGGATCTCCCCTTCCGCGCTCTCTCGTCCCCGCGAGGGAAACGAGAGAAAGACCGGCGTACATTCCGATCACGTGGTGGCTCGCGCTCGTGACGTCACGCGCCCGCTCGCGCGTCAACATTTATGCGTGTACGCGGGGACCGCGTGGATCTTTGCGCTCGGTGATAAGGAATGGAAAAGGGAAGGGAACGGACCCGCCGGTGATTGTGGATGTACTCGCGGGCGAGGGGCGAAAGATTCTTTTTTTTTTTTTTTTTATTTTGATCCCCAGTGGTTCGGGGTGGATGAATTAAAAAGTGAATTTGTTTTCAAAATGGAATTATTTACGGAGATCGTCTAGACGTGTTCGATTGATTTTTTTATGAAAAAAGGACAGGTTGAATTTTTTAGCTTACTGAAATGTACTTCGATGGGATGTGGTTATTTAAGTAAAATTTCATTCAAAGAAAGCTTGTACGATGAATTTAATTTAAAAAGTAGTGGGCCACTTTCATTTATTTAGATCGAACAAATCAAAGTCAAGATGATCTATCAGTGGGAAAATACAAATTATGAAATAGAGACCAGTATTTAAAATTCAATTAGGTGTAAAAAAAAGCGTGTATAGATTTTATCGATACTCTAGTTACTAATTAGTTGACACATTAAAAAAAAATCAAGACACAGTTCTTATCTCTGTTTATAAACTTTTATAATTAAACTACAAACAATTAATTTTTTGCACTAATCGTCATAAATTATACGTGTAAATTTACTAAGCGCAACGTAACAAATCATTAAAAAATCCCCATTAATTTATTTGTGCAAATCGTAACGCTCCATAAAAAATGATTATCTCCGGAAAACAATGATTCCCCGTTCTCCGCTCTGATTTCCTCGCGATACGCCCGCCCCCGAAAGCAAACGCAGAAATTGGCAAACGCGAAAAATGGGCGATACGGGCGCCCGTGGAGTCGGTATCCCGGCGCCGTGAAAGCGGCGGAGAAACGTGAAACGAGAGGAGAGGGGCAACAAAAAAAAAAAGGGCGTCGCGCCGGAAACCAGCGCCCACGCGGCGGAGCCCGTGGGTGGACCGCTCCGCAATCGAGTCTCCGCGCGTTTATAGACGGGGAATCAACGCTTTTTTGGAGCCCCGAAGACACGGCTCTGACGTACTTGCCCCGGCGCGCACGCACACGCGTTTCTCGCCTCCTCTTTCGTTCCCTTTTTTCCCCCCCCTCGTTTTCGAGCCGACCGAGAGACATAAAACTCGACGAGCAACGGCGATCGGTTAACCGTTGCTGTTACGTTTATTGGTTATTTAATAAAAGTTACGTGGATTTATTAGAAACTAATGTGTAATTATATTAATTAGTTCGGTGTAGCATTCTAAGATAAGTAGTAGTATAAATATTCAAATTTTCATTACGAAAGAGAATGACTAATTTTGTTTATTAATTGGAGATATTCTACTTTCATAAAATTTATTAATCTTTGAAATATACTAAATTGACTTAAACAAGTTGGTCTTTAAAGCTTCAAATCTCCAATTACATATCACGCGCGTAAAATAAATTGCAGAAAATGCACCTACGTCTGGCCGAAACTAGACTGTTTCTACTTAAAGCAACCTACTCTCGCGGCGTACGGTTTTACCGCTACGCGCGGTTTATTCAGCCCGAATCCAGGCGATATTAACGCGTCGAAAAGTGCAGACTGTTGCTCGATAAATTCATTGATGCAGGCGACGACGAGCGAGGCCTGCGCCCGGCAGAGGCAAGGACAAAAAGACCGCGAGAAACCGGGCCGGTCGCTCGCGCGCGCTCGTAAAACGCACCGCTAATTTCCGCTCCCCCCTCCTCCCCCCCTCGTATCTCTTCTTTTCTCCTCTCCATGCCTGACGCTCGTCGGTCGGACTCTTCTCGCCTCGGCCTCTCCTCTCGCCCCGACTTTGTTAAAACAAAGATTCGAGGATCAAATTTTTTTGGGGTGGCTCGGAGCTTTGTGTTCTTTTTTTCCTCTCCCTCTCTCTCTCTCTCTCTTTTTGCTCGGCAGAGCTGTTGAAGGTTTTATTTTAAAGGTGAAAAGTAGTTTAGATCGGTGGAGAGGAGAGATTGGATTGGGTGCCTGCTTAAAAATAATTTTACGAGGAATCGTAGTGACGCGGATTTCTCGGCAATAAAGTCGCGGGGCATTCGATGAAAAGAATATTACTCTAGGGCATTTTTGTTACTGTGACTCACGTAAATTGGTGTAGTACCTCGAGTATGCCTAAGCGGTAAAATTTATTTTCTGAGAAATTAATACTTCAAAATAAATTAAGCAATTTTCACGCTAAATTGGAGGGAGTAAAGTTTTATAATTTTAATCTTAATTCGACAGAAAAGTGAATTTCGTTCTACATTAAAGAGTGAAATTTGGATTAGTAAACGTATTCACTTTATTATTGATGCAATTTTTTTTTAATTTAGTTTTTATAAAAAGAGATAGCACGAGTTAAAATGTATTACGATCGTGACATCACCTTAGGGTAGTATTATTTTAATTGAACATTTAATTGAAAAAAATAAATAAATAAACACTTGTCGATTATTTTCAGTATTTACATATCTCCGTTAAAAATCATTCCATATGGAGTAATTCGAGTGAAAAATGACTATCTCAGAAAAAATTGTACCACTCTAAGCTCGATTGGATTTCTTATCACTTGATTTTAGTGGGTTCTCAGATTTTTTATATTATTAAAGAATGGTATCAAAGAATGTAATCTAAAAAAATTTTTCTTTGTTCTTCTCAATTAAAGTGAAATTTTACTCTATCCGATGTAGTGCATCAATATTATAATTTCACAAAAATGTAACCTACTCTAGTCTGTAATCTGAACTAAAACATTCCTCGCTGTCTTCTCTTTTTATATAAAAGAAAACTGATAAAATGGAACGTTAATTGCCAGATCGCGCAGACCTTAAAGGACGCAAATGGAAAAGCAGCCTTGCGTACGAGCGAAATCGAAAGAGAAATCGCGCATCCCGCCTCCTGCGTCACCAAACCCGGGACGCGATGAAAAAAAAAGAAAAGTATCGCAACGCACGCACAGTAGCTGCGAGCGTGCACAATCGCAAGTGCACGCAGGTCGCATGCGTCGCGCGGAGGCGCGCCTCTCTCGCTATATATAACCGCACTCGTCGCGGCCGGAAAAATGAATGAAAGAAGCGCTCGCGCTGCTAAAAAGGGAACGAGATAAAAGTGGGTCTCTCGCGTCCGCCGTCTCTCTCTCCTCTCTCTCGCGGGCAAAAAAAAAGCCGCGGGTAACGGGGCGGGGACGCGTAATCGCGCGCCGAGCTTTTATTTTTCGCGGTCGAGCGAAAATATGCAATGCACACCTTCGATTAAGGTCCGCGCGGCGGGAGCGCCATTTATAGCTGACCCACAGGCGGCTGTCGCGCGCGACGTCCGGCCCGCGCGAGTACGACTCCAAATAAATCCCACCTCCGTCGTTTCGCGGCTCGCGAATTCATTCAGCTTTCTCTCCGCGGGCGCTCCTTCCTTATTTCACTCCTTCGATATCTCCCGGTGGCCGCGCCGCGAGATTGCGACGCCGACGCTAACGGCAATTTCAACGGGAGCCGCGCTTAAGCCGGTGCTTGCGTTGGTAATTTGTTGAATTACGGGGAAATAAATGGACAGTGTAGGTATAATGGGTCTATTTAAAATTATTTAATTTTTAGTTAATTAATGGAATGTAAGTTATTTTAGAAATGGTTTGTGAGCAATCTGACTGTTATTTTTATTCGGGGTATCGACGACTATTCATGAATGAAATCTTTAAGCGTACGTTAATTGATTTAATTGCACAAAGTCGATACTTAAATAAACTATTTATTGAGTGTATAGTATGAAAGACGGTGAAAGAAAAATTTGTTAATCCAGTTTTTTTATGCCCTACTTTGTAATCAACATAAATTATTTTATAAATGTTTAATACTTACTAGATCGTACCTTATATTACGCGTAAAAATACTATATTGAATAATACTCAATACATGATATATTAAAATCATGGCACTTTTTGTTATTTTTTAAGATATAATTTAAAATCTTGTTCGCCTTTTAAAAGATTTTGAGATCGTTTTAATATCTCATATTTTTATACAGGTTTAAGAGTATAACAGTGCATATTAATATGGTCTTAAACCATCTAAAATTTAATTAATTAGATAAAATATATATTCAAACGATCTCAAAATCTCTTAATATATGCAAAAAAAAACTTCACCTCAAAAACTATCAAGAAGTATCAAATTTCGGTATCTTATTTTATAACTTTTATTCGATCTCACACTTTTTTTACGCAAGAGTATCGTACTACGACAGACTTTTAATGAATGAAATCGCAAACGCAATTCAAGCGCGCGCCTTTATTCAAAGTTGTAAATCTCCGGCGGAGGTGCTTTAATTCGAAAAGGACTTTTACGGCGCCTTAGAGCCCGTCGCTTTCGACAGAAATCGAAAATTGTAAAGAGCGAAGCCACCCACTCGTCATTCAGCTCGCGCGCGCATTGCACTCTCGGTGAAATTCACGGCGCGCGGTCATACCCGATTCACGAAAAGTCGTGTGCGCGCAACGGCTCGTTCAGCACTTTGGAAATCCCCGGGGGGCGTTAAAAGTTCAGGCGCGTCGATGAGCAGCGCGCGCGCTAATGATTCCGTTCTCACGTGCAACAACATTCTCATGATTGAAAATTCACGGTACGCCCGCAGCCTCGTCGGATCACCGCGCGACGCTGAATTCGAAATGCACTTTTGCAGGTGTGACACGCGCACTAAAGGCGCGACCTTTTTTTTATTTATATCGTCGATTGTGAAATTAGCTGCGTGGCGTCGATCAAATTCAACGGGATATTTTTAGTTTGTAGTTTTATTGGTTTATCTGTGCTGGATTAGTTTTCTCCTATCGGTTATGGATATTTTTCGCCGATTTAATTAAGGAGGCAAAATTTATTTAAAAATTGTTTCTAATTTGATTGGAGAAAACTAAGTGATTTTCAGTAGGATAACATGACGGTAACTAAAATATTAGAGAGAAGACCAATCGGTTTTCAATTTTTTATAAGATTTGCTCTAATCATCGACTACTACGGATAGAATAGTTTGTTAAAAATTATTATGTGACTGTTACAAAAAATAACCCAGAATCGTCGTAATTTTAAATTTTATGATAATTTTTACCAAAAGATTTCTCGATATCAAGATTATTAAACACAAAGTAACTATTTTGCAAAAAGATGAGAGTAATTTTTCCTTACGTACATTCTGTGAAAAATTTGCAATTGTTTTATTCATAGAGAGCTGAGAAGTATGCACTGTATTAGCAGCGTTATAAATTAATGAATGAACTGAATTCAGCGCGGGTTTAAATGAATGCAAAGTAGAGTGAATCAAAGAAAAATCTTCCTCGGTGCAGGCGTATAAAAGTGAGCAGACGAGTTTCTGAGACTGGATTTTACGCTCTCGTTACGCCGGTCGCGGTCGTATAATAATGCCTGCAAAGGTGTCACTGCCTCTCGTCTCGCTTACTTAACATGCTCAGGGCTCGCTCTTATTGTACCTACGCTAAATGCTTTTGTAATTTTTTTTCCGTCTCGCATTATATAGTTATATGATGAAAATGTTATTCTTAAAATAGTTGCATAGATTTTTGCAACGTAAGTGCTTTAGGGTTTTGCAGTGAAGAAAATGAGAAGATACAGCACTCGAAGCTTCATTTATTTTAATACGGTGAAAATTATTTTGCTAAAGTATAGCATCGTTTGTACGCAGTACAGTATTTTTTTTATAATTAAGTAACCTGAGTAAATTTTTATTTTATTCAGTTACCTTACACCATACAGATATCTGTTGTCTAAATGATAACAATGCACAGTTAATTCTGATACACTATTTTCATAAAAATTATACGAAAAAAAGTTATTCTACTGCTACAATAATTGAATAAAAATCGAAAATTAACGTATAAATTCAATCTCATAATTCTTGTAATTAATAAAATAAAATGAATACAAAAGATGGAGTAAATTGCATAAAAAACAATGTCGAGCATAATTACGAACGAAAAAAGCGAATAAAACCGATTTGCATAATTTTGAGGCGCGAACGATGAAAGACGCGGAGGTGCGATCGCCCACATAAACGCCGCGCGTGGGATTCCGGCGAAATTCGTATATACACTCGCGCGTGAGCGTCTCTCGTCGGTGAAAAGGCGCGAGAAACGAGGGGCGGCAATTTATAATCGCGGTATCGGATTGCACGCCTCCCTCGTTTTCGTTCCTATTTTACGAGCGCTCGGAAAACCTTCTACTTAAACGCAAAGCACAATAATTTCGAAAATCTCAGCAGCGCCGTACCAATTGATAATTCGAGACCTGCTATTTTACGTAATTTCCAGGGGGGGTAAAATAAAAAAAGATTACCCGCGCTCGCTCGTCTAAATTCCCGGCGATCTCAGCCGCCTTACGTTCCACGTTGCAAATTGAATTTACGAATGGCCTCGATTCCTCCAATTTCACGGCGTTATTTCGCGGGTACAATTAATTAATTGTCTTGTCGATAACGCGCGTCAAAATAAATCGAAGATTCTGGAAGGCAAAATTCACCCAGCCCGGCGAAAGTATCAATTTCCCGCGTGTAATTAAACCATCGATCCGGACACGCGCGCGTCGGGGGATAATTCAGCGGGCGATCATCGTAGAGACGAAGGTAAACCTATAGCCGCGCAGCTTCGCGGAAAAATCGGACACGGCCGGCGCGTATTTATGCTGGATCCGCGGTTGGACTTGCGCGCATGCAAACTACTCCGCGCGCTGCGGGCAGAGCGAGCTTCCGGCAGCGCGCGCGCGCGCGGCTGACCGAAAAAACGACGCGCCATCCTTTAAGGCCGGCCGCGAAACCAGACTCGCGCCTACCTCATTTTCCTGCCGCGTAACGTGAACACCTTGCTTTTCCGGCCGCTTGAAGCCGCTCGGCTGAGGTTAGCGACGACGCGATTATTTTCCAGCGATATACACACCTTTTACTTCTCTGTAGGGTGCGTTTAGATGCTGTATTATTTTTCGTAAGAATCTTAAAAGTGCACACGGAAAATTGCAAATGTTTAAAAAAGAAAAATTCACGTGCAATAATTAATTTTTAAGTTCGAAATGTCTAATTGTTAAACCAATAAGTATAATTTATTTATAAATACAATTTTTCTCACATTTTAAAGATAATTCTTACGAATTCTGTACATAAATCAATAAGAAGGCTTTTATAAATAGATTTTACCTTAAAAATTAATTATTACGCAATCACGAACGAACCACATTTTTCTTTTCAAAATATCTCAAATTAGCCTTGCTCAGTTTTAAGACTCTCCAAATGAAAATAAGAAACTATCTAATCACACCCTTGCCCCCGCTCGCGGGTCTCGGACGACTCGCTTCGGAAATTGTCCGTCTCCGCGAGCGGGTCTTCTTTTTTGGTCGCCCAATTTGCCGCAGATTCCTTTTTACGCTGCGAGCGGCCAGCTGCTACCGAAAGGACCGGGCGCCCGGTAGCCCTGCGCGTAGGTATTAGAGGCCGACGGACGACAGGTATATATACCGGCCTGCGGAGTTCCCCCGGTGTGACTCCGTAGTGCACTTAGGATGCTCGGCCTTTCCGCTCTGTTTCCTCTGCGCGTATCCTTCGTCTTCTGCCTCGTTCTCTCGGTCTCTCGTTTTGCCTCGCCTTCGCGCTCCTCTCCCCCCCACCCTCTTTTTGCCCTGCCCAGGTGGAACGGCGAGGCCGGCCGGATGTCGTGAGGAGCGGAAGTTGGGCCTGATAAAAAAAATAGAAGGAACGAAGTATCGGCAGATGCTGCTGATGCTGCAGTTTGGCCCCTCTGCCGTCGCCCGACGAGATAATCAATCTCTGCCCTCGGCCAAGTGCATTTCGAGACTAATGCACGTCCGATTCTCTTCGAGCGCCCGTGTTCGAAGATAAAGCGCGGAATAATATATATATTTTTTTTAAACGTATATAAATAAACAGCCTTTACGTGTAATAAAAGAACTTCGGTTATAAACAAAAAAATCGGTATGAATGAATAATTATTAATGAATGATTAACAGTCGTTTTTTATAATACTTTCTAAAATTAACTCGTTGTTTCTTCTTCAAATTTTATTTTAAATATCTAATTGTTAAATCATTTATTTTTTTTTGAAAATAAATTAGCTGCGGAAACGTAATTTCAATTTACGCGGTAATAACCGGCACATCGCTATCGCAGACTTCAATCTCCTTGTAGAAGCTTTCGCTGTGTAATAAAAAAAGGATTGATTAAGCAAAGCAAGAAATATAAAAAGAAAGACTAAAAAGAAACTTAACGTCACTCAAAAGTCATTCACTCCGGACAACATCCGCGTTATTTCCGATGCATTTCCTAAAGCCGATATATATGTATATCGCTTGCTCTCAACAAATAATGGATATTGCTATCGGGAGGAAGTCGTCAAAGATAAATTCTCCGATAGTTTTATTTTACGAGAAATTCAAAGGCCGTTTTAAGAGCGAACGAGCTCCGAAGGAGCTGTGTTTTATTTCTCCGATCTTTATCTGCTTAGATTCTATCCTTGGACATTTTGAAGATCGACATGTTTTTCTTAAATAGCAGTTAGAAAACAAGTTTTGGTGGCACCCTAATGCGAGTTCAGCGGATGCGGACAAAGAGAGGCTCGCGCTCGAGAGGCGAGTCTTTCGATATTTCCTTCGATTATTTAAATGCCTCGTAATTAAACGTTAAATATTTGATTATTGAAATTATTGTGACCGACGGGAAGATTATTTATTCAAACGCGTCGATTTTCAATTGTTTTGCAAATATGAATTCCTTAATGCCGTTTATTCGAGTCGCATATTTCTTTACCGCTAAAAATAAAACGTCGAGCGAAGGTGCTGAATGTGTACGGTCACCGGAAAAGCTGTTAGAATAGTCATAACTTTATGAATGGCAGGAATAATAAAATTACCGGTATTGGATATATATAAATGAGCGGAAGCATTAAAATTGTTTAATGCGATTTAAATCAATCACTTTAAACTTCTCTAGGAAACTATAATAATCTTATAGGTGAATATTTAATTTTTCGTCGCGTCGAAGTAAAAATAATAACGGTTAATCGATTTTTCTGGATTAAAATTTTCTTTTATAATTGAATATCCTCTCTCATTCAAATTATATTTACTTTATTGGCCAATTAAAATCGAATTATCAATTAACTACGCAGAAATAAATAAAATAAAAATTACCCTAGTTTTGACAGTAACCATGTTCTAATTTTAATATGCAGATTCAATTGTTTGCAATAATATTGATTATTAATGCTACATCAAGATAACATAGTTCTTTTCTTAGCGAGGTTTAGAAAAGGCTATGGTAATTTTTCATTCAGCTATGTAATGAGTTTTATAATTTATTCAAATATTCTTTAATAATAATCAACTATTTTTACAGTGAAATATTAGTTCCCATTCTTTTTGTCACTTTTCTTACTACTTAAAATTTATTGGTTTTTCAAAACACGTGATAAGTACTTACTGATAAGGTTTTACGACACATTTCCGCGCAAAGGAAAAAATCACGTGTCTCCGTATAGTAAAATTTATTGATGGTAATAACAGAATTCTGTAACCGATCTAGATCTGACAAAAAGTTCACGTTGCTAATTTTTACTTTAAATTTTTTCACGAGCAGCGATCGCGCCGTGCAAAAATGATTCCGTCGCTGAAATCCGAACAAGCTCGTGATACCGTGCGCTTCGAGCAAATTTTATACCGTCGCGGCAGGGGAGGGAAGGGAGGAAGGCGCGTCCGGCTGTACTACGTAAATAAGTCGTCGGGGGGCAAAAGTCGCGGCGGGCAATCGATCTGGCCGCGGTTCCGCGTAACTGGCGTCATCGGGAAACCGGAAGAGCGTATATCGTGGTGGCTTAGCGCGGATTTCCGAGAAGTTATAACGTCGCCGGGCAAATGGGGATAGCGGAGGCGGGCGCATCGGCTCCGTTGATTTATTATCTCATCGCCGATGTGTCCCCCTCCTCACTTCGCGCTCCTTTATCTGCCGTCGGGCGGGCCTTTTACAAGGGGAGGCTGCCGCGAGGCGGTACTTTTTTTTTTTTTTTTTGTCGACGCGGATGTTGTCACGCGACGAGAGTAGATCGTCGTTATAGGGATTCTCCGAGGTCTTTGACTTTTGGCCGTCGTATCGCGGGTGATTTGAGCTTCTTTTCGCGAACAGTGTGATATTGATGTATCGATGCGTCGTGCGATAAACGTAATTGAGTTGAGAAAAGTGATCGGTTGTGTATTCCACGTATGGATAAAATAACGGATGATGATGATGAACAATGTAAGAAAATTGAATTGATTTTAAAGGTTTTTAAAATATATTCTAAAGGATATTGCGATAGAAGTTATCAATGAATCATGAGTACACTTTTTTAATATTAATTAACGCTTATATTCGATCTTTATATTTCTTATAATGGAGATCGAAAAAAGACATTATTATATGTTCTTTCCCGTCCTCTCTAACACGAAGTTACTTGAGTATTTAAATAAACATTTTCTAAAACAATTTGAATAGTAATTCATCACCCACTGTGCATTTTTTTTTCTCGACAAAGAATTAAGCGTTGCGCGTTCGTAAAATATATAGTTATCCAATCGGTTATTACGTACACTCACCGAACTTTCTCACTTTACTGCAAACATTTAATCGCCACGGGCATCTCTCGCACCGCAACTGCAAAAAAGAAACGAAAAAAGAAAAATACGAAACGGTCGCGGAGCGGCACACGTTTCGCGCGCAGTTGGCAAAATCGCGCGAGTTGCACGCGAATCGAGTTAAACGAGTCCGTCACGCCCGGGCTTCCGCCGCGTCATTAATTACGCGCGTAGCGCGAGCATTAATTAAGAAAAAAAGGCGGCGGAGGAAAGCGGCCGCGATAGGGCGAAAAGAAAGGCGCGTCGCCCGGCTGCGGGAAAAACACGAGATCGGCGCCCGACTATATATCGTACACACACACACGTCCGCGCGTATTTTTTCGCGCCACCGGAAGCGGATGGGCGATAGCGATCGTCGCGGCCCGATGGAATTTTATGAGGCCGTTGCCGGGGCATCGCCGATTCCCGATGAGCGATTTGTCGCGCGCTCGCCGCTCAATTTCAGATAAGCGAGCGCGCGACGTGCGCATGCGATCCCTCGATCCCTTTCTCGCACGCGGGGCACGCACCTGCGGTACGCCGGGTTGGGGGAGTGAACTATTGGCTTTCGTAATGTTACGCCACTGCCGCGATGCGCGGCTGGGATACTGAATTTTCGTTCTGCGGTGACGGATCGACGGAACCATGATTAGCTGTCGTCTTGAAGAGACGTGGGGCTTTTTGTACCTAAATGAGATGAAATTCAATTTTTAAATAAAAAATTTTAATAGTACCTATATTGCGATTGAATGACCTAAAATTGTTTATGTAGTAAAAGAGTTTTATGATTTCCCATTGTTTAGGTAACTTTTAATTTAAAAATAATGATTTTTAAATTGGTTTTATATTGAAAAAACATAAATTATCAATAAAATAAACTTTAGAATTTAAGTGTTTAAATTAATCATTGCAAGATCAAAGACTTACTTATATGTACATGTAAGTTTATTGACTCTACTAAACGTTTTTTTTTCTTTTTAAACTAAAGTGTTTAGTATAGTTTCAAGGAAATATTTAGTTGAAACTGCTAATGGGTACTGTACCATATTCAACACCAGTTTTCAATTTAATACTATTTTCAGAAATCAAAATGAATAAGTAATTAAACAGGAACATAACATAAAATAACAGTAAATTTAATTCCTTAAAAGATATCAGTATAGGTAAAAAAATTATTTTAAACTGTCGTTCCGATTGTAAATCTCCCAGGAACAAATTTATTAGCTTATCACTAGCGAAAATATGAGCAAATCGAGTCAACATCAAAAAGACTTTTTATTATCGGTTCATTTATCGTTCGTATAAATCACGTAGCGTTTCTTTTTAATCGCGACGGCAAACAACTTTTTCCCATCGCATCTCGCTTCTTCCGATCCCTTTTGACGCGCCAAAAGAAAAGGAGCTACAAATGTACCGGTGGGGGATTATCCGCCATTAGCAGAGTCCCGGGCGATCGGCTCGGATAGTCGCGCGGCTATCTCTCCCGCTGATCTCGATAAGACTTAATTACGCGAAGGGAGAGAGAGAGAGAGAGGAGGGGAGGAGCGGAAGGGGCAAGAGAATGATTCGCGAGAACGCTCGCTCGGTCCAATTTAATGCAGCTGTGGCCAGTGTAACTGATATACCGGAAATGACGCGTGGTTTGTGCAACGAAAAACCTGGATTAGCAACTTATCGGGCGAGAGTGGCGAGGCCTTTTTTTCTCCCGGTTCCTCGTTTTTTCTCTCTTTTTTTTTATTTTCGTTCTTGCGTCCGCGTTGGCACGAGAGCAACTTTGCACCTTACCTCCGGCCAACTTGTTTTTCCGCCGACGAAACGTCACCGCTGATTTTATTGGTTCGATCGGTGAATGCGGTACGTTGAGATATATCGTGACTCGTTACTGACAAAATAACTTCTTTAATCAATTTAGCCGGAACTTCTTAATTGCTTGATTTATAAAATGTAACATATTGAATCCTTTATTTGGGCTGATCAAAGTTTTAACGGTGAAGTGCGTCGTCGCGAGGGTAATGAATTCACGAGTAACCTAGAATCTTGTAGAGGAAAATAGGTGATTTCATATACATTGGAACATTCAATAAATCCAACAGTAATTCTGAGCATCAAATTAGAAATAATTTATTTTACACATTCTTTTTTTTTTAAACAATATATTGTTCATTTATATTACTATACGAATAGGTAGAACTTCAAAAAACTATGAATAATTTTTTATTTCTAAGCTAAAAGCTTTCTGAATTTCTCATTTGTGCCCTCATTTATACATTTCTCACTTGTACATTTTACCACCATTCGATCATAAAAATGTAGGATCCAACTAATGTAAAAGTAACGCTCCCGATCCTATCGCTGAAACTTTCACGTCGCCCATGTGAAATGAAAGAACAATTCGACATTGAAAACTTACAATGATGCAAGCGATTTTCTCGCGTACGACCTGGAAAATTAAATTCCGTGGGAGGGGTGCGCGTGTATATATCGCCGAGTAAAATCAGTCTCGCGTCTCAGTCCAAAGGAAGAAAAGGCGAATTATTAAAATGAGACGAGAGAGGGGGGGAGGAAGCCGGGAGACAATACGGGGGAGGGTAATCGCCGGGGGACCGGAAGCGACCTCGGCAATAATAAACGAAGGAAGAGGATGTTCACACGATTTGCGCGCGCCGCTACCTCCGCGCCTTCGCGCGCACCGCGGAAAAATTATCCTAGCGACGCTTCCTTCGATTCTTCAAGCGTGCACCCCACCGGCTAATTGGTGGTGCCTCCTTCGCGTGCCTTTTCGAATCGCTTTGAAATTTCAATTGCAAACAATATTGTTTACTCTTGGTCGGAATGTAACTTTTTGTTGAGTGACTGGATTTATTGTAGTAGGTCTTATAGGTTTCACTTTAGTAGGGTAATTTAATCTACAATTATTAATAGTAATTTAACATTTTCTTAACTTATGATTCGTTATATGATGCGTAAGTTCTAAACTACTCAATTAATTTTCTGTTTGCATTTCTAATTTGTACGTTTAGTATTTATATTCGCTACAATTTTTTTATCGCTTTTATTAATTGTTTGAAGTAATTTATCGCCCAGTAAAAAGTATGAAATTATCTATCAAAAGGACATATTGCAGCACCGTCAATTATAATAATAGTTCGTATTAATAAAAATTAAACAATCTTAACTTTTCATTTTTAATTTAATGTAAATCGATTTTTTTTTAATTTATTAACCAGAAAATGTTGTATTCAAAAAGTAACATCTGTATAACCTAGATTTACGACAATCGTGATTGTTCACCGTTAGCAAAAAAAAAAGTCTCGGATTTCAATTTCGTAAGATACATTAGGGTGCGCGAAGAGGTTTGCTTGCATCATCAGCCAAAACATGTC
Source organism: Eurytoma californica (assembly GCA_035586675.1). Taxonomy (NCBI): domain Eukaryota; kingdom Metazoa; phylum Arthropoda; class Insecta; order Hymenoptera; family Eurytomidae; genus Eurytoma; species Eurytoma californica. Next base: position 19,686,596 of record JAXIUT010000021.1, read on the forward strand.
GAGCTGTTTCCGGCATTATTTATATCGCTTCCTCCTTACGAAACTGCCAATCTTTCGAATTCCACGTCGGTGTTCGACTACACTTTCTCACGAAGTTTTCGCAGAATTAGCAGTAACTTTTATTAAAATCATTATTCTGCAAATTAATTCGATTAAAATTTATTATACAATAAAATGTATTTTATATTATATATCATTATATTCCTTTAAATATTTTGGTTTACAATATAGTATGTGTTAAAAATTATTGAAGTAATTTCATTTAACTCACATCAAAACTTAAATTATGTTATTATTACCGTAGTTTAATAAGTTCGTAACTAAACTAAATCGTAACTAAATCTCGAAGTTATATTACAAGAATTAACAAAATATAACCAAAAAAAAAATCCTCAAAATGATGGTGCTCTCCTCGAGAAAAAAATTTCTCCGAAAAAGCTGTCTCCCCCAAAGCCGTTTCCCTCCACGTCCTTCGCGAAGGCAAAAAGGAGGAGTCAAAGGGCGTCGGAGCGACTCCCCGCTCATTGTCATGCGGCCGGCGCTCGTCCGCGCCCGGAATGCAACTCGCGAACACAATGGGGCGCGCAGCGCGATTGTCGATTCCGCGCGCCGGCCGCCCTCTTCCTGTGTCCCTCGGCTCGCGAAATTCCGTCGCGCGGCGCCCCCGCCGCTCTTCGCCGAAAGGGCCGCGTGCCGCGATTGCCGATCGCCGGGGGGCGTCGTTATATTAACGGCGATTAATGCGACACGTACGCGGCGGCCGTCGACGCATGCGAATGCAGCCGCGCGACGTGATCCGTCGGTGCAGCAGCCTCTATATTTGTAAATACGGGACGGCGCGTGCGCGCGCGTAAACACCACGCGAACGCTCGTTTCGTGCGCCGGCGGGGATATTTTTATTCTTTTTCTTTTTTTTTGTTCTTATTATTGTTTGTCGGCGGGAGATCGAAAATAAATAGACGAGCGTGAATTATTGCGTTGGCGACGATGCACTGGGGACGCCGCGGGGTGGAATCGCGGAACACGTGGATATTGTTGGGCGCGTGCAAATTTTTCCGAATAAAAATACAGTCTGCAAAGCAAATTTTTAATAATTCGTATTTTAGTTTGACGCGCGACGCACGTGCTCATTCTTTTTTCTCTTAAAAAAGCTATTTCATTATTATTTGCAATGCCCGAGTGTGAACAGTTCCTTAAAAAAAAAAAACATCTTTCGTTCGTCATGAAGTGCACTTAAAAAGTATATTCACTTTAAAATCTGTGCTTTATCACTAAAACACCCAAGTAAAAGCTACAAACCTAATTAGTCTCTTAAACCCCTCTAATTAACGGGCCGGTCGAGCATGAAAAACGCAACGGTCAGCAGCGGACGTCGCGCATACCCCGAACGAGGAAAACGACGGGCGATTAATCGCGGGTGTGCGCGTTGCGAAAGGAAAGACGCGCCGAGGCTGTCCCTCCCCGCGCGCGGCGCGAGCATTGTATTTCATTCACCGAATGGGCACAACCGCGCGCGCGAGCGTATTATACGCGCACATACGCGCGCCCGTACCGTCGATGAATGAAAACCGCTTCCAGGAATTTCTCGCGAGCTGTCGAATTTAATTGCGTTAATTAGCGCGGACGCCGCCGCCGCGCGGATATACGAAGGCTGCGCTAATAAAATGGAGCGATGATGTACGATGATACAGTGCGAAATGCGAGCGGCGCAGTTGGTCTTTTTCGCGGTTCTGTCGGGCTCTGGTGTTCGTTTTTGGTGTTGTGCCGTCGACTTGAGCAGGGATAAAATGTTTACTTGGGGAATTCAAAGTTTTTTAATAAAATTATGTATATTTTCATATTGTTAGATGGGTATCTAAAAGAAAAATCTAAAAGGAATGTATTTCTTCTAATTGATTATAATTGGGATTACGGAAATATTGTTGTATTCGAATATCCGGATCCGGAAAATACGAAATACACTCTTTACTATACCAGTGCGTTAATGTTAAAATATATGTATATTTGATTAAGATTGTTGTTGATCGGATTATTTATCCGGACATCTGAATATTCAACTAGCCGGATATCCGAGAATTAAAAACAAATTAGATACTTATTCCAGCCCTAATTATAATAATTTAAATACTTTTCAAGTATTTGGTCTAAAATTTTTTGTACCCGTGTGATTCTTAAAATAATCGTAAAATCTCCAGTCGGTCAAAGTCAGCGCGTCGCTGTGGGCTTGATGAATGAAATTGACTTCTTTTTTTTGTGGAAGGCTGCGGAGTGCGTAAGCCGCCGGAAATACACGATTCGAGCGCTCATTGTTTTTGGATTTAGATGATCGTCGGGATTCCGGCATTGGTAATGACGCGGACGTTTTCATTCATTCATTCAGTACAGTATCCTCGTCTTTTTTTTTCGCGGCCGAATTAATAATGCGGATGATCTCAAAAGGCAGAATGAAAAGAGGCTAGCGGCGGGGGGGGGGGGGGGGGAGGGGCGCGGAACCGGGGAGGGAGAGAGTCGTTCATGAGAAACTTTGAATGGAGTCACTTTTACGCACGAGTGCCGACTCACTCACTCTCAATGGCTTACATTCGTTTTACGCTCGTGGATTCGCGCAAAGTGGGAGTTTCCTTTTCGAGCGCCGATGCTCACTGAATTTTTAAGCAACTTTTTCTTCCGCCTGCTCGTTGTCTTATTCAAATTAGCGACAATTATGCGCGAAAGTCATGAATGTTGCACATTTTATTTTTTGCGCGCGGAATATTCCGATCTTGATGAAACAACGTGTTTTTATTATGCAGTTTACCGGCAAAAGGGCGTAACTGCATTTTCAAGTTTTTTGAGCAGGTAATTCCTGTTGCAGAAATATTTCTCACGATCTATATAAGTACAAGAAACAATATTTATTTATTTATAGTGTTATAACTGAAGTGTGTAAATTTTTAGTATCGCACTTCACTTACGTCCTTTTAGGCAATTCTGATGGTGCCAAGTATAAAATTTTATTTACTTGACATAAATGCAATTACATTCATTTTCTGAATAGCCGCAGATTTATTGTTACACTTATAACAACGAAATTTACGCATTTGGTACTTGAACGTTCAAATTTCAAGCATCTTAACCCTATGAAAAACTTAAAATATCAGTTCTCATCTCTCTAAATTCCATTCAGTGAACGGTCACTGTTTTTCAGTGAATATTCACTATTTCCATTAGTGAGGATCAGGTCA
>JAXIUT010000021.1:19709111-19720757 GCA_035586675.1 Eurytoma californica
ACAGTCACTCTATTTAATTAATTTAATTTAAAAATGAATCTTTTAATTTCCTTTCAATATAAGATCGTTTAAAAAATTACGAACATTTTGACATTATCCATTAGATGATGAATGAAGCCTAGAAAGTTCACGAAGACGCAATTAATAAAACAATGAATTCCGAAATCTGTCCGCTGATTCAATAATTGCTTCATCGATCGCGTCCTAATTCAATGAAACGAATCGATATCATAAAACACACACCCCACCCGCCAACTGCTCCAAAAAGGAGCCGCACAGCGTCCCATCGCTTCCGAGGAGAAGGGATCGGCGGGATGCGCGCGTAAGGCAACGTCGGAGCGTTTCGGAAGGCGAGCGACGGAAACGTCGCCGTCTCGGTCGCGAATCGCTCGCGCGCGCCGCGTGTCGGTGGGCGTCGACGGGAAGCGTTTCCGCTTTGCGCGCCGGATATCCTTTCGGCCTGGCGTTCGCGAGCGCGCCCGCGATTATATAGCCGCCTCGCGGCCCCGTTTTCCCGTCCCCCGGCGTATGACCCGCCGACGTCGACGTCGCCCGCGCGACAGATGGCCTCTCGAAGCTTCGGCCGCGCCCATACCGAACGGTGAATTATTTTCGACGCGCCGCTCCGCGAGAAAGTGCACACCTACGCCTGGAGAAAAGGCGATTTTACTTTTTTTGTACGGATTTTTTTTCTTCAGATTTTTATACATTGGTGCAGCAATATATCCATCAGCACAGGTGTGCGTTGTTGATGTAATCATAGAGGGAAAGAGTGACAAAACACTGTACTCGAGATAAAAGTAACTATATTTCAGAAAAAAATTGAACCACATTTTAAGTTTTATTGACTCAATTTTCAATCTAATCGAGAACTTTTTCATACTACGAGAGTAGTTTACTATTAATTTAGTAAAATACAAATTTTTCTTCAGTAAAATTTTGAAAATTTTGTAGAAACTTTACTAGATAACATAAAATATAATGTGTGTTTCTTGAATCCTGAAACATTCGCTTCGACTGAAAATGAAGCCATTGGAAATTTACAGTAGTTTAGTTTCATTTTAACATAAATATGAAGATCTTTTTCTTTTCATCCTTTTTCGTTATCGAAATACAACTGTCAAAAAAAAATGTCTCTTTTGCAAGATAATAAAATATTTTTCATTACTTAAAGATTATCTACTTACAAATGAGTTTAAAAGAAATAATATAAAAATGCATTTATTAGTAAAAATAGCGACGTGCACGGAACGAAAGGTTCGAAAAATTTTCTCACGAAAGCGTACAGTCGTCATAAGCGAAATTCCAGTCAGCGAAAACACACAACAAAAGCCAATTCTCGAACGGCGGCGTTAAATTTAACGAATTCTAATTTACTTCTCACTTACGCCGTGAAATTCAACACATACGTCTAATCAATCCAGCACACTCCGAGCCTCGGGCACTAAAAAAAAAGAAGAAAAGAAACAGCCGAGCGAAAAATCGTGAAAAAAAAAGATCGCTCACCGTCAGCGAATCGAGCCACGTTCCTTCGTGTTTATTTACCGAAAACACTTCGCATATCTACAAAAAATGTTTAAAATCATGTAATTACGTATTTAAGGAGTAATTCCGGTTTAAATAAATTATAGCACATTAAGAAACTATTAATGCGCAAAGCAGGAGATTATTATTACAATACAAGAGAAGTAGCAAAGTAAAGAGAACATAGCAACTTAAGATAATAGATTATAAAACGATGTATTGATCAATTCTGCTTAAAGCGAGTGCAATCTGCAAAACGATGCTTTACGCACTCCTCATCCAAATCTTGCGCTTTTCACAACGAGAATAGACTCTCAACTACTGTTAAGCGCTCCAAGTTTAAAAAAAAATCCAACGTAACGAAACGAAGTTGATCCCCCGAGCGTATCTCCCATGAATCAAATCCGAGCTGCTGGCGCGACCTCCGGCCGTCAGTCAGCTCCCGCCCGCCACCCCCGCAAGCGCGATAATGCGAGTGACAACGGATTTTTTTTCTCTCTCCTCGCGTCAACCGGCGCGCGTACGTGGACCGAGCGAGAGAGAGAGAGAGGGAGCCGTAACCCAATGCCTCGGAGAGGTTGGACTCGCGGGGCAGCCTTGAGCCTCTTCCCACACGCGAGTATCACGTGCCAAGTATGGGCCGCGCGCTTGCGGACCTCGCCGACTTATTAATTCAAGCGAGGCACATCGCGAGAAATGCTCGCGTTAAAGCCTCGCCGCGAGTTTGCGGGCGGAAATTCCTCGGGCCGGCTTCGCCGAATTTCCAGCGGGGAGCTTGCGAAATGCTTGGGAGATAACGACGCTGGACGATTGTCGCATTGTAGATTCGTCCGCGATAACGAGGATATTGGGTTGCTGTGCTCCGGAGGCTTGACCGCACTTTTCGATGGAAAGACAGTGTGTGTTTCTTCGAAACGCGGAGGACCGGCGGCTCGCGTTAGACGTAGCAGAAAATTTAAATACAAATCGGTGTTAAGAATGTAATTTAATTGGAAAACGTAAATGAAACGTCGATGAAATGTATTTTAATTGAAAATTATTGCACTAATTTACAGCCGTTGTAAGCCGCAAGATCTCCGTGAATTAATTAATCGATTGTGGGATACTGCGCGTACTGTAAGAAACACTTTGCATTTGAATTTTTTAAATAATTTAAAGAAATTTAAAGAGATAGCAGATTGTGCTCTTGAGCGCGGGGCATCGACTTCTCCGCATCTCGCAGTTGGCCGTACAATACGAACGCATGAATGAAGTATTGCGTCTGGCTGAATACGATGTCATTTCATCAGCTTGGTTTATGGCTTTGCTGACTGCGGTGAAATGATCCAGCTCCGCATTATATTTTTCTTCTACCTTTTATAAGAAGATTATATATGTACTGTTCAACTCTATTCTATTTTATCCCAAGACTTTGTAGGTATTCCACGAGCGTATATTATGTGCATAAATCGTGGCCTGTTAAGTTGTAAATACTTGGCATATTAAAATTTTACGGTTTATTTTACCGCATTTTACTTATCAATTAACCATTGATGATTTATGGCGTGTGCAAGTAGTTAATTTTTCCTTTTTTGCATATCTAGTTTTTATTTTTTAATAAATAAATAAGTAAATTAAATTTATTCCACAAGCTTTCTCAATTTCGAAAGTACCGAATTTTCGTTAAATTACGAAAGTAACTTGCAATACGAAAAAAAAGATAATGCTATATGTGCAACGTATAAATATTGAATCAATTTGTACACATTCCCGTCTCATTATTATCAAACAAAAGCTTTTCAAAGTTCATTAGCATTCAGGTTAACGACTGGATCATCCTAAATTTTCCTTCGACGTGTACACGAAAACAAAGAGCAGCTTTTCTTTGCACAAGCCACTTATCTCGCGGCACTATTTTTTTAGCGTACAGTAGACTCCGGTGAGTCACTTTGTTTACAAAAAATTAATTCCAAACGAGGCAACGCTCCCAAAACCTTCGACCGCGAATACCGAAACTACAGCAGTTGTACGAATTGAAAATAGTTATTTACGCTACGAGGGCGTAAAGTTACTTTTTCGCACGGGTGCGTAAAGCGTTACTTTACGCACGGTTCAACGCGAGGAGTGCGCAGAGTGAAAAAATTTTTCCAAATTAATTTTAAAAAATCATCCCGTGGCTCTCGCGCGCCTTAGCTACACTCCTGAGTCGACGGCCTCTCTCGAAAACGCGCGCGCGCGCGACATGGCCGCCGCGGCCTCGCCGCCGTCGAGAAAACTCTCTCGTTGCCTCTTTCTTCCTCTCTCTTTCCCTCGCGCGGGACCCCGCGGCCACGCTGCACCGAACCTTTTCGATTGTGTACCCGGGCGGCCGCCGGCGTATCTCTCCCCGTCTCTCGCGATTTCGGCCGGCCGCTCCCCCTTGCACCCCGGCAAAAATCAAACTTGGCATTAAACTTTCGAAGGAGACACTCGGTGCGCACCGCGAGCTGGCTCCTTTCATTTATTGCCTCGCGCGTTTTACTGCCAGGGCATAGGCTGTAGCCGGAGATGGGTCGATTCGCGCGTAACGCGTGCACACGCCGCAATGAAAGGAGCCGATCGCCCATTCTGCAGCCGGGCCTCTGAAAGGCATGAATGCGGAGCGTATGTTCTACACCGGTGGGTGTACTACGCGGAATTCCAACAGTCACCGCGACTATATGCAGTTCCTCTCATCCCACGTTCTCGGAAAGAAAAAAAATCGCTTTTCCCCGATGACGAGGGCTACAGCGACGGTCGAGTGTATACTGCTCCCCAGTCATGTGTAGATATATAGATATATATACAGATATATATATAGATATATATATATATAGGTACACAGGAGGTGCGCGTTGCTATCGTCAAGGGAAGAGAGCAGCAGGTGGAGCGTGGGCGCTCCCCCGACGGCGTTCATTCACATTTTTCCGGGGCTTCGTGAAAGAAATCGACGAGCGATTCGTCGTCGATTCACGAGCGCCGCGTACGTACGTGCGGTCGCTTGAATGAGTGCGTGTGCGGCACACACGCCGCTCAATCGAACGGGGAGCTACGCCGCGCGTATATATATATATACGCACACGCGATCGCGGCGAAGCGTAAAACTGGTCGGTACTCGAGTCGCCGCTAGATGGCGAGGCGCCGATCGGCGCGCTCACGTGACGCGAAAAATTCGCCCGTGTGTCGAAGTGCGCGCGCGAGGCGGGCGCATGCCTGTCATTCATTAAAACTGCGCGATTTTGCCAGTGCCGATTCCGCGCCGTAAACTACGCGCGCGCGCGCGCGGCGTAGTATACCACCTTCGGCGGCGTAAGCGATGCGACCGCGGCGCCCAGGTAGTTTACCCGCGACCATTCAACGAACTTTTTTTCCCCCCGTCGCGCGAATATATTTATGAATGAGCGGCGCGTAAACAACGCGGCGATCGGTGGGTCGCGCGCAGCCGCGACGCTCGCGGACCTCGCGAGAAGATCGAGGACAGCGGAAGAGGAGGAGGAGGACGCGCCGGGGGGAGAGTGTATAGGAGGAGGCCTGGGCAGAGGAGCAACAAGAGCAGCGCGAAATAGAGATGGATAGCTAGATATATACGCGAGGGAGCGGCGAGACGGAAACAGAGCAAAAAACTACGGGGCCTGAGCGCACACGCGGGGATCGGTTGCTTCTCTCTCGCCGCGATGCCCTCGCTGCTGCGCCGCCGACGGACCAGGTATACGCTCAGTTAAAATGTATACACACACGCGAGTCCCTCTCGCTCTTGGTCAATATCACTTTTCACGTGTGTTTCACTCGCGCCTCGTGAACGAGCCTCTCCTACGGCGAGCGTACGTGTGTGCCCACCTCTCTCCCCCCGGCTCATTCTCGCTCGGCCGGTGTATATAGCTCGCGCGCTCGCCCCGCGCGTGTGTGTGTGTGTACGTGAGCCTCGCGCGCGTGTGCGGTGGGCGCGCGTAGCGCGAGCTATTTCTGCGGACGTATAAAATAAGCAGTGAATGAAGCCCGTTTACTGGCGGTCAACTTAAACGGAGACGGAGCGAGCGGGCGCGCGAGAGAGAGGGAGTCAGAGGCTCGCGCGCGCTCGCACACAGGCGCGCGGGCTCACGTACGGCGGAGCGCGACGAGCGGCGGAGGAGGCGAGGGGGTGGCTGCGGCGGCGGCGGCGGCGGCAGCGGCGTGAGGGGGGGGGCACCGGGCGAAAGAGAAGGCGAGAGAGAGGAAGGAGAGGCAGTAGCGGAGCAGCCAGCGTAGGGCTCGGCTCGGCTCTTCCCTCCCGTATTTCAACCGTGTAACGCTCGCGCCGCAGAGACTCAGCGCGAGCGCGCGCGCACACCTCTCGCAGCGCACACAGGATATACACACGGTTCATTGCGGTGTGTACCGCCCGTCCGCGAGTGCCGGTTGCGAACGCGACCTTTCAATATTTTTTTCTCGCCCGCGAGAAAGAGAGAGAGAAATTCGACGGGACGCCGCGCACGAAGGAGAGAGACGGAGAGTAAGCGGAGGCCGATTATACACTCCGCGGCCGGAGAGAAGAAAGCCAGATAATAAACAAGGCGTACGGCGGCAGTCCGCGGCAGCAGCAGCAGCAGCAGCAGCAGAGCGGCGGCGGCCAGATATATATTTTTGTACTTTCCACGAACGTGCCGAGAAGAGCGGAGCGCGGAGCGAGCGGCCAAGCGAGCGAGAGAGAGACTCTCCTCCTCGGCGATCTTCTATCTGGCGCTCGGGAAGGCGAGAGCGAGGGACTCGCCGGGGCACAAGTGTGACTGCGCCGCTCTCGGCTCCGTCTCTCCCGCGGGCCTCCCCGCGACGCTGTGTTAGTGTCCTCCGCGCGCTCTCGCTCGCACTCACACACGCGGACGGCCGCGCACTGCATAAGCGCCGCGTTTTCCCGTGTGTGCAGCCGGAGCGCGCGCTCTCTCGTGCGCACAGCGCGGTATACGTACACCGCGGGCAGCAGCAGCAGCAGCAGCAGCAGCCGATCCGGGCGCCCGACGCCGGCCTCGAATGTCGAGACCGGACGACCGGCCCGACGACGACCTCGGCCCCGGCGCGGCGGCCGCGCGAGTTTCCGGTGGTGCTTCTTCCTCTTCTTCTTCGACGTGACGTGGACCGCCGGCAGAGCCGCGCTCGGCGCAGAGCCCGTACAGCAGCGTCGCGCGTCTACACATCACGAGAAGAAAACCGAGCGGAGTGCGCGAGAGCTGAGCAACGCGGCGGGAGCGCACGGCCGATCCCACGCCGACCCCCCCGCGTGCACATGAGCTCATCGTTCGTGGTGCAAGGTGTTTAGATAAGTGTGGAAGTGTGGATACCTTGGACTGCAACCCGGCGCCGGCGCTGCCACCGCGGCGTCCACCCTGGCCCAGCAGCCACCCGTGCAGCGGCATCAGCACCGGCAACCGCTGCGGCACCGGCAGCAGCAGCGGCGGCAGCAGCAGCAGCAGCAGCACCAGCACCTCGGTATCCTCGTCGACCACCTCGCTGGCAGAGCCGTCGTCGACGCTCCGCGTCAGGCAGCAGCGAGCCATTGCCGCCGCCGCCGCCGCCGCCGCTGCGCCGCCGGTATTAACGCCGCCCAACTACCCTGCGCCTCCGCGGCCGCCCAGTCGAAACGGTGAGTCGAGCGCGCCGATTTTTTTCACTTCATTATTTCTTTTACGCTGTGTGCGAGTGTGTCATGGATCTGGAGGGTGTGCGTGTGAGTGTGGGATACGTGCAGGAATCGGTCAACTTCCGGTTTTGACGGGGCGAGCGCGCGCATGAGGCCGCTCACGTCGGCACCGAGCCCCGACACTCTCGGTTTTATTGCGATGCTTGCGCATTATTGCGATCTCGCCGCTTGAATGATTCGCGGCGAGAGGAGAGTTCAGGGACTCTTGCGGCGAGAGGTCGTCAATCAGTATCTCGTTGACTTATTATTATCCTTTTTTCTTTCTAAAATATTGTAAACTTCAATGAGGTATCGTTGACGCGCGATGATGAATGGGCGCGCATTGATCAGCGGCCAATCGATTTGTTTTCACTGCTAGGAAACACCGAGAGCTGCCGATCAATTTTCGTTCGTCTCACTTTATTTAGCGAGTCGTAATCAAACTCCCGGAATTTGACGATATCGGGTGCGCGCGACGACGTCGCGTAGGTACCGTTGCAGGTCGCCGGTGCGTGCGCACTTTCGAAAATGCATTATTTTTCTCGGCCGCGGCGGGCGTATTGTGCACTGGGAACCGGAAGTCTTGGCTCGCTCGACTACTCCGCGAGGTGTGCGACGCCGAGTTACGCGCGAGGTAATTGAATCGTTTAATTCGTTCGTGTCAATGAACCATTCATAAAAGTCGGCGATCGAGTCGCGAGGTAAAAAAATGTGGTTTTTATCTCCAATCTTGGAAAAATGTCAGGTAGCGCGCGAATTTTTTATTACGCTCGACTGCTGTACTTTCCGAGAGAATTTTACATTGGTCTACTTTTTCGTATCGTTTCGTTTTAAAATTATTTTCAATCGTTGTTTTAATAGAGCAGCTAAGCAATTTTAATCGCTCGAATAAAAAAAGAAGTTTATTAATTAATTACCGATAACCCAATGACCCAGAATATAAAATAAGCCGCGCGACTGATTTGCCTGCAATATTTTTAAAATCTGTTAGCGAAACGAGAATAGTCAATCGACAATTATTAAAAGATTCGGCCACTCCTGTTATTCACTGAAATAAAGGAGGAAGGAGGCGCTGTTTTGGGAGTCTATAACGCGTCGAGCGAGGCTAAATTCCTTCTCTAAAGTCCATTGACCTTGACGGACCATAAAACAAAAATTCAATTAATTCAGCGTCTCCCCAGTCATTCTAACACGACTGCATTCTCTGATACGCGCGTATCTATAAATCAAGTTTGGGCCTGGCATTCCTATAAAAGCCGGTGTTGTGTACAACAATAAAAAGAAGCAACAAAATACAAAGTTATTCTTTAGCGATTTGATGAATTCCCTCGCAAGCCGGTAGCCGAACATTAACGCGGACCTAAAATATATATCTTTCGTGAATAATCGAAAAGCACACGTTGCTGTGTTCCAATTATTGACTGTGAATAGTTACCCGTTTTCCTTTAATTTATTTGGAAATAGAAAAGTGACGTTTCGATGTTGTATTAATGTCGGCAATTTAAACACAATTTTAAGAGAATTTCTAAAATTACATTTTAATTATTGCCACCAGTGCCAGGCATCAATCTAGCGGAGTGACAAAAAAAAAAATAAACTTTGGAACCTGACAATCTAGGTGACATAAAATATCTAATTAATTTGATCTCAATACTGTATACACTTATCAGAGCGTGAAATATTATTTTCATAAATCTCTCGTGAAACCCGCCGTACGTTTAAATGACTTAAACAAACAAATTTTAACGCACAAACTACTTTTGTAGGCCAAAATTGAATTCGCTTGAAAATGTTCCTTCGGCAAAAATAAACTCGCCTGAGGATCCTCAAAGTTCCTCCTCACCGAAGGAAGCTGAATGAAAAGCCGCTCAAGGAAGTGGGTGGCAGGCGGGAAGAAGGGAGGGGGGGAACTATGTAGAAAGTTTGCGAGAAAGTCGCCCGCGCGTTTCCATCCGCACTCTACCGTGGCGCGGCCATAAAACGTCACGGGCTGTATCTCCGTCTCGCTCGCTCGCGTGCGACGTTCGCGTATACCTGAACGTAGGTAGGCCTGCAGTGAAATCCGGCGTCGTCGTCGCCTCCTTCATGAATGAAAGCAGCTCTCCTCTCTCTCTCTCGCTCGCGCTGGCGCACACGGTCGAGAGCTCGTCGAACGCCTACCTTACTTAGGTGTGTCCCTCGCCTCCGTCGCGACTCCTACGTTCGTTATCGCGGGCTGTGTGCCTTTTTTTTTCGCGAACGCCGTTTGCGACACCTTCCACGAGCCGTCGAGCGGAAAATCTCGACGCTGAAATTCTCGTGCGCGAGTTCGGTACACGCGTCCAGCGCTGCACGCGTAATCGCTCGATTAGGCGTAATGAAATTTGCACAGCCGAATTGGTCGATTTATTCATTCGGAGATCGAGCGTTTAATAAGTCTCCGAAAAATTTATGGATTTTTCCTTACTTTATTTTATTTGTTTTTTTTTTTTTTTTTTTACTTTAGAAAATAAACGTGATTTACAGAAAATTATAAACTGTCGAATTTGCAAATCATACTTTAACGATTTTTCACTTACGTTGGTTTTAAACATACCTGAACATTTTTTACAATCTTTATAATCAGTATATCGTGAGAATATTGTGTTATTGAAATCTTGATTGCCACTTAACTAACTTTATTTATTATTATTAAAAAAAAAGTAGTTCGACAAATCTACATTTTCGAAACTCCATTCAAATAGCCCAGTGATCTTCTTAGCACATCGCATTAAGAAAACTACCTACCGAGCACACGGTTCCCACGTGCTCCGAAATCTTCGAACCGTTTCAAAAGTCCCGTCGTTGCACAACGTTACGCTCCACCCACGGCCGATCGTTATCATCGGAACTCCGAAGGAAAAAAAAAAGAGAGAAGAAACTCCAAAAAGGTAGACTGTGGCGAATCTTCGCGAGCCCCTCTCGTGGGCGAGTTATGTGCCCAGGGGAGTGTGGAGGTGATCGTCGCAAGGCGCAGCCGCGGATTAGGAATCGGCCGGCGAACGAGGCCGGTTGCCGCCGCCGTCGATTGTGCAAGCGGAAAAACTTGCGGCGGAAGGGGACACAGGGGTGGGGGGGGAGGGGGGGCGAGTGGGCGGAAGCGGGCTATTTGCATTTTTCATTCATTAACGACTGCCGTGTATGAACGAGCGCGCCGCCACAGCGCGGCCATTCAGCGCGAGCGGCTCTCAAAATCTCTTGTGTACGCGCGTTACGAGAGCGCGACAGCCTCGGCCTTATACGCTCCTCACCGCACGCCCGCTCGTTCCTCCTCTTCTCTTTTTTTTTCTTTTTTTTTTTTAATTCTTCATCCTAGTTTCCTCGCCATTTTTATCTCGTCCGCATAAGCCGGCCTTTGTCGAGGCATAATCTTTCTTGAGAAATCGCTTTTCAAAAGTCATCCTTCTCTCTTGAAAAAAAAAAAAGAGGGTAATTTGTTTCGTTTAAAGAAAAGTCCAGAGAGATATCGCGAGCGACAGGAAAACGCTATGGGAGATATCTGGGCTGGCGTGCAAAATAGATTCGTTTTCATCCTCGTGTGTAGCGGCTTCTCGGAAGCTCGGCGATCGTCGCGCAAAAGCCCGGCGTATACACGCGAAGAGCGAGAGAGGGCGATCGAAGCCGCCGAAGAGGAGACGAGTGTATACGTCCGTATAGGTATACACGGAGCTTGCTACACGCAGAGAGCGCGTTATCTCTGTTTACCCACCCGGTTATCGTGGCATGCGTGCCTACCTCCTCCTCTCTCTCTCTCTCTCTCAGCCTCCCTCTCGCTTTTCCTGTCTCTCCTCTCTTTCTCTCTCTCTCTTTGGCTCTCTCTTTTGCCTACACGCCGTGTAATCTACACATTCGGACGGTCGAGTCGAGAGCGGACAAAAATTTTCTCCGCGCGGCAGTGCGGTGCGGGAACCGTGCCTTTTACGAAACGCGGTGCCGAAATTTTCGAACGACCGCCGCGCGCTTTCCACACGCGCGGTTTTTTTTTCGTCGCTCGCGCCGAGCCGCGCGATACGCGCGAGGCGATAAAAACTACGCGTAGCTCGAACACGCGGAAGATACCCCGGCGTCTTTTTTTTTCCTCTCCTCCAGCATTGCGCGCGGAATTCCATCTTCGCGCACCGTCTCGACAGAGTCTGACTCCTCAAAATAAACGAAATGTTTACTTCGGACAATCGGCGGAGTAAAGGAGTTTGTCGAGACGATTGATTTTCGATAAATTATTTTTTGACGCCCCTCGCGGTCGCCTCGGCGCGCGAGTTCGGGCACGCGACCCGGTCGCGCATCTTGCGCCACAGCGTCCAGAAATTGCGGCGCGCGAACTCGGTATAACTTACCTGTTTATCGAGCCTCCCCCGATGTTATTTAGATTACCTTGGCGAGCGCGGCCCGCGCACCCGAGTCAGTTTAGTCTGCGAACGATAAAAGCCCCCGGTGCTCGGTGGCCCGTAGTAATAGTA
>JAXIUT010000021.1:19723566-19737287 GCA_035586675.1 Eurytoma californica
CGCCGCCCGCACGGGCTCGGTGTTCGCCTTCGCGCCCTTCATCGGCGCGCTGGCGGCGCTGGCGCTGGGCGACCGCTCCGGCAGCGTGGCGATGGCCGTGGGCGGCGCATTGATGCTCGCCGGCGTGGCCCTGCATCTGGCCGAGTCCCATGCCCACGAGCATATGCACGAGGCGCTGGACCACGAGCATGCCCACCGCCACGACGACGGCCACCACGACGACGGCCACGCCGCCCAACAAGCACCAGCCCGCCGGCCACGAGCGCAGGCCCCACCACGGGCCCAAGCCGGCGCACCGCGCGCGCCCGGAGCCGGCCGCCGGGCGCTCGCGCCGCGGCCAGACCGGCGCCGTCACCAAGCAGCCGGTCAGCTTCACGAAGGAGCCGGCGACGCGGCTGGAGGGCCCCGGGGGCCCCGGCCAGGCCGCCAGCCTCTCCATCATGTGCGAGCGCTGCGGGCGCTGCCGGTGCGAGAGCTGCCGGGAGCCGCCGCCGCTGCCGAGCCGCTGGCTCTGCGACAACGCCTGCTTCTGCAGCGCCGAGACGGTGCTGGACTACGCCTCGTGCCTCTGCTGCGTGAAGGGCCTGTTCTACCACTGCGCGGACGGGGGCGGCAGCCTGGGGGCCGCCGGGCCCTCCTCCGCCCTCGAGTCGGACGAGCTCGGGGGCGGCGGCTGCGCCGACGAGCCCTGCTCCTGCGGCGGCCCCCGGGTGGCCGCGAGGTGGGGCTGCCTGTCGGCGCTGGCCCTGGCCCTGCCCTGCCTCCTCTGCTACTGGCCGCTGAGGGGCTGCGTGGCGCTCTGCGAGGCCTGCTACGCGAAGCACGCGACGCAGGGCTGCAGGTGCGAGCCGCGCGCCGGGGCCCCGTCGCCGACGTCCCAGGCCCTGGCGACGGCGCAGCTCTCGGAGGCGCTCATGAGGGACTCCAGGGACCCAGAGAAGCGGCTGCTCGACCCGCTGGAGCCGCTGGGCCCGGAGCTCTGAGCCCCCGCGCAGCACACACATACACACACACAACCCATCACTGTATTGCATTAGTACAACGGTTGCATTTAAGTCGCGGCGGGAGCACAGCAGCGACCAGAGAGAGAGGAGGCTGCGAACGAAGGGACGACGCACGCTAAAATACGTCTTTTTATTTATTAATTATTCTCCGGAGTGGCTGCCGCAACGGATTGTCGAGCACGAGTGCAAGTGGAACGCGAGATCAAGAGGTGTGCGTGGTTAATGACGAACTGAGCGAGCGCGCCGTCGCCGACGATCTTACACTGGGAGTGCGATTTCACGAAGGTCGGAGCAAGAGGACGGACGGAGAATGTACACAAGTGCACCGACGATTAAACAGCGACGACGACGCGCGCGTAACACGACAGAACGAACATATAGATAGCTCTATGTTTATTATACATATATAAATAATGCCTATATAAACGCGTGAGCGAGCGAGCGTGAGAGAGGGAGAGAGAGAGAAAAGGAGAGTGTGTGAGCGCGAGTGAGTGGGAGCGAGGATTATATATATATAAAACTGCAAAGCGTCAAAGTGTTGCGGGCGAGTGCGTGCGCGAGTGTGTGAATCCAGAGGAAAAACTAAAAAAATATATATTGTATATTACATTTGTATAAAGAACAAAACTTTTCTACAGTTTATTTATTTGTGGGGCGTAACCGCGGGTTTATTATACACAATTATTCTCGCGATGCAAGGCGCGCGACGGCGACGAGAGATATTTTTTTTTTTCAAAACGTTAGGGGACCGACACCAGAACGAATTTCCTTTTTTTTTATTATTCATCAATTTTTTTTTCATTATTTTACTGCTATTTTCTTTCTTTCGGTGGAGTTACGACTTAGGAAGGTACGTCAGCGCCGAGGACCGATACGAACGTTTTTTCGTTGAGAGAATATAATTTTTTTATCGCTATTACTACTATTAATATTATTATTACTATCAATACTATTATTATTAATATATTATTATTATTATTACTATTATTACTATTATTATTATTTTTCGTTTTATTTTACGAATGAAGATCCACGCAAAAAAAAAAAAAATTACGCTCGGTCCTCGGTCGGAAAGTAAAACGAAGCGAAATAACAAAACACGAGGAAGGATTGATAAAAGCACTCAGGTGTCGCCGCGGGCCGGCGCTCGGCGAACGAAACCGCGAGTTGTATACGCGCATCGTGTTAGGGGCTTCCTTCGCGCGAGCACGGCGGCGGCGCACGCGGAAAAAAACACGCGATAAAGGGACGAGGAATCTTTTTTTGTTTTTATTTTTATTTTTTTTTTTTTTTTTTTTTCAATTAATTTAAAGCAAAAAAGGATGGATCGCGGGAGAGGACAATGAACAATCGATACGGACTAGAGAAAGAGAGAAAGCGAGCGATAGAGAGATGTAGGGAGATAAGAGCGCGACAGAGAGGGAGAGAGTGACTACTTTTTTTCCGAGAAAAAAAAAACTGTTTCTGACGGGGATTGTTGTCGGGTGTTTTGACTTTATTAATTTTTCCAGTATTATCTAGTCTTGCGAACGTTTTTGTCAACGCGGAAAAGCACGGTATAGGCTTTCTTTTCGATCGGAGCGAACACACGCGATTTATTATTGTAAACTACGAGCGAACGGGCGGGAGTGAATGCGAGCGAGCGCGTGCGAGAGAGCGTATATATTGATTTATATAATATATATATACAGGGAGAGTCGCCGGCGGTTACGGCTATCAGCGGCGACGAAATTTTACTCGATGGCGTAAGAGAAAAATGTTTTTTTTTAAAAAAAAAGGAACAAGATTTAAAAAAGAAAATATATAGAAAAACACCGGAAACGACGGGAGGAGTCCGAAGAGCCCCTGCAGCATCTTCATCGGCGCGGCCTTCGCTCCTCGGGGCCTCGACAGCGAAGAACGAATTCATTCCTTCTGCACCGATTTTTATTTCTTCTACATACTTCGTAAAGGAAAACGTTACTACACTAATGAACGAGTGAGCGAGTGTGTGTGTGTGTGTGTGTGTGTATGAGTAAGAGAATGAGAGAGAGAGAGAAACAGTTGAGCTTCGTATCCGCATCGCGTCTGCACTCATACTCGAAGGAAGGGACACAAAAAAAAAAGGGAAAGCGGTCGAGGAAAGGCTCGGATTCCCGTTCGCTAAGCGACGACGAGCAGGCGCGGCCGAGAGTCCGCGAGTCGCATCCGAGCGCATAGCCGAGATAACTTTTGTAACGGGGCGACTCGCGCGACCAGATTTAAACTAAACGAATAAAAAAAGATAAATCACGCTATCACTTCTATGGTACTCTGTAACGCAAAAAAAAAACCTTCGTCGATGTATAAAAAAAAATGAAAACAAACGATACTAGTAATGTAATTAAAGTCCAATGAAGAATAATAAAAAAAAAATGCAAAATGTTAAAGGTTTTTAAATAAGCGTCGCGCCGAAGGGAGGAATCGCTCGTCGCGGCTCCTCGCAAACTTCCAACGAAATCCGATGAATGAAACGCCGGAGGAAGAGAGCGAGAAAAAAAAGAAAGGATAAGGAGAGCACCGACGGAATGAATGAGTCTCTCGTCGGTTCCGAGAAGTTTGCGCGGAGCCGCTCGTTGCATTTCACGCGCAAATGAGAGATAAAGAGAGACGGAGACTCGGCTTTTCTTCGGCCGCGGAAAAATCCGAGGCTTTCCCCGAAGGAAGCCCCGTCCGCGCGGGCCTCCCGATTCCCCCCGGCGGCGCAACACCTCCCCCTCCCATTTATCGAACTACGCGCGAAGGAGGTAAAGAGATGCGAGAGGAGTGGATGAATGCAGCGTGTGTGTGAGAGAGAGAGAGAGAGCGTCGACCATTCGTTACCGTTTTTTCTTATTACGTCTTTTTTTTTCTTGCTGTTCTCTCTTTGCGCGCGGCCCACCGCGCGCCTCCCCCGCGGGGTCGCGGACCTTCGACCGGGGCGGCGGCGCGCGGGGGCGGGGAGGAGAGGCCGCGCGACAGAGTGCACGAGGGAGCGACTGTGCGCGCGCGTGAGCGAGTGTGTGTGCAAGAGAGAAAGAGAGAGAGATGACTCGCCAAGAATCGAAAGGAGAGCGACAGGCATCCCCTTTCATTAACTGTATAAGGCCTACACACGCTCTGTATATGTCTTGTAAATATATATATTTGAAAAAAATTACTCAGCTCTCGTTGTGTAATCTTGCACCTTCACCGATACCGCCCTCACCTTTCCTCACGCCGTTCACCTTGCCTTCCGTCGACTTGTTCTTATAGAAAGATAATCCGTACACTTTTTTTTCGCTTCAATTTTATTCTTATCAATTCAATTCTCTTTTATTTTTGTGTTAAAATACGTTTTATTTTTATCAATAATAAATTCAACGGTAAATACATTGCAGTTTCAATTTTCCACCGCGAGCAACGTCGTTTCACGAAAAATCGAGTAAAGCGCGAGCTAACTGCATTTACGAAATAGATCGACGCTTATTAAAAAGCTAACGTAGTTTCTCTCCGGGCGGAAGGTAAAAAAAAAAATCGTTTTTCCACCAGCGCGTGCCAATCTGCCGGGCGCGGAATTCAATTTAGTACCTGCCGAGCGGCGCGGCTCACGAAAAAAAAAGGAGCAACAACAATTTCCGAGGTGGAGGCCGTGACGGCTCGAAAGCTGCGCGCAGTCGCCCGGAGGAGGATCTGCCGCATCGTAGCTCTGCGCTCGGGCAACCTTTGCCCCCGAGACTCGTCGACGCCGTTGAAATTAATTGGAATTAGACGAGCCCTGCCAATTAATCCGGCTCCAGGACTCTTCAGCGGCGGGAGATAAAAGTGAGCGCGAAGAACGCGCGAGAAAATTCGCGACGGGAGAACGAGACGCTCCTGCCGAGTGTGCGCTTTATTTTTAGAGCATTATCATTGATGAATAAGTCACTGAAATAGCACTTTCCGCTCGCGAATCGACTCCCGATACAATTAGTGTCTTCGGCCGTTGGAAAATATTTCGCGGACTCGCCGAGATAACTGCGTGTATTACATACACAAAGTACGCAAAATCGCTGTTTTTAAAATTCAAGAAAAGTCGGCTAAATTTCGTTTTATCGCCGCGCGTTGATTTATTGAATTCTTCTATTTCACTTTATCGCTTCCTCCGGCTTTCTGGTCGACGTATTCGAGACGATCCGTGGGTATGATTTGTCGCGCCGATTGCGGACTTGGCTTCGCAAAGTTCCTTCCCGGGAAGCGCGTGCGCGTAAACTAAGCCCCGTATATAGTGTACTGACGTTCGTAAAACAGTCGCGCGAAGTGGCAAAAGCGCGTTAGTTAGATATCGAACTGTTTAACCTAATTCGGAACTACAGATGGACTTTTTTTTTAAATGTAGAGTTTTAAATTTATTTTAAGTTTGCATGGACTGTAAATTTCATTCAAGTAAAGCTTCAAACGTTAATGGTACAATAAATAATTTACGTAAATTTAGAAGGATTCCGATTTGGGATTATTAAGTAGCTAATAAAGTTAATCTGTTGGAATTGGAAAAGTGTTTAAGAAGATATAAAGTAGCAGGAATTGTTAAAGCATCAAAATTCCGTTAATAACTCATTTTTTTATGCGAAAATGAATTAACTTTTGGATTTTTTTTGCTACGTAATTATTCGTATTAAGTAGTTAATTACATAGGTACTACATTAATTTCAATTTTGAAGCTTCCTGGTCTATTTAGAATTTTAAATCAATTAAATGAAAATTTGATAGAAAAAAAAACTTTTTACAGTTTTTAACGAAATTCTTGCTACTTTTTTATTTCTCAATTTTGAAATTTGAATGTTAAATTGAAAAAAAGGAAAATAAATGTTATTTGTAAATTGCAATCTTTATAACTTTTCCACTAACTTTTGAAGCCGCGATCGTACAGCCTTTACAACCTTAAGGGTAGTGTTTTAAATCGATTGATTCCCATTCTCGGCGTCGCGAATTACCGGAGCGTACATAAACTTTTCTTCGGACTTCACCGAAACGAAGGGAAAAGCGCAAACGGTACGACGAAGTATTAAAAAAAGTGATCGTTGCGCGCACCGGCGAGGGTTGCAATGCAAACAACGTGGGGTAACTAGCTCTATCCTACTTAGCGCGGCTGCATAAACGGCCGATAAAAGGAGGGGGGGGGGGAGCGAAATAGCGTTCATTAAGAAGGCAACGCGCCGCCGTCCCGAAGACGACGAAGTGCAGCGAAGAAGGTAAAGTGCATACGAATAAAGTAACGAAAAAAAAAGGAGGAACGAACGGAGAGAAAAGAAGGGGGTTCCGGCTCGCAGTGCACATATACAAGGTGAAGCGATCTAAAAAGCAAGCAGAGGACAAGCCGAGCAAGTGTGCATAACCTCGGGCGGAAGTTTGCCGGGCAGAGAGAGAGAGAGAGCGGACGCAGAAAGAGAAGAAAAGAAGAGGAGCAAGCGGAGAGAGGATGAGGGAAAGAGAGAGAGGAGCCGTGTTTTTCGCTCGGCGGCGCGCAGGAAGGAGAGCGAATGAGCCGCGGCGAGAGAGCGCCTCCTCTCTCGCTCCGGGCCGGCGATCCACAACAGCATGAGACCGGATGTGACGTGGCTCTCTCTCTCTCTCCGTCGCTCTCCCGTATATAGGTGGCCGCGCACCAACACACACACACACACACCGGCGCTGCCTCTCTCGGGTTTTCAGGTCGTGTGCGTGTGTATAGGGGGGCTCGCGGCGCAGAAGAGGGACGGAGAGCTGTTGCCGCCGAGGCAGCCCGGGAGAAAAGAAAACGAGAAGTGGGAGGATCGAACCGCAGGAACGAGAGAGACGGAGGGACGCGGAGGGCCCGAGCTCTCGGGCCCCCGGGACTACTCCGACGCCCCGGGAATGATAGAGAGAGGAGGAAAGAGTTGCCTCGGTGTGCAGGCGCGCGCGCGTCGATCGGAGAGCCGCGTGCGACACATTTCGGAGCGAGCGGCCACTTATTTTCACTGTTTACGGCCGATCGGTGTATCGTTTCGATGGGGTAGAGGGTACGAGGCCCTCTCCTCGCTACGTTGACTTATACTCGCGGGATTTTTCGATCGACAGCGCAGTCGCTTTTTTTTTTTTCCTTCGTTTCACGATTTTCTGGGAGAGATATTTATTATCTTCGCGCGCGTAATTATTCGACATTGCATAATAGATACATCGATCGATTTGTCAGTACACGCTGACTTTGCTAGACTTTGATTGCTTTGGTTTTTTCTCTCCGGTATCTCCGACTGAGTGTAATACTTATAGAAATGTACAGTAAAATGCGGAATACGCTAAAAAATTGTATACATAATACAAAGTACATTCCACTGACAAAATATTTTAAATTTAACAATTTAAGGAAACATCTTAGAATTATATTAAAAATCTTATTTCCTTAAATTGATAAACTTCTTCTTTACATCTCTACACTATTGTATATATTTTTTTTAATTACAAGGGTTTTTAGCCCGTCAAACAATAAATAAATAAATAAATAAACTGTTAGAAAGAATCTAAATAAATTTATCCCGCAAAAAATGTAGATAAAATAAATGTTTTCACACTTTATAACAAACAATCCTAAAAGCCTTGTTTTCGCACAGCCCCATAATATCCGATTCAAAATTTAAAAAACGACCCCAAGTACCAAACGCCAGAAAAGCGACGCTACCGCGGAAAATCAATAGGAAATTCGCGAGCCGGCGAAAGAGCCACGCGGAGCTTTGCGCGACGTGCGAACGAGGAAAAACCGCGGCGAATTCCCCGGGCAAAAACATGAATGAGCCCGAGAAGGAGGTAAAAAGGAAGGGGGAGGGGGGAGGCCGAGCGTCGCTCCGTATACGAGGCCGCTAGATAAAGCGGAGCGCATCGACGAGATGAAGAAAAATAAAGGGGGGGGGGGGGCACCGGAAACGCCAGTTAGGCGAGCGGACTGCATCCGCCGGAGACGGAATGGATCTAATGCTCGTTGGTGCAGGCTCCCTTTTATAGAGCTGCCGCCGCTGCGACGAGCGACGACGGACTCGGCCGAGGCCGCCCGAGGAGGACGCGCGGATGTGCACGCCTGCGACGCGGCCTATGCACCGGCGGCCCTCTCTCTCTCTCCCCTTCGATTCTCGCGCGCGAAAAGCTGCACGCGCGGATGCCCGAGGAATTTTCGAGGAGCGGAGAAAAAGCACGATTCGATTTGCTGGCGAGAATTGGCTCGTTTCGGGCGTGTTAACGCGGAGATTATTGCAAGGTCGCAGCGCGATAAAGTACATTTCAGGAATTATCCCGAGGAACGGCGCATTTTGCACGAAAAAAGCTCGTGTAAAAAAGGCTTTTTTTCCAAAAGTGCTTTTTTTCGCAGCAAATTTACCAAAAATGCTTTTCTTTCTAGTACCTAACTCTTGCGAAAAATGTTAATTTTGTTTCAAGTTGCAAGTTTTGAATTATGCTTCTTTTTGACGTGCGCAAACTGACACGAGCTTTTTGCACTAGGAGTAACGTTCTGTTCAAGCGGGGGTGGATACTTTGATTACTGTGAATAACGAATAAAGATCTTAACTTTTGTATCCAGTTGCAACGTACTTATACGTACATTCTTTAAAAATTTAAAAATTACAAAATTTAGGTACTTAATTTCTTAGTTATAACAAACTTGCCACGAAAGCACTGCGCGTAATACAGTCGACCTTCACCGACTCTCAGAACGAGCTCTCGTCTCGTTTTCTTCGGCACTTCTCGTCCAGGGCAAATGGGCGAAAGGACATGGAAAAAGGAGCCGTCGATCGGGGAATAAGGGACCTCGTGCTTCCAGGTACGGCGCTCGGACGCTTCCGGAAGCGGGAGGTACAGTACAAAGCTCGCCCGGGAAAAACGCCTGCAAATACGAAATCCGGAGGAAGGAGGCAGGCTCTCTGAAAGGAGAGCCTTCGCGGAAGCGCGCCTCTTCCTCGAAGTCGACGTGTTTGCTGTCCTCGAAGTACTCGGGGGGGCCGAAGGAGACCCTCTCTTTTCCTCGATCAAACGTTGAAGCGGATACTTTGATTTTGTATTTTTTATTATGAATCAAAAACGAAAATTGCAGCGACTATCATTGTTCTGGCTTATCTTTATTACGTCTTTGAGACACAGGATAGCAAAGATCGAATTTTGAAGTCCGTTTAGCGGGTACAAAGTGGTTCAAAGTAGAAATGTAGTGTTTTTAGTACCAAATTTTTGCTACAATAATTGACTCGAATGAGAATCTCCTATTTTGCTCCTCAGTTGCCTAGTGCATTATTTCGTGTTTATTTTAAGACTGACCCTAACAATCTTTTATTTTGAATAATTTATAGATTTTAATGACTTGTTTAATATTTAGCGCACAATCTACTTTTATAAATGATCACAGCATCATTCCGAGAATAACAAATACTTCCTTTAATAAGACGATAGCAAGTACGTAAATTAAATTAAAAATGAATAAGACGTTAAGGACGTCAAAAACGTCATGGTTAAAGTAAATATTAGTCAAGCTCAAAAAGGCATAATTTTAAAAATTACACGCTGAACATACACCGATCTGTAATCGCCGTTGCCCGTTAGCTAAAGTCGATAAATCATTAATCGCTTCGATTCAATCACATTGTCGCACACGGCGGACGCTAATACTCCGCTTTTATAAAATTTCCATTTCTTCGCTTAAGTACACGCAGCGCGGGCCAATAAATTCTGCGCGGCGCATTGAATTTGAATGGGCGCGCGGGCGGAAATCGTGAATTTTCCCCGGCGATCGAGGGGGGGCAATTAATGAATGAAAAATTGCCCGCGCGATACAATGCGCGCGCCGAGGGACGCGCAACCTTGCGCGAATGATTCGAGAGCGAAAAAAGAATCGGCGAATGAAAGGAAAGCGGATATTCATGGGTGGATAAAAGTTTTGCTCGTTCCGCTGTAGTCGGAAATCGCTTCGATTTTTATTGAAACGCTCGCCGCTTATCCCGCGCGACCAATTACACGCTTTTGCGTATCGAGACTTTGCTTTCGCGACTCGCGCGCAGGACAAATAAATCCCGCCGAGTAAATTATTGTCAATTTTTCTTTTCCACAATATTTTATTTGCGCGAATTAGTCGACGTTTGCAAAATACTTCGATCGCGCGTAATCTGCAATGCCTTAATAGAAATTTTCCAGTTTCAAGAAATTGTTAGATCGGATTGAACTAAGAAAATTATTTTATTAAAATAAGTCGTTGATTGATTGATAATACGTTAAACTAAAATCAAGAAAGTAATACATGTTCTTATTTTAAGAAAAGAATTTTCTTAGGACAATTTTCTTGGATTAGAGAAAATATAAACTTATAAGAAGTTAAAATAAAATTTTTTATCTCAAAATATTGTTAACTAAGAAAATAGAGGTACTATTAACCAAACTGGGTAGATGATAAATATTATGTTTTAAGTAAAGACTTGATCCTATTAGAGGTAATAGGTTACTATATAAAAATAAATGTTACTTTTTTTTCAAAATTATATAAATGTTAAATAAAATGAAAGTTATGTGTAGTTTCTAAGTTAGTTTTAAGTTAGTTTTAAGTTATTTAAACAAGCATGGATTAAGAGGTCTTGACCATGCTTGTATTTGTATTTACTTTGCAACTGTAATGTACTGTTGCTCTGGAATAAATAATAATCCAATTCAACAATATCTTGAAACTAGAACATCTTTTTTTCAAGTATCCATGTCAATCGTAAAAAAAATTCATGCGAATTTCAAACAAAAAAAAAATGTCAACCGTCCCTACTTCAAACAACCGCTTCTCAAAACACGTATCTCCCCTCGCCGGGGAATCCCCCCGCTCCGCCAAACACCCGACCGGTGTAATTAGTATCCCTGACGTAACCCCTTCACCGTCAAAAGCCGAAAAGCGCGCGAGTATCCGAACGGAAAAAGTAGATAAAAAAAAAAGCGTAGAAAAAAAATAAGAAGAGACCGGGAGCACGCGGCGGGTCCAAGCCGAGAGAAAGACAGAGCCCGGCTCGTGTAGGGAGGGATGCGCGCGTGTAGCCCCGCTCGGGAGGCCGCAAAAGCTGAGGGCGGAAGTGTGGCCGGTATAAAATAGAATCGAGCGGGAGAAGAGGCAGCAAGCCGCCGCGTCAAGAGCGAGGTGGAGGCGAGGAGAGCTGCCAGTTTCCCACGGCGCGTATCCCTCTCTCTCTCGCTCGCTCCCTCTCTCTCTCTCTCTATCGCCTATTCCGCCGGGCATTCCTCTGCCGGCGCTCCTCCGGCTTTTCCGTCGTCGCGCTCACCTTATACTCCGACGCCGCGACTCGCTACCGCGCGGCGCACACCGGATGTCCTCCGCCTGCAGGCGCGAAACTCGAGCCCGCGGAAGGGCCTTTTTCGGCGATACGAGCGAGGCGGCGATGTGCGAGGATGCGCGCGGGAGGGGGGGCAGGGACCGATTGTACTTTGAAAGTCGCGGCGAGATTGTCCGACTGTGTCCGGCGTGTGCGCCGCCTGTGCGTGTAATCGGTGTTTCCGCGGGGGCTCGCGCGACGGTTTGGCCACCTTATCGCTTCCGCCTTTATCGTCTTTCATTCACGATGCGGAAGTGACCTCATTCGAGACGCTCGTATCGGGTGCTCTTTGTGCGAGGAAGTTTATTCTTCGTCTTTTAAATTATATATTTTATTACCGTCTCTTTGAGTTTGGCCTTTGAAACGTAATTATGTGGAACCCGTTATCACTTGGTTGCATAAGGATTTTTATACGATCGATTTTATTTTATTTATTTATTCTATTATTGAAATTTACGTACAATAAGGAAATTTAATGAACTGTTTGAGGATTTAATAATGTAATTATAAGGTAACGAGAATTGATAAAGTTTGTTATTTATTAATATATTTATTTATTTATTTATTGAAAACCAGATAATTTACATAGTAAATCCTATTAGAGGTAAGCAATGTTACCTGTACATAGGCTGGTATAAAAAAATACAACAAAAAAGACTAAACTAAAATCTAAATTCGAAAACATTTCTGTATAACATTTTATAAACTATGTAAACAGAAAATATATACCCAGATATTTTATATATTCGATACTAATTACTACCCAACAGTAATAAACTTTTTGAATTTCTTTTTTATATTTTCTTTGTTTAAGTTTAAGTTTTTTAATTCTAATGGCAAGGAATATTTTCTATTTCATTTATTATCTGCATTATCACAGTATAATTTTAATTCTATGTTAATTTAACAAATTTTTTATTTTACAAATATTTAAAGTTTTAGTAATATTTTTATGACTCGTCAGTTTTTACCTCTACTTACGTACTCCCGAAGAAAAAAAGAATTGTATAAGAATTTATCAAAGGGTTCAATTCTCACAGATACACCTCTACTCTAAAAAAATGTCAATTCCAATAAAACCCAAGCCGAAAAAAGAATTAAATATACTTTTGTACATCACTCCGTGATAGTTAAGTATAAGTTAAATAATTAAGTAATCTTAGAATTTAAGGACTAAGTCTCTTCTTGCTTATCTGTGATAGTTTATGTGATATATTTATTATTTTATATTAAGTATAGAAAAGACTGTATTTTTCCAATTATAAGACTGAGCCTCGTGGCCTTAAAACGGCGATTTGTTTATACCTTGACCAAAGAAAATGTGACTAAAATGTATTTTATTTATCTTTATTGTATATTTTACATATATTTATTAATTTGTATTTTTTGTCCTTGAAACAGAATAAAGGTATATCTATCTATCTATCCGTGAACCCTATCCATCTTCCGATTTTCCTACTCGGTCTTTCCGATAAGCTCCTTCGAAAAAAACGAAAATTAACAGCAACAATTATAATCAAAGAAAACTTCGCGAAGATTAGCCTCGTATCAGCGATCGGCGATCGGCGCGCGAAAAAGTCGGCAGATGCGCGCTCGCTCGGCGACGGCGAAGGGGGGTGAGGAAGAGCGAAGTTATTAAGTAGCGGATGTGAACGGCTAAGAATAAGAAGAAAGAAAAATAACTGGCTGTGGGCCTGCGGTGTCACGTGACCGGAAGTAGGCTACCCCTTCCACACTCTCCTTTCAGAGGCTGCCTCCGACGTCGGACGTCGCGAGCCGCCTCTCTCCCTCTCTCCCTCTCGCTCTTTTTCTCGATGACTCTGTCTCTCTCTCTCTCGGAGTCGCTGCTCTCGGCGCGCGGTGCCCCTGACGTCGCGTCGTCTTCCTCCCGTGGCGCGGCCTCCTCCTTTCTCGAGATCGCGCGGAGCCCAATCTCACGCGCCGGCGGCTCGACACGCCGCGGAGATCGCTCCTTCTCGCGGGCTGCTTCAGCCGCGCCGTGGAAATCAATGCGTTTAATGGTTTCTCGAAATTTCAAGGCTTTTGTATGTTAACATTGCGGGTAAGGAGGTAAAAATTTGCTATTTAAGTACCTGCTCAACTATCTTTTACAATGTGACATTTTAGAAATTTTATCTAGTGCAGTCCCTTCGATGAATTCGTCTTTGTATTATTTTTGTTATTTATTCTATTTATTGCAAATCTTGTAATTGTAAATCTAGCTATGATTCGACGATAATTTTTATTTTTGCTTTTATCTTTTAAAATTTATTTATTTATTTTATTTATTTATTTAAACCAGTAAAAATTACTACTGCAGGAAGGCTAAATAATTTAGCTCCCAGTAGTATTTCCTATAGAGGTAAAGCGAGGTTTACCTGTACATAGGCCTGGCTAACTTACAATC
>JAXIUT010000021.1:19755884-19806029 GCA_035586675.1 Eurytoma californica
TAATTTTTAATCTGAAACTCTTTTTTTCTCAGGTAAATAACTAAGAAAATCGGTTATATGTCCCATAGTCCCTTAACTGGGTGGCCCGACTATGCCACGTTTTCCCCTATAGAATAAGTTAACGCGATTGCGTCGTCGAAGTAACTCTAGCAATAAAGCACCGTAAAAAAGATGCAAAGACCGCGTACAAAAGAAACTCGCCGAGCATCCACGAAACGGAAGCGCCGAATGAGCGATCTCGCCAGAATTCGCAACGGAGCTGCACTCCTCGGATTCCGGGGGACGCGCGAAGATCGATCCCCCGAATTCCGGGCGGCCGGCGCGAAAGAAGACCAGAGGCCGGATCGAGGGGGGGTCGCGCGAAGTGCCGGAGGAGGCCGGCGCGGCGATAAAGCGCCGGCGTGTACACAGAGAGAAGGAGGACGGCCGCGGGGGTGGTGGATTTGGCAAAGTGGCAGCTCGATCGCCGGGGCGCTCCTCCGCGCGCCGGCCAGCCTGCATTGCGGCGTCCTCGTACCAGCGGGCACGCGACTCCCGCGCCTCTTTCCCCGCTTACGTAACGCTCCCCCCCCTACTCGCGAGCTTCGATCTCGCGAGCTTTAAGCTCGGCCGTCCCCCACCTCGCGCCTTCGTCGGGTCTCCGCGGTATCGACGGCAGCGATCGCGAGATTCTTTTCCGAATTCCCTTGATCGTGGTCGTTTCGCATTTCGACGGGGAGCCTTTCTTTTGTGCGGCGGGCTGGGGAATGCGGGGTCGCGGGCGAGGGAAACTCAATTTTGTGCCTTTTTGGGAGCCGACGCGTTTGATGCAGCGCTCGAATTTATTGGATTCGGCCAGTTAAATATTTGAAAGGATTATTGACTTCGTTTTAGTTTTCAGCCGTAAAGTGTAGCGTGGGTATTTTTAAAACGGATTGAAATAATTCATTTGTAATGAGCTTAACGGAACATCAAACGAAAAAGTAAATACTGCCTTTAGGATTGTTTAACTGATCAGCCGTTTAAAATTTTAAAATTCGTATGTAGAGCAATGTCAATTAAACGTTTTAGCCAGTTTCTGCGATAAATGAAGTTTTTGCATATAGACTTTGTGAAATTTGATATAGATTACTCTGTTTTCCCTGGAGTAGTGTATTTTCTGATTAACTAAACTAGTTACGTAACCGTTGCATTTTCAGGGTCGATCAAAGCTGCGCGAGCGTGGATGTATTATACTCCTTGTGCTCACATATAATTAAAGTAGTTAAAACAGTTAAAACATAAATTTTTACCAAACAATCACCAAATACTAACAATTAAATTAATTAAATACATGGATTAGAGCTTTATTAAATCAGAAAAAGTTTCCTGAAAAACTGATTTCAATGCAAATAATGCTACTTTGAAATTTTGATGAGGTGTAAATCAGAAACTTCATGAAAATTGCACATTTGATTTAGTGTAATACGTATACGAGAACATGCAAAATATTTCCTAAAACAAAGTTTGGTGCAAAACAGAAATTATTTTGTTTGACGCGAGCTCAAACTAACAAAGACTAATTTGTTACAGTATTTTTATTGTCGAGAAATAGCAAATTATAGGTTTCATTTGCTTTAAATGCAGGATCAAATTATTCAATTAAAACTTTAGCCAATAAAATGAGTAAAATAATTGTATTTTTAAATTGTATTATTTATTTAATTAATTTAATGATATTCTTGATATTATGAAACGGTTGAAATTGATACAAACAATTACAGTAAATATATCTAAGTTATTACGTTTTCAATTAATAGTAATTAAAAATAATTGATATTTATGTATCAATCATTCATTAAATATTTCAGGAAGTTTTATTTTAACTATATAATAATTATATGTTAACAAAATAAGCAAAATAAGCAAAGAGTAGAAATGTCAAGACTGTTTATTTAATTAAATTAACTAAACTAACTGTTATTTATTTAATTAACTAAAAATATTAATTATTTGTGAATATTACAATTATAAAACAATACATATAAAATGCATTTTATTAGAAAAGTAGTGGTTAATCTAATGGAAAACATCGTGTCATTAAATCATTGCTCTTACGTCTTTGAGTAATGAACAACGAAGTAATTAATAATCCACTACCATGCTGGACAACTGCCAGCTCCGTAAAACTAGCAATTCCTACATTCTCGAAAGTAATGAAAAATGCATTTTCGATTATCTAAATCACGTTAAAACTTTGAAAACTTGATTACTCCTAAAACTCAATTCGATTTACCACAACCAACGCATTGAACCTCCATGCCAATCTTTATCCTATTACTCGCTTTATTCGACTTAGAAAAGAACACTCAGATTTATTTCTGCCACCGCGATTCTCGAACATCGATCCACGTCAACAAAATGTTAAATGAATTATCAGATAAAAAAGTATAATAGGAAAGACGTGTACAAAGTTTTCTTATAAATAAATCCTCTATCTCCAATGACCGAAGTGTACGCGTTTCAGTGTACGGCAAGGTGCGAGTGGTGCGCGGCTGCGGCTTCCTAGAGGACGACCACGCGGACGACAAGGCGTGCCTGAAGCGGAGCGGCACCCACGACGTGCGTGCCCTCTACTGCTCCTGCACCACCGACCTGTGTAACGGGGCCGAGACGAGTTCGGCCTCCCTTGGCCTACTGGCCCTCCTCGGCTTCGCCGTTCTACTCCTCGGTGGACTGCCGAGGACGCCCTAGGGATCACCCTCCCACCACCTTGCCTAGGCGGTAAGACGCTTAAGTAGAATTCCTAACGCTTATTTCGTATGTACAGCTTTACGGGCTCTTCTGCAAATTAGTTTTGCGTTATTACTTCGTATTGCGGGAAAATCATTTCCCAGAAGTTTTGAAAATGAAAAATCTTTTAGACAGTGGCGAATAAATATAGTTTAGCAAGTAAAAATAGTTCAGTTTAAATTAAGATAATAAAGGATACTCTACTTCATCGCGGTTTTATCAGAATGTACTATTCAATTGCAAGAAAAAATTAAATTCACTTCGATTCATTAAATAATTATTCGTAGAATAACAGAAACGATGAACGGAAGGAGGTGTCGCAGCGAAATTAGAAAACGTATCGCACTGTAAGATCTTTTTTTTCTAAAGATAAAGAACAAGCTGTGCTTATAAAAAGAAACATTTCATTTAAATAAAAAACAGCTATTATTATATTTAGAAAAAAATCTGTGCGTTTAAATATTTCCTTTCGGTTTCCTGGTCTCTTATTAAGTAGAAACAGACGAATATAGTAAGACATCAATTATCCCTGAAGATTTCGATCAACAACTCCTTTAAATCTTTCTAATTAAAACACAATTACTTTATAGGAAAATAAACTGGTACAAAGTTGACTATAAATTCACCAATTATGGTCAATTTTCTTTTAAATTAACCAGATCTAGTCAATTTATTGTCAATTTTCTACCAGGGCTAAATGTACTTTCAATCAAATATACTTTCTCAAATCTAACATTATTCTGTAAATGCGAAATAAACCACGAAGACTATTATTAGTTTCATAGCTCCATGATTTAATTCTAAAAATAAACCTGTAATATACATCGATCGTAGCCATCGGATCGATGCCGCTGCAGCGGCTTATCTCTATATCAGCCATTCGAATTAACCAGGAAATTTCGTGCGCAGGTTCGCCGAGTCTCGCGACTCGTCCCTCGCCGACGAACGCATACACCGAGCGACGAGCAAGTCCGAGAGGCAGTCGCTGAGCCAACGAGACACGAAGGGGAGAGCGAGCGAGCGAAATGAGAGAAAAAGGAGTATCGAGAGCCACGGGCGCCGAGTCGCCAACAAAAGGACCGGACAGGGTTGATCAATCCCGCAATAAATCAGGTTGTAAGTCGACGAGAGGTTCGACGGAGCGAGCGCGCGTCTCTCTTCTTCGATCCCGCCCCCGCCACCTGCCCCCCGGGACTCCGCGGCCCTTCTCTCTCCTCCTCTCCGCGGGCGTCACGAAAAATTTAAAACGCGCAGCTTCCTTGCGACGCGAACTGCCAGACGACGGAGGATCGGCCGTGCAGCGGGCGCCGGGGACGAATGCGGGGGTGGGGCTCCGCCGATCTTTCCCTCGCGACGAGCCGTTCAGCATTGATTTAACGATTTAACCTAGTGTTCAGCGCGAACTAGCGAGCCTATGATTTTTTCGCGAGCCTGCAGCGACGCCGTAACGTC
This sequence comes from Eurytoma californica, assembly GCA_035586675.1. Taxonomy (NCBI): domain Eukaryota; kingdom Metazoa; phylum Arthropoda; class Insecta; order Hymenoptera; family Eurytomidae; genus Eurytoma; species Eurytoma californica. The sequence goes on from JAXIUT010000021.1 coordinate 19,760,088, forward strand.
TTAGGGTTAAATAAAGAAAAATAAAGAAACGAACGGGGATACAATGCGCCGGTGTCGACGCGACGACAAACTTCCACTTTGGGTAATAAGTAAAAAAGCGTAATAAGGGCGGCTTTGCCGTCGCCGCAGCTGCTTTCAAGACGCGCGAAATGGATTAAAATGGAAAAATTAAAAAAAAAAAAGAAGAAAAACACGTCCTTTTACACGCCGGCCCAATAAGCTTCTAAGCGGACGGATGAGGAGCGCTGAGCTTTCTTTTCTCGTAGCGTTAGAGGGGGTATTTCGAATTTAGCGACGATTATGAAGGAGTGACGACCGGATCGACTGTCTTTTTTTGCGGATATGGTTAATTACATAATGATGATAATAATGATAAGGTGAAACTTTAATAAAGTAAGTTAAAGTTAAGCGTCGCTGGGCTCCGGCGCGACCTGACGCGGATATTGGCTGGTTCGTGATGTTTTATACGCGTGCGATGTCGGTCTCTCGAGCGAATGAATTTTATCTGCTGCAATGATTAAATACACATGAGTGAGATCAGAATATTTCTACTTGATTTACTTGTTCTCTTTTACACGAAGAGGAACAATTTTCGAAATTACCCGTTCACGTTATTTTTTATCAATTTACAGGTTACTGAATAATTAAACTATCAACAATTTAATTATACACGCATATAATAAATTTTAAATATTACTTATTGCCAGAATAATACTTCACGATAAGATACGAGCATATACTCAATAATAATATAAGTACAGATGTATATTTAAAAACCAACATGCTTTATTTTAAGATCGAAAGAATAACTTTCCTCTACCTGATTGCCTATTAAAACTTTCATTGTCTTTTCGATCGAACGTCTGCATTATAACTTCCCGTTCGATTGTGCCGGAGCCCCGACAATTATAAAGCGCAGGGATTAAAAGTACATTACGCTAGTTTACAAAAACTCAAGAAAACAAAATATAAAAAAAAAAAAAACACGGCCCACCCTCACCTGCTGCTAGCGTAGCTGCCAGCAAAGACACGATTGATGTGCGCGCCTAGTTTGTACTTAAAAAATAGGTTTCAAGACTTAACAAGGATGAGCAAACGAATAATTTTAAACGCAAAACTCACGAAGAAAGAAAAAAAAATCGAAGGTATAAATTTAAGGGCTCTATACGGAGCGCAGGATTTGCTATTAAATAATTAGGAATTTATAAAAAAAAAAGTAAATAATATGCGCGGCTGCTTGAAGGAGTCGCGTTTAATTACCTTTATTATCTCGAGAGCGAGGTACAAAGAAAATTTATTAGACAGATTTCGCTTCGATCAGAGAAAATTAGAAGTTCCTCGTTACTAAATAATAAAAGAAAAATTTAGAAAAAAAATCGTTGTTTTAGCCGTGCGTAAGATGGAACAAAAAAAAAGACAAGACGAGCATTCGACCGCGCGAATCTCTCACCCGAGAGCGACGTCGTGGGTGTGCATACCTCGCAGCGGTCGTGGGTATTCCCACAGGCGTGTGGCGGAAAATGAGAAATCACGAAATAATCAACGGCGCGCCGCGCCTCGCCAAGGTCGCCTCCTCGATGGCAATCCGCGACTCGCATACCCGTTACTCATTTTTTTTACGACTCGAAGAAATACGTCCTAACGTGCAGCTAACGATGCAAGAACGGTCATTCCTTTTATTTCTCCTCGAAGAAATCGAACAGGCTGAAAATCGAAGGGGGTGGCCCGGGCGAGGGCGCGCGGACGAAAGTAACTAACCGGCGAAGTTCTCCAGGAGCAATATACACACACGTACACACACTTGCCTCGAGTTTTACAGAGAGAAAAAAAAAGAAGGGTAAAAGATGAAGCGAGCGCGTTTCAGTCGGGGTGCGCGGCTCGGAATTATCTCTCTCGCTCTCGTTATTGTTATTGATCGATGGGCTCGCATTCTTTTGATACAGCGAGAATCGCGGCGGACTCGCGTGGGTCGAGTGAATACATCGCTGCTTTCCTCCACGGCGGATCGAATGTACTCGGGCGTAACGGCCGAGTTACACCTTTTCTGGCTTCGCTCAACTACTTTAAATGTACCTTATTTTTCTTAGTTTCAAAAGATATATTACGAAAAAATTTGTAACCTACGGATTTATTTAACGAGTAACTTAACTATTAATTTTATTCAATTATTTCCTCAAAGTTGAATAAATCAAATTTCATTTAAATAAATGAATAATCATTTATTCTCCATCAAAAATCTTCTACTTAAAACCATAAATGGAAAATACATGATGTTAAATAATTGACGATTCAATTATTTAAATGAAATCTCACTTACTAAACATTACGCAGTATATTTCATTTCAATTTACTTCCGGTAATCTTTAATAATGAAAAAAGGCGAATATATTTTTAAATTAAAAAAAAAAAATGAAAATCGTAATTCAACGCTCGTTTGCTTGCTTTGGATTCGCTTCGCCATCAAATTCACTTTACCCGCCAGATGGACTGCATCGAGCGATAAGTATACACTGAATGAAAAATAGCAGCGCGTGATCCTCGAAAAGCTTTATCGGCGCTCGCTAAGGACTAACGAGTGACTTGCTCAACCCACATATACACAAGGAGCGCGCGGCGTCGCCAGTTAAGGTCGCCGTTTCTCGGCCGAGCGATCGTTAATCGCTTTTACTTTCCTTTTTCGTCCGCGATCATCTCGTATGCATGCGAAACGCTTCGCTCCGGTTGGCCCCGGATCCCCTCCGAGTCATGCGAGTCACGCACGCGTGCACACCTCCTGCACCTCATCCACCACCTACACTCCTACCTCACCCGATGCCGAACTAGCCGATGAAAACGGAGATTCTAAACGTCAACGAGACATATCACAAATGTAGATTTAGTACTCCAGCAGTAAGAGTGTCATTTTAATAGAGTAAAAGATGATTTTTTTAATCTCTCTTTTTTCTATCGTTCGTGAAAATTTTTTTAATTCGGAACTCCGTTGAAGAGTTTTTAAAGGTGCAAAGTTAAATGTTTAATGTGCGATCAGTTAATCGTTGACAATTCATACTTTATTTTAAAAAAATAAGATAAACTAATATCCGTCACGTTTATCCATTACATTAAAGTTTCACTGATTATTGTATTCGATTAAAAGTTAAAAATTTTTTGCAGTGTAAAAGAAAGATTCAAACTGATAAATAAATCGATTCCTTTCATTAATTTATTCAACTGCAGAATGCAGTCATAAATAAATGTAACCCATCTACATTTTAAAAAATTTTCAATTTTATTTTTATAATAAAAAAAGAAAAACTTCTCTTCCTACTACTGCGATCGAGCGTAACCTGCAAAGCGAGCTTACACCCCCACTAACCAATCGACCTATACATACACACATATGAGAAACGAAACGAGATACTATTATATAAACCCCGTATTTTTTGAGCATCTCGACATCACGTTTTGCCTAGGAGTACTATACCAATTGCCGTGCATCGCCAGCGCAAACAAAGTAAAAAAAATCCCGAAAAACATACCGCTGCAGAGGGGAGATCACGTGTAGCCCGCTCGTGAACGCGGTTTTCGCGCGTCGGCCTATTTGAATATATACGCATGCGAGCCGAGCGATTGCAACGAGAGGGACGGAGGCGCGCACTCGACGGTGCCAGCGGTAACGAGTCGACGTCGACCGAATAGTTTGCCATCATTCCCTCCGATTGTATCGAAAGAATGTCCTAGTCGAGATAACGAATTGGTTATAATTTATAATATATATTATATATTGATGCCGAGCGATATTATATTGTACACACAGACACACATTGTATAGAGAATATTATTGTATCAATAAAGTGTTAAATGGTTACAGAAAAAAAAATGAAAAAGAAGTAAGGCGTTGGTATACTTTACTTAATTCAGGATTAATTAGTGAGCCTCTTAACGATCTTAATTTTACGACCGTTGTGTCATTTTTAAAAATAAAAACGTTACTTAGACAATAAAACAGTAGTTTATTTTATTTTACCAAATTGTAGTTGTAATATAGTTATTGTAAAAAGCATTTGTCTGCATGATTATTTCGCATGATATTTTAAATAGTTCAGTGCAAGAGTTGCCGATGCAGACTTTTTGAAAAGCATTCTTATTAATTATCTAACGTATGATTATAATTATGATTATCTAAGCTAACGCATAATGTAACTGAAACGATGAAGACATTGTAAGTTAATTCAGAAATTTCTTAAAAATTACTAATAAAAAAATCAAAAAAACAATATCTGAAGGATAAACACACATATTTTATCATTCACCGACTAATAAACTCTGATAATGTAGAAGAGTGAAAAATTCAGAAAATCACTCTATTGGAGTGAAAAATCACTCTTTTTCAGAAAAAACACAGCCACTCGAAACTTGATTGGCTGTGTTATCACTCGTTTCGAGTGGTTTTTCACTCTTCCACATTTTGAAGATTATGAGGAAATAATTCCACTTTTTGCATAAGATTTATAATTAATTAAGAAATATCTCGAGTAAACGGTATCTGCACTTTTAATGTTAAAATAAGTAGGTACCGATTTTATAAAAAATTTTTCAGTTTTTAAGTATCTTTTTTTTTTCATTTACATCGCTCCTCAAGTTGTAATCTAGTCGTTAAATAATTCCAAGAATTCTTTTGCCAAGATCTTTGTTTTCGACCCAAAGTGTACATTTAAACTTGATGAATGGTAAGTATAATAACAAAGATCAAATTAATGAAGTACCCTTCATAAAACTACTGTTTTTTTTTGTTATGCAACAATTCAAAAGGATGATCCACATAGGCTGACTTGAAAATTTATGCAAGCCAATGCAGTTAATTTTAAAAAGAAAAATGGAAAATTTGTACTGGGAAAATTGTTATCAACAAAACAACTAACTAACTACTTAACAACTACTAACAGCCTACATCAAAAATCTCCATACGATTTTGTCCAAATTCATTGATTAATTCCAAATCCAAATATTTTATAAATATCATAAATAAATAATAAATAATAAATAATATATTGAATGAAATAATATTGATTGATAAAAAATTTACTCACGCTTTTGGAACAAAAGCTTCTTTCATTTTTGTCCCATTCAATTTTAATTCAATGCTACGATCATTGTTTAATATACATGAATTTCATATTGCTGTCCTAAAAATAAATAATTGGAGTGAATTTTACAAATTTATTAATAATTATTGTGTTTAAATAATATTGCTTACCATTACTAAATTCATCTTCTTTATTTTTCATATTAAATGTACCTATATATGTTATGTATATTGAAAAAAAAAAATAATAAAATGGTAATCAACCTATTCCACTAATCATTTTATATTGTTCCTGGGGTGTAAGAGGTAAAATTTTCCTCTTATAATTCTTATTTTAACAAAATAAAAAGAACGCAAAGGGATACAAGCCTACCGCTTCTTATTCCTACCAATAGTAATATTTAACTGCATTCTAGTTTTAATGAAATTTACTAAACGTAGAAAGAACAAGGGAGAAAAACCTACACAACTTATCCCTACCGTTGCAGAAATATTGCAATTTTTATTCATTATGTATAAGCATATTGTACCTTACAGATATTCATATGTCTTACCTTACACATATTCACACGTCTTACCTTACATACATGTTTTATCGTACAGGTGTTAACAGTGTTGTAAGTCAGTAGTGCGTTAAATTGACACTTATATAGAATAAGATTTACAAATTTAATTTTCGATACTCCGTGCACAAAATACGATTTTCAAACTCGGCTACGTAAAACCATACTTTGCACACGTCGTATCGATAAATACCATACAATAAGTGAGCGAGAAGATGACTTTAGTCTCGTGTAATCTTTTCACACTCGCTTCACTGATGCGCATACATTACACGAAGCTAAAAATAATTAGAATAATAGTTTTATTATAAATGTCATATTTGTTCAATAGTGAAAATTAATATTTTAAAAGAATAATTAATTACTGTTTAAATATAGTAAACTTTTTATAAAAAATTCGTTTTTAAGAGAACAGGATGGAAGAATTATAAATAAAGTAAACGTTTTTTTAATATATATTTATATATAATATATTTAATTTATAATCGCGTAGTATAAAAGCAGTATTATAAAGTGCAAATTATACAGATTTTCCATTTACAGGTACTGAATACTATAATAGCTTCATCGAGAAAGCTCGATACTTTGAAGGCACCAAAAAACAGATAACTGTATTTAGAAAAAATACTATTCTGTTACAAGTATATCGTTACGTTGGGTTAATTTTGAATTAAGTTTCCAACAATGTTTCTACAAACGGTGGTGAACTGACTTTTGAATCTACTCTTTGTTTAAAGAAAAATTGGAATGATTAGTAAAACACCTTTCTGAGTCTAAATTAATTTTTTCTTTTAATATGTACATCGAATTTTTTTAAATGTAGATAAATAATATATTATATGAAAAATGTAATGTTCTCAAAATAAAATAATATCTAAAAATATTTATTATTTTTTTAATAAGAAAAAGAAATATTCTTTGTATCAAATGAAATTAATAGCACATTTACCAACGTTGTTTTGGTATTAAAAATAGCCCCTAAATTAAAGTTTTTTTCACATTATAAAAAATTTGTTTTGAGTCCTTAAACTACAGTAACTGGCACCACTTATGTCATTCTGAACCATACAAACAACATTTCTCTTTGTGCAACTTGTCACCAAGCGAAACACAGGTTTTGTTTCACGGACACAATATGCGATTTTTCGACTAGTATTATTAAGATTTCTTGTGTGCAATGAACGATGTATCCGCCCGGCTTTGTTGACGCGCGAGGTAAAAATTGACATTTTAATGTGATCTGCCTTTACTACGTGTCCGCAAGTACTGTAACATTTGTATTTTTTTCCTCTACAGTAGGCATGAGTGGCGTAACCACTTGCATGTTCACCGACACGTATAATGGGTACGTCAGTTCCTTGTCAAGACACATAACTTGTTTCTGAAAAGTTAAAATTGATTATGAAGAAATAAGTCAAATTATATTTACAATATAATTTCAGTAAATGTACCTCTTCTTCTTTAAGTAATGTTAATCTGGTAATTCCTGAATCTTGAATATGTTTTATCTGACGTTGTTCATTTAATGAAATGAGTTGTACTCTAAAAAAATAATAATTGATATTTCAATTTTTACATGTTTTAATTTAGACGGAAATTGAATAAAGCATACCTTAAGATGAGATGATGCTTATGGTGGTTCGCTTTTATATGTTCAGAATCAAGTCTATTATGTCTTTTAAACCTTAGAGTTGTCAAATCGAGATTGACGACAATATCTAAGCCAAAGTGAAAAGCAGTCCATCGCCACACGTGGTCATCGGGAGTGTCCACGCATCTCGCGCATCGGAAACATTCTCTAAAGAAATCCTTTTCTTGCATTTGTTTAGGCCTGTAACAGAAAGCAAATGAGGCAATACTTAATCGGCTATACTTTTTTAACAAAATAATGCAGTGAAATACCTAAATTTCAAAACTTGTTTTAAAAATAGGAGAGTGACTGACGGAATTTTAGTCAGGAATCTAGGATGGATTGCAATAATTAAATATTTTATGACAAGTGAAAGACTTCATCAAGAGCTACTACTTACCCTACGTCTTTATTTCCATCGATCTTTAAGATATGTAGCCATTGTTGTTTGTAAGATTCGTATAACCAGTCTTCAGGTATTAAGCTGTCAGCTTGTAAAATTTGAACATCTTGATCATTTAATAACAAGTACTTTTTTCGTAGAGCTTTAAATGGAGCACTGAACTCTTTGCCTTCTTTTGTATCAAGGAATGGTTCAGTACCATTGCGCTTTTTATAAAACTCTTCAATTTGTATAGTTTCATCATCATTTTGTATGTGAACAAACAACCTATAAAATTTTTTTAATTAATACACAATGAAAAATAAGCATATATTATTTGAAACAAATCCAAACCTACCATACTCTTAACATCATGTAAATACAAAATTCTGTTTGCATGACTACCAAGTCAGGACTGGCTACAACTTGGGCCATTAAGTCTGGAGATATCTCTTTTAAAAATGTACCATAATTCCAACCATAGGCCATTAAATTAACTTCTAGCCACCTTTTGCAGGTATTCTTTACCTTTGGCACACCATAAGAAACTGCTGCATTATAATAAGGAACTACAGTTTTTATATTTGTTGTTTCTGCCATTATTTCTGTACACTGATCTATGAGACCTTGAAGTTGAAATAATGTAGCCGTTGCAAGAATTGAAATCACATTTTTTGGTTCAAGGCTGATCTCATCTTGGTAAAATGAACCAAGAACAATAATAAGTGCTAAAAACATTTATAAAAATTTATTAATCAATTTTCCATTTAAAAAAAATTTAGAAACAATTTCATTTAAACATTAATTGTAACAAAATAATGTTTAAACAACTACATTTATCTAAAACATACATGCACATTTTTATAAAAAAATTAAAATGCAAATTAAAAATTTATTTTAAAAGGTTAAAAAAAGGTTAACTGCATTTCAAAACTTTGGACACACCCACTGAGAGATATTTGGATGCAAGACCATAAAAGCTGATTCAATGCCATTGAAGGAAAACATAGAATCCCAAATATAGAAAAGTAGGTCAATCATGGCTGTACTCATGCTTGACAAACTTTCACTTTTTGTTTCAAGAGTTTACTAAGGTTTCTTTCCTACAGGGTAAAGGAAGCTTCTTGTGCAAACTTAGTAAACTTAAATGAAGAAATCTTACAGTCAAGTGTGATGTTGGGGTCAGTGATCTCCACATTCACTAGCTTTTCATTAGCCTCACGCCAGGAACCAGAAAACATACTAGCAAAGTAAGGACTCTAAAATAATAAATATTGATGAGTTTATATTTTAAATTAACATAATTAAATATTAATGTATTTTGATATTTGGAGTTTTCATCAAGGTCTTAATTAGGTACTAAATAGATTTTGTATTTAAATGGTGCTATAACTTTTATTTCATTAACTATTAACGTAATCTAATAATTTATGGAGTTATGTAATCGATTTGATATCTCAAAAATTATAGCTGATAGAAAACTGATTGATATTATTTATAAAATTTATCTAATCATTATTTTTTAATCAATATTCAAGGTAAGCATTTATTGCTGTACATTTTAGCGTCATTAATATTACGATGAAATAAAAAAATATATTTTCTTAAATTTAAAGAATTTAAAATATTACTTGGCTTATGTAAACTTTATGTAGTCTCCAAGCTTTCCCGAGCATTAGCACTGTAACATCGCTACCCTTTTCCTCTTGAAACAGTGTCTTGTAAATATACTGAGCCGTGGTAAGTAATTTTCTCCTGTAAGGAAAAAAATGAATTGTCAAACGTTAAGAGTTAAAAATAGTCAAATTCAGCCTTGCCCTCTCTAACCGATGCCTCCAAACATTATTATGGAAAAGAAGATTTCTCAAGGTGATGTCATCGACTTAAATAAGCTGTTACCTCACTCCACTGTGTGCTAAATGTTTCCCGAATGTAATCATTCAGCATCTAAACTTATACACCCCTAAAACGCATTTCCCCCAAGAGTTGTCATCACGAGAAACATAAAACCGCCACTCGACGCGAAACGAAAGCGGAGCATCGCCAGTAACAGCGCAACGAAAGAGAGAGCAAATCTTAAGTGTATATTCGCGAGTCCTCATTTTTAGACGCTGGAGCAAAAACGTAATTGTTGCTCACCTCTTTGGCGTCTGCATCACCTTCTCGATGAACCTCGATTCCTGCTCCAGGTCGTCCTCCTCGATGCACTTTCGCTTCCTGCTCCGATAAACGGTGTTCACCGCGGTGTTCGACACCGAGAGCAGTCTGCTCGCGTAGCTGCCCATTTTGCTCCGAGGTGGGCGCGAGGTGGCAACGGCGACGAGGCGAGGCGCCTCGGTAAACAGAGCACCTGGAGATCCTCACGGCGGGCGGTGGGCACGTCGACTCGCGGGGACCGCGTGGTCAGCAACAGCGGTGCAGACGGCAGCGCGGCGTACGACGAGGCATTGCGACAAGGCGCACCGACGATAAGGAGGCGCCGCACCGCTGCAGCGCGCCGCGAGGCAGCACAAAAAAGGCCCGGACGGTCGCTCTCCTTCCGCCCGAGGAACGTAAACATCAGCAGCAGCGCGCACCTCTTCTTTCTCACTGTCGCTGGCGCGCGCGTGCCGCAGCTTATACGATTCAAGTACTCGCGCTGTGCGTATGTGCGTCTCTCTACGTGTTTTTCGACTAGCGCTTCCCGCGGCCGCCTCTGTTTGTTGTACCAGCCTGCTTCGACGAGCACGGCAATATCCCCACCCCGATTATTTCTAGACACTGACAGCAGCTGTTTTCTGCAAGATATCTCCCTCTATCTGTATAGCTCTTTCTCTTTCGCTCTGTTGCGGGGCGACTAGCGCTGTCCGTTTTCACATGTTCGATCGGTAATATCCTTGTCGTGTGCAGTAGTGCTTATTTAGTGTAGTGCGCATGCACTTTGTTACGTCTGCAATTCGTATAGAAATTGAATGAACAAATATACAAAAATAATTATTTAATAATACTTTGTGCGGTTGTAAAATTATGAAAATAATTTAAAATAGTATAAAATGCAGTAAAACAAATTGGCGAATGAATTATTCAAAACAATTACAAACTTTTTTAAACAAAACATTTTTATAGTTTTATAGAATTTTACATTTAGTTGTTCAATTATCTTGCTCTGGAATTCTAATTTCAAGCCATATTGCAAATTTCTTGGGTAACCGGTCCTTTTCGTATAAATACACCCCTGGATCATGGATGGGTTAATGCTTGACGGAAAATTGCAATTCTAGACTCACAGCACATAGTGAATAGCCGAGGTCGAGCGGCTATTGACTAATAGTCAATAGTCAATGACTATTCACTATATCGACGCCGTATCCGCGCATGGGACGGAAACTATCGTACCCTGTGAGCGCCCGATTCGCCGGGTGTGCCGGCGACGCCGCCCTGCATTTGGCGCGACCGTCGCTCAGCCATCAAACAGGCTCCAACAACGTTGCATACGGCACTGCAATCTAAGATGGAATCGCAAACACGATAGAATGTTGGCGACGAAGTCCAATAATTTGAAGTCATAACCACATAAACTATTCTATTGATTGAAATAATTTTCAAGTTAGGCAATTAAAGTAACATTCTTTGGTGTGTTTCTTTGCGCTATTTACACTGGAAGAGTGTAAATCTCCGCACTATTTACATAATTGTTACCTACCTCTGGAGTGGCTGGAGTTCGGCTCCCGAGAATGGTTTAAAATTGAACAAACCTGGTAAGGTCGCCTGTGTTTTAATGTTATTATTGAATTTCACCTTTTAAGAGATAGAGACTATGTAGGAGCTGCTATTAATGTATTTTATTTGTCTGTTTCAGTTGTTAATTAAAAAGTGTCTGTCTGGCATTTAAGGTTATCCCTGGTTTCTTGAAGTATGAAATAAAGATAAACTAAGTAAATCTAGAAGCAATTGAAATAGTACAACAAAATGAAAGTTAAGCCTAGGTGTTTTTTTGATGTGGAAGTGGGTGGATTACCAATTGGCCGAATTGTTTTTGAACTATATGCCGATGTTTGTCCAAAGACATGCGATAATTTTAGATCTCTATGCACAGGAGAGAAAGGAATTGGTTTATCCACCAATAAGCCATTATGTTACAAAGGCATAGTATTCCATAGAGTTGTTAAAAATTTTATGATTCAAGGTGGAGATTTTCAAGTAGGAAATGGCACTGGTGGAGAATCAATATATGGTGGTACTTTCAAAGATGAAAATTTCATCTATAAACATGATAAGCCATTTTTACTGTCAATGGCCAATCGTGGCAAGGATACAAATGGCTCCCAATTTTTTATAACTACCCAACCAATGCCTCATTTAGATAATATTCATGTTGTTTTTGGAGAAGTTATATCCGGTCAAGAGGTTGTATCTCATATTGAAGGACTGCCAATTGATCGTATGTCAAGGCCTTTGCAAGATGCAAAAGTAGTTAATTGTGGTGAGCTTGTTTTAAAATCAAAAAGCAAAATAAAGAAAAAGGAAAGAGAGAAGAGTGTATCAAGCTCAGATAGTGAATCAGAAAAAAGCAAAAAGAAAAAGTCAAAGAAAAAGAAGTGGATGGAATCTGAAAATAACAAAGCACCTGAAACAGAAAAGACTAAGGTGGAGGATATTCCACATCCTCTTGTTTCGGTAACTAAAATAGATCCTGATGAAATTCCTGAAATACCTACCAATAAATTCCTCTATCGAGCTGGCCCAACCAACAATGCCAATCAAAGACAGTATAATCCAGAACGGCGTCAACAATACAAAAAATCATCTAGTGGGAGGAATTTTAAAGGGCGAGGAATTTGCAGATATCGATCTTTATCAAGAAGTAGATCAAGAAGTATTACACCCCCTCACTGGAAGCAAGCTCAAAAGAAAATAATCAAATATCCTCAATTTCAAAAATCTCAACAGTCTGAAGATGAGACCAAAAGGTCAGATGAAAAAAATGACGATGTCACACAAAGTAATGGAAAATTAAATGAAAAAAGCCAAAAGGATTCAGAAAAAGAAAACAATCATAAGAAAGACAGAGATGATGGTAGAAATAATTCCAAATCAAGCAATTCTGAGGATAGACACAAATCAAGCCACAAATCGTCTAGACGATCTTCTGAACGAAATGATCAATCAAGGAGTAGTAGAGATCAGTATCGCCAAAAATACAGTCGACAGCGTAGATCTCGAAGTCACAGTGATCACAGAAGACGTAAACACTCTCCTTATGAATCATCTCGTTCAAGAAAATCTCGCCGTTCTGACTAATGTCCATTAAAAACTGCTAAATGAAACTATTGAAATCCAAGAATGGATATATATATTTACAGCATGTGCAAAAAAAATTGTACGAAAAAAAAACCCTGTTACACTTTTTTATTTATGTACTTATGTACCTATTTTTTGAAAATAGAAAAAAAATTGTTTCATAACACTTATTTTTATTCTCTGTCTGCAGCAAATGGTATTTGCTGAAGAATTTTGAATTTCAAAAATAAATTTAGGACTAAATTAAACATTCTACAATTTTTTGTGCAATTTAACTTTATTATATATGAATTATATATGACACTTTAATTAAAATTTAAATTCATTCCAAACGCGCATGCGTTCGATCGAATGTATTTCTATGTAGTTGTGACGTTCAGACGTTATGTAAAAAAAACAGATGTGTGAGTACAGGTGTGTGTGCTGTACCTTGAACGAAAATTGCTTCGGTTTTCGTCAATAAAAAGTTACTATGTTTTAAAAATAAAAAATTCTTCTACATATAAGTATTTACTTTAATTAATCTAATTTCTTCGGTTTGTTAAAAAAGAACGGGTCGGAGAAACGTGAGAAATGGGTTTGTTAAGGTTAGCTCAATAGTAGTAACTCACTTGTAACATTTATTTCTCTAAAAATGTATTAATATAATATAAATGACATTTTAAAAAAATTCAATATTTTTTCATATCTATGTAATCATCATTGTCCTACAATTATTTTACAAAGGTTTATTATGTTCTACCTTTTAATAGAAACCAATTGACAATCTTATTATAAGTAGCATCGTGGTTGTTATATTTGTGTTATACAAATAAACTATACTTGTAGTGTAAACAAAATTATTTTAATTACATTAATATATTTATATCTAGATTTGGTATCAAGAGCAGCATTGCAGGAGGTATTGTTTATTACACTATACAGGAAGGTCTGTGGTCTACCCCGGAAGATTCAGCAAAACTTTACAATAAATTGTACAATAATATCAGTCCGTTAATTCAGAAAAATGTACCTAAAGATGTAATGGATGAAGTAAGATCCTTCAAAAATTTATTTAAAAGAAATAATACTAAATTTAGTTTAACGCAATGTACTTATTACAGATTCATCAAATACCCACTCCATCAGATTTGAAAGTTCTTGGTGCCACATATTGGAATAAAGGTGTTATAACCAGTATAAAGTTCCTTTCTGAATTACCAACGCATGTCTCAAATGGCATTGATAAAATTCAAAAGGAAATAGAAAAAAGTAGTTTAACAGAAAGCGCTAAACCTGCAGAAACAAAACAATCTTAATTTATTGTAATTTCTTATTAGGTAAATTTTTATGGAACAATGATTTAGTAAGAAGCATTAAATTTATTTAAGTCCTAATCAATAGATGACCTCATAAATATTATAATTATTTTATAACTTGAGATTTTTTGTTGAATTTCTGCGTCTGTTATTTCAATAAACATGTTATACTGAATATATCTTGCGATACAGGAATTTTTATTTGTAGGTAGGAAAATCAAAGAAATTCAACCGTTATTTTTTTGTTTTTTTTTATTTATATTACGAAAAAAGAATATTTTTTAAAAAAGCTTCTTATACAGCAATTTACATAAATCGATTATGCGCATCATTTTCAACAATCACTTAAAACTTCAACATTACTCGAAGTTTCTCTTAAAATTAAATAAATTATAATTGATATTTTTATATAAAGCTTGTAATACATCTTTTTACATATTATATATTGTTTAGCGAATTTGATTCATTGTTGCATCAAATTCATGACAGTAGCGAATTAATTTGTTTTTTGGGCATATTATATCTATGTTTTCATTCTATAATAACAATATTATTTTCAAATATTTACCTAATAATCTTTTTACCATTTTTTACGATAATGCTATTTTAGAGAATTATTTTCATTTCGTTTCAAAGAAAGTTAATTAAAAAAAAGAATGACAAGATAAACGTTGGGTCTGAGCTCCACTGCTATCGGGGATCTTTGTGAAAACATTTATCTAAGGGGCACCGAGGACATCGACGCCATCGACGTTAAGGATGACGGTCCTGAGCTGAGATTGAGCTTGTCCAACTCTTCGTCAGCTTTGTTATTCTTAAAATCTTGTTGACAATAAAGGAATTTATTCCACTCATCCATTCTTGGATGCGCTAAATGCTATAAACAAAAATTAAATAAAAATTAGTAAATTAATTTTATTAAAGATCTTTTAAGAATCGTGAATTTATAAAAATAAATACCTCTGCGACGTCGTACACCCATATCTTTCCACTGTCGTCGCCTACAGTGACGTGCAATCCACTAGGCGTCCACGAGACTCTATTGAGGGCGGGACAGCCGTCAACGACAACACTAGCCGTCGGCACCTCTGTGTCCTGATTGAGGTTCCAGAGGTCAAGTCTACCAGAGTCATCCACCGCAGCAAAGAGCGCCGGGTGGCTCGGTGACCAGGCTACATCGTATACGTAATCGCTATTATTTTCAAATGAGTACAATGGCTTGTTTTCTTTTAGGCTCCACAGCTTAATAGTCCAGTCGAGAGACGAACTGAGGAAGAGGTGAGAGAAGTCGATGCCTCCGGGCACAGCATGAGTATCCACTCCGGTGATGGGTCCCATGTGCCCTTCAAACGATTCTGTCACTCCTGCCCTTGTGCCGTGTCGACATGCTATAATATTTTGTTAGTAATCAATATTAATTTTTTAATCTCTGATAATTAAATATTATTTTTAATGCTTTAAAAGTAACTTCATTCACCTGAGTAAACTGTGCCATCCTCACTACCAACTACAAAATTATTTACATCCCCACTGGGGAAGGCGAGCTGCGTAGCAGCTATTTGCTTTGACTGTTTGTGTAATTCTAAAGTTTCTTGGGGCTGAGACAACATATCTAAACTCCACGAACACATTTTTCCATCAGTTGATATACTAATTAAATTGTGTGCATTTTGAGTACCGATTACTTTTAAACAATAAACTGGATGCTGCAATAAAAATAAAATATTAATACTAGTTGAATTTTACATCAATAATCAATAATAACATAAACTTTAGACTTCAACTAAGTTAATAATCTTATAGATGAAATGATTATAAAACAAATAGAATATTAATACTGCAAATAGACCAGTATAAATCACTAATGTGGGTAGACGAAGGATTCGAAATCAAGAATTTTACTAAAAATCCGGAGTAAACATGCCTTTAGAAAAACTGTAACAATTAAAAATAACCCAAAATAAAAAAACAACAAAACAACAATAAATATAAAAAAATGTAATTCTAAACTTATTAGTCTGAATATTCGATGAATAATCCATTTATTATTTTGTGTCCCTGTGTAATTAAAATTGCAGAGAAATAACTAACAGTGTGTGCCGCTGCGGAGAGAGGTGTGCGTTGGATGGGCGTCCTCTTTTGCACCCTATTGTCCCAGAGTACGACCTGGCCCGAGTAGGTGCCGCCGAGAATGAGATTCGGATGAAACCTGGCGAAGGTGGTGGACATGACGGGCGACTGACAGTGGAAGATGAACTCGGGCGTCGTCTTCTTGAACTTGGTGTTCCAGACGAGGCAGACGCCGTCCGGGTCGTTCGGCGTGTCGTCGTTGTTGTTGTACGCGGCGACGAGGAGCTCCGGGAACTGCGGCGACCAGTCCATCGCCGTGACGCAACGGTTGCGCGACCAGCGCTCGTCGTAGAAAAAGCGATTCAGCCACAGGCACTGATGACTCTTGTCGTCCCTAAAATTTACGATTAGGTACACTTTAATTGTTTTTCATAAAGGTCTTATAAATATTAAGTAATTTTCCGAATTCTTGTTGTTACAACAATGTCTTTTAAATAATTCAAAATTTAGAATATAAAATTCTTATTTTTTGCTTAATAACGTTTTTAAATAATAGAAATACATGTCGCAGAAAGAACTACTAGAAGGCAATAACTTCTTTTAAATTTTTCTAAAAAACCTAAGAAATTTTGCAAAACTAATGCTGTCAGTGCTCTATATAAAAAGTTTTTGTAAAAAACGTAGTTAATTTTTAACCAATAAACTATTATAGAAATTTTTTAACGACTTGTCGGTGTTTTTTTTTTATAGTAAAAGAACATTATTTTGACTTACATCCCGTCATCTCCGTCCATCGTCCCCGTGTAATCCGTGTAGATGTCGACCGTCTCACCAAGTGCGCGTTCGACGATTCTACTGGATCTATCGATGAAACGCTTGAATTCCTCCGAAAGCATGACCATCTGCTTCTCCTCTTCACTGAGTTCCCTAACTGTAATAAAAAAATAGTAAACATTAAAATTAGAAACTACCTTATCGTTACCAAATTTGAATATCTTTTGAAATTTTATAAGTGGAAAGATACACTTCTGGAGAAGATTTGCAGAAAAATTCGCGACTGTAAATAATAAACCACTGTACAGTTTAAAATTTTGAATCTCGTATAGAATCAGCAAAAAAATGTGTGCGCTCTTATAAGGATGTTTTTGAAAAATTGCGCAGATTTTGAATCGTCGCGAAAAAGAAGTTAAGAATAGCGAAGGACCACTGACCTTCCTTTGGCTTTTCCTTCTCCTTTTCCTTCTCCACTTGGGTGATAGCGGGCTGCACCTCCTTGACCTGCGGCAGGCCGTGGGGCAGTATGCCGGGCGGTAGTTTACTCTGAAAGCCATCGAGGTGCGGCAGGCTACTCTCCTCGTCCTCGGCTTGGCCGTCGTCATATGTCAAAACTGTGGTGAATAAGTCGGTCCCACAAAAGGGCTCGCGCCCTACCGCTAACTCTCACCACGACTCAAACTCGCTACGAGGCCTAGCATCTCAAACTAATCTCAACGACTCTGCGACTCTCTAATTTAATCATTTTTCACTCTCTTTTTCACTAGGACACCAAGATGCAAATTGCAAGTATCCCGAGAATCGACGACAAAATAAAAGGTCGCGGATATAATGCTTTCGTCGTAAAACAACATGTACAGGGTGACAATGTATCCAAGCGATCAACTACGAGGTACGCATCAATTCAAGAGACTACGATGGTTGAGAACACGTGAGAGGTAATCAGGTATGACGGTCGAAAAAATGGGTTATTCGCTATTTTTTTTTTTATTCGAAAATTAAAATGTTTTTTTTTTTTTAGGAAAAAATAAAATTATTTATTGTTTTAATACTAACTAACTTAATTATTAAATAATTAATTTAATACTATGTTCTTATATTATGTTAAATGTTACTTTGTTATAGCAAAAAATTTTTATCGCGAAAAATTTTCAAAAAATGTATTTCACTAACCTCAACGATTCGTAATAATTGAATTTATAAAGTAAAAAATAAAGCTTCAGAACAGGGTTTCTCATGATATATAATCAGGCAACGAAAAAGATTTAAGTACTTAAGTGCCGAAAGAAAAATGCTTTACGAACAAATATAGTGTTTACATGCGACGGCAATTATTAATGTCGAGCTTGCTATAGTTTAAATTTATTTAAATTGTGAAAGAAAAAAAAATGGAAACAAAAATAAACTGTTCAAATTGAAAAATAAAGCATGAGGTGAAATAAATAAGAAAAAGAAATGTGGGGATGTTAACGCAACTTCCTGAGTCTCGTGACGTTCGGTGGAAGTGGAAATTGTGTAAAAAAAAACGTCATCACGACTTTGACTCATTTAATTTTGAAGTGGAGTAAATGCATGCTATGAAGGAATATAGATTGGATAAACTTGTGTGTATTTCAATGTGGCTACTTTATGGTGTATGAAAAGTGTGTTGGAGTAAAGTAAAAAAATAAAGTACTGGTAATTAAAACATGCGAAACTTATTTTGTATTAAATACAGAACCCAAACAAAGGAGATTGAGACTTGAAAACAAAAATAAAATAATTTCACTTGACTACATTCCGCACAGTAGGTAAGAGAAATTAAAGAAGAATATGAAGCACATGCATTCAATGGTTAAATTAAAGTGGAAATTTTGTTCTGCCTACAATTCAATTAATTGCAGGTATAGAAGCAAATAAATATTAAGTATTCATCATAAAATCTAATATTCCTTGAGCTCAAAGCGTTATAAAATGCTAGTATATTCTTTTTACTACAGCTTTTTGTTTTTTATTTTTTGGCCACCGAAACCAAATACCCGCATAGAGACCCATACCTTATGCATACGTCGAAAATTTTTTCAAAATTTAAACTTTAATAAGGCGTTTGCAATTTTCTTCTCGATATTCATTTGATGTTTATCAATTCTCATTCTAATATTGTAAAAACCATGTTTTTTTAATATGCAACTTTACAAAGAGGCCAGAATTGATTTATTTTACTTATTTTTTCTGTTATTTTAAATATTTACAAATTATCTAAATATCGAACCTTTATAACTTAACAAGTTTTTTTTATATAATTATCTATACTATTCCCTAATCGCGAAAAGAAATTCTAGTGAATTTATAAGGACATCCGATAGCAGCGATCAAACATGTATAAAACTCGACAGTCATTACAGATAAATAACAAATGAAGCGTCACAAAACAACAGTTAAATAAAAACAGTCAAGGATAACACGATGCAATAAAAATAAAAATTAATGTCGAGTTTCTTGGAGATTCACCTACCTGTAAACTCGTCCTCCCATTCTAAACCAGGGTTTAGATTGTACTCGTCTTGAAGAAAGGAAAAGAAAAAGTCAATCAATTCCAGATCGTAATTTGTCATTATTAAAAAAGATCCTGATCTTTCTCAGAATAATGCCGATACTTTTTCCATACTAAATAATTAACTACTCATTTTAACTGTACTACTCGTTCATACACTAATTATAAATTAAAAATTAATATAGTTAAATTAATTAATACCAAGGGTTCAGATGTCATAAAGCTTTCTGTACATGATCAAATTATAATTTATTAAGAGCCAATGTAAAATGCATCGATACTAAACTGAGAAGATAGGGAAATTAGTCTAAATGTTAAAGACGTTACAAAACAGGACTAATCACTTTTTATATCATATAAAGGGTGTTCATTCACATTCAAGTTGAAATAAATTTTAATGTATCAAGAAAAAACAAACGTTTATACAACACCGTTGCATTAGAAAATGTTTGAATCTTAGAAGAAATTGAAAGAATATGTAGGCGTTTAGTTTCTATACAAAATAAAAATATAGGTACTTTTTAATGTATTGAAAATCAAGCACAAATCAATTTATAGTAAAAAAACAACATTTGAAATTAAAATTTATTTAAATAATATTCTACTGATAAAATAAATTAGTTAAAATGTATACTCAATATTACAATCAACGTACACATTTTAATTTGAATTAACACCCTGTATAATGCAATAGCTATATTAAATCTTGACCCGCAGAACATGTAATTGGCATGCAAACACAATCCCCCTGTTTTTTTAAGCAAATTCCATACGTCACTCGACTCTCACTTTTTTGAATGATAATTAATAACCGATTTTTAAAAAAAATTTATATGTTATTATAAAAGTTGTAACAACTAGTTTTTGTGAGTAGTTATTTACATCTACTTTTTTTTGTTTCGATATAAAATTGTTAAATTGTATTTTTCTCAGTGCTTAAACATTATGTGGTAACTAAAAGAAATATCTCTTCTCTTGTAGGCACATAAATATTAATGAAGATCCTGAAGACAAATATTAATTAAACAAAGTTACTATTAACGGCAAAGGCAGTAATGCCAAACGCGCAAGTCTCGTGTCCCCATAAGCATGATCCTGATTTTTCTTGCTTTAAAATATTGGAAAATTTTCTTTTTCCAAGATAGAGATTATATTGTGGCACAAGTAAAATTTACAAAAATTTTGATTTCCGAAAATTTCAAGTGAGCAATAATTGCAGTGTCCATTTACAAAGCTTAAAATTTTTTTAAATTTTACTCACACAAACGTATTCTCTAAGAAATTTGTATTTTATTTTAAAAAAAGGTGCCAATGCATAGTTACGGACAGTAAGTTGCTTGAAGAGTAAACATTTTTAGAAAAAGCCAACACCTAATGAATGCCCCGTGTTCAGAGTTAGTACAAGTATCCTCACCATGGCGGTTATGTTTCCATACACGATAGTCTACAAAAATGACTATACGTAAGTAGGCGTAAGAAAAGTTGAGTACTCTGGAAGGTGCGTTAAGTAGTGACAAGAGTAACTTTTACAGAAATTTTCCTATGCGATAGACAAACAAAATTGGAGCTTTCGTTATTTTGCATTCTTAATTGTATTATCATACAAACTTTAGCACACTAAAAAAGTTGTTGTTTCTTTTTAATTTTGTACTTGCCATTGAATTGATTGCGTCAGTGGTTTCGTTACTTCAGTTCACTTCTACTGTTTTCGAGATGTTTGGAATAAAGATAACATAATATATTGTTATGTAGGAGAATTAAAAAATTTAATAAAAAACGTTGATAATAAAGATTAATCGAAAGGAGAAGAGAGTGTAGTAAAAATTTATAAATAAAATTAAGAAAAAAATTTCTTAACTTTCTTAGTGTGCATTAAATACTATTTTTTCATAATACTATAAAAAAATATTGAGAATACAAACATTTTTAGTTAAAGTATGCAGAATAATAAGATACTTTATAATTCTTGGGCTTTCCTACAATACGAACCCTAAAATTGATGTTCCTAACAACGAAGAATCGAACTTATTCGAATAAAATTCTATTTTCAAAAAAAATGTTATTGCATTCCGTACGTTTCCTCTCGCGCAGTGAAACGGCTGTGTCCTCGTTGCCTATTCAAAACCTAATGACACAAAAGTTCAACCCTCGCGTAAAAAAAGGCCCACCCAACGAATGTATGTCCTATACAATCGCGTTCTCAATGCTGGCAGCAAAATTGAAAATAAATTGATTTTATGTGTGTAGCTAATCCGAACTATCGTAAAATTCGGTAAAAAGCAAGAAGAATATTTAACTTACCGTAATAGTCGAATGCATGAGCTGAGAAGGACAAGGAAAAAATTCAATTTGATTAGAATCTTATCATCGCGTTATATTAAATATATATCTACACTTAACGTAAATATTTTAATTCAAGTTTTAGTGTTAACTAACCAATTCAAATTATACAAACTAAAATTTTTATTTTATATTAGCCAATTATAAATAAGATTTATTCTGTTATAATTGAAAATTTTAATTTTAGTGCAATAGTACACTTGCTCGGTTTTCTTCAGATCTTTGAATGTTTATACGTTGAATGTAGATTCAGTACAAAAAAAGTGCAAGTTGGTTTTAGCGTAATCTTGTGCCGGAACAAAATTAGCGTTTCGGAGGAAACGTACATATTCAATGTCATCACTTCCTACGTAAATTAAAAAGAAAATTACGAAAAAAATGTCTTGTATAGCTCCTCCGTTGTAAAAAAATCTTCAAGATTTATTCTAATAGTATAACATAAATAAATAAGAAGTAGGAAAAAATGTGTAGCATCTTCTGCTGTTACTTGACCCTCATGCTATACCATTACAGCAAAAACATTGCGCATGCATCGATGCTCCGACACTGACATGACATCAAGTTATCTCCAAAGTCATCTTAGTGAGCGCAATATTTTTTTTAAAATAAAAAAGACAAATCTGTATCCTAGCATATTATTTACTATTCGCAATAATAAAAATCTGTATTTACTATATTTTACTTTCTGAATACTCTTTACATCAATTATCAAATTTTTTATAAAAAAGTAAACTGTATTCACTCAACTGTAATATTTATTACAAATTTAATCTTATTGTTAGACGAGAATATAATTTCGATTTATTAAATATAAACTTTTGAACTAAATAATATTCTAGGATAGTAAGAAAAATTGTTTTGTGAAATGTATTACTTTCAGTAACAATTTCTTAAATTATTTTTTCTTAACTTTAAATATTTCATACTCCAGGCAAAAAAAAAGTTTTAATCTAACGCAATAATTATTCAGAATTGTTTTTCTCAAGTTACTTATTTTTTCAGTGTTTATAATTTATGACTGTTTAATGTTCAAATTTAATTGTTTCATTGCATCAGTATTTTAAATAAAATTAAAATGACTGTGAAATGACAATGACAGCGTGATAAATTTTCTTGCTACGAGTACGCTTTTCTTTAAACTTTAGATACATACTTCGACATTACCTTCTTTTTTTACTCTTATTTCACAAAAAAATCATGTTGTTAAAACAAATTTCGCCGTAATAAATTGGCTGGTACACGACGCGAGTACACAAAGAAAAGTAAGTAAACGGTCTGATCGCCTTGTCACACTTATA
Source organism: Eurytoma californica (assembly GCA_035586675.1). Taxonomy (NCBI): domain Eukaryota; kingdom Metazoa; phylum Arthropoda; class Insecta; order Hymenoptera; family Eurytomidae; genus Eurytoma; species Eurytoma californica. The sequence continues at coordinate 19,783,321 of JAXIUT010000021.1, forward strand.
CCCACCCCCCTAAGTTACTCCAGCATTCATGTGCCATTTTCATAAACACCAGGACGCGTTTACGAAAATCACTGTTGCACCCTTGTTAATTGGACGCTAAACTGACTTAGCGAGGTGAGTAAACATTTAATATCTTTTTTTAATCTCATCAACTTTATTCCAACCTCGAGTCCTTTTCTCCCGCACAAAAATGTGTGACGATGAAAATGAGTTAGTCTTCGTTAAAATGTGAGCGCATATAAACAAAACAAACATTACAGACAAGAAGATAAAATCAAAGCTCGATAAAAGAAAGATATGTTAGTTTCCCTCCACCAAAAGCAAGCGTTTGCATATTGCTGATTGCCAGAAAAGAAAAGCGAAATAAGCGCCTACAGCTAATAAGCGTGTTGTATGTTAAGAATATTAAATGCGATTAAAACTTGAGACTAAAGACTTGGTGAAAAATCTATCAGAATAATTAATTAATCAATTAAGTCTTGTAAGTCTCCGGTCTTGTAAGCATTAAGCATTTTATAAACGAAATTTTAATTGATTATGCATTCACTGCAGCAGAATAATTGCAACAGCAAAAGAAATTTCTCAACATTAGTGGAGAAGCTATATAACGCGAATGTTAAAAACTGAGTTACAAGCGTTATTACTTCACCCTTTTAGCAAGGTGACTAAAGACAGAAAATTTTCTAGACCAAAATATTGAAAAGTAAAGAAAACTTATTTGGTTTTACAAAAATTATTTATTTAAAGTACAATTCGTAGATTCACATTTTCTAAACGTTTAGTAGAAAAATGTTACTAAAACAATTTCACTGTATAAAAATAATTTACAAGTATGTTAAACAACTTTAATATGTACAATTTGCTAATTAAAAAACAATCAGACTAGAAAACTTTCCGTCTCTAATTTACTTTAGTGTAACAAAAATGCAATTCAATAATTCATCTACTACCATTGATAATCACAGATATACGGTTAAAAAATCGTATAAGGATAACAAAGTGAAAAGAAGACGAAACATACATAGGTAGCTAGGTGTAGACCCACCTTTCCTGGGACGCCACCAGTCGGTCTCAAAGTAGCCTGCGGAGCAAGAATGAGTTGGTGTTGTTGTCGAACAGGAGGAGTAGATGGTGTATGTGGAAGAGGAGGCGGACGACAGTCCTTTACATTGTCCAACACCCATAGTCGCATTTTTGACCGTCAAACGTAATCGCAAAGACAAGGGAAGAGACGCTTATGCATTTCTTTTTTTTTTTTTTATCATTAAGAGAAAAAAAACACCACAAGCGAGAAGTCGGGGTAATTCATGATTTGCTTTTTTTACTTGGTTTATCAGTGTTATTTATATACGTGTGATTTGTTCAATACTGTTATTACAATTACTTTTCCAGAGGTTCTCGCGCCAAAACCCAAAGTTCGCCGTTGACTGGTAAAAGCTTTTTTTTTTTAATTTTGTCACAGTGACTTTGCAAATGGTAATTGTCGAGCTTTTACTCGTCAAGGGCGATTTTTAGTAATAACAATAAACGTTGCGAGTAATAAAGAAGAAAAGTGTAAGTGGAGAACATAAAATTTTCAGTCGGACCAATCAGACAGGATGAGTTTAAAGAGAAACTGCACGGGGCATGAGCTGCTCCTAATTACTATTCCTCGAGTGATTCATTATTCACGCCTCGATGACTGTCTGGTTGCTTCGACTGCAGGTGTGTAGGTACCTCTTTTTAAGAGACGGGTTGTGACGGTTACAGATAAAAAATGACCGTGAAAGAAAGGATCTTCAGGCTTTGTAACGTGCTCAATCCCTCTGCCATTTCCTTTTCCGACTCTCACCATCATTACCGTGCGTGTTATTCGTGATTTTTATAAAGTGACATAATTAACCCTGTTAATTGCCTTTACCTCGAAATCAAATGCAACGAATCATTGATTATGCAAACATATAAAGATCGTATTTTATTTAGTTTTACGACTGCGCGTCGCTATTTGACACAATTATTGTACACGTGCCAGAAGGAAAACGATTAAAGGTACAATAAATATTTTTGATTGTTAGCAACAATGGCTACTGTGATTTTATATTATGTTAGGTCTTTATTATTTTCTATAGACATAAACAATATCATTTACTTTCTACAAACAAAGAATAAAAAACTTACACATAATTCAGTGGTAAAAAAATGATTAATTTTTTATGCAATTATTTGCTTTTTGAGAAACTGCTTTTTTGAAGACTCATCTTTGTAATATTTATCGTTACTTATAATGCACGTGAATAACAATTGTGGATACTATATTTAATTGCGGTTAATGAATTTTCGATCATCACTGCTTTTTGTTACATTGATTGAAAACACAAGATTAGAAGACCTCGATTGTCGATGTTTAAAGATTTACCATTGGATTTTATTCGCGTTTTATTTTAACGATTTGTGACGTTCATTTAGTTGATTTTTAGTGAAACATTAATGAGTCATTAAATTAGGTAACATGCGCAATTGTGAATGCTTGCAAAAAATTATTGTAGCACTCTTTTGATTTTTATTATCGTTTTTCTACAAAATCTATTACAATTTATCGTTTTTTAAACCACTTACAAGCGAAACTCGTAAAAATTAAAATTGATTAAATTTTAGTGCTGCAATAAGTTTTTGCGAATTGAGAGTAATTTTCGTGTGAATATGTAAGTTTCCTCAGTATTTAAGAATAACTTATGTTAAATTAATGATAATGAATTTCGAAATATAAGATTAAGTGATTGGCAAATTGACACATTTAAAATAAAACTGTATAATAAAAAATGAAATTATATATTTATTTAACAAAAAATTATTTAAGCTATAAAATAATTAGTAAGTAATAATTGAAATTTGAAAAAGTATGTTATAATACATCAACAAAAAAAGTAAATCACGTGGTTTAGTAATGAAATTTGATTTAACACTATATAAAAATCTGATGTTGAAATAATTCAAATTAAAAAGATGCCAATCACCTTATTAAAAATAGACTTATGATCTGAACATTCTAACTAATAAAAAAGAGAACAAAAAATAATCGTATGTAATAATAATAAAGGATGAAATTAAAATAATTTAAAAAAATGTGTATATATATGTTTACAAATTTTTTTTTTTTTTCTTTTATGAGTTAGAATGTATACCGTAAGGCAATACTTCCTTGTATAATGTATGTAAAAATGTAAAAGTAACATCGTCAGTAATTTAAATAATGTATCAATGGTTAGGGACAAGTGATTATATTTTAGAAACAATTAAAGTTACTTTTATCTGTACAATTCGAAATAAGTTAATCAATATAATTCTTTAAGTAACATCAGAAAGAGATAAACAAATAATAAAAGAAATTTCAAGAAATATTAGGGTTACGTTAGATACATGGGTCAACATCGCACTCCTCTAAATATGGTTTGGGGCCATAAATGTAAAATTGTGAATGTGAGGTGTACATCGTAATAATATTCAGTGACATAAGTGAAGTTGAAAAAACTGTACTCACCGTCGTGGGTTGCATGGACGACCTGCGCCGTTTGCGTTTGCTTGGTATAGACAACTGGTTCTTTGGGTGGAATGTTTGTGTGTGCTACTTGAACTATCGTCAGTTCACGATTCCTTTTTCTTGTTACACTGTTAGTTGTATTTGCAGATTATATTTATTGAAGCAAATCAGTATATTTCGTATATTTCAAGATTCCTCTTTTAAATTTTAATGCACTGAATAAGAAGAATTGCAAATATTACCATACACATTAAAAAATTTCCATACAATTTTCAAAATTTAAATGAAAACAGATATGATTATAATATAATTTACAATTCCTCTAATTTCAGGTGATTAATTTTCTGACTGAATAACTTTACCTGTGAGCTGAACTAATACTACTCGGTTGTAAACTAGTATCTGGAGTTGCAGTGACACTCTGTTCTGGGGTAGCTATTGAGTTTACGCTGGATAAACTTGACAGCACCTCTGTTGGGAAGAGAAATATAATAATTAATTACAGTTTGCATATAATGAAAAATTTATATCATATTTTACCTGAAACAGGAGCTACACCAAATGACGATAGCAATGCATCAACCTCCTTTTGTTGATCCTTGTTAGTTGCGGATGCCCGGATCCTTGCTTCTTCAACCTTTTAATATAAATATTTTTTTAGAAAAATATAACACACAATCTGAAACTTACCCAGATAAATTCTTACATCTTTTTGTTCTTTTTCTCTTCTTCTCCTTTCTTTTTCTTCTCTGATGGCTTGAAGTTTCGCTTTTTTCCTTTCCAATTCTGCTTTCCGATCGGACATCATGATTTATCTTGTCTAATCGCAAAACAAATTTACATTATTTAAATCATTTAAATTTGTATACATTGTTCAACATTAAAGTATTTTACCAGTTTTACAATTTAAAAACATTTGTCATTACAAAAACATTTTCAGTCAAGACATGTAGTTCTGAAAAATGATTTTGTCAATCAACAAGTAGTTACATCAAAAAAAGCTGTCACAGCGACATAGATATCAATCACTCAAGGTTACATAGATGCAAAGTCGACTCGCAGGTGAGAAGGAGGTACGAGACGACTGGTCACCTGTGTGCTCCTTTCATCGTTCTACAGCGCGGCACATTATTGATTTTGGGCAGTGGCTAGCGACACGCCAAAGATTGTACGATTCATCGCGAAACAGTCCGCCGACGCAGCTGAAAACCTCCCCGAACTCCAATATGCCATGAAAAAAAGCCGCCTCCCTGACCCCTTCCTCGCTTTTAAAATATACCAGCGAACAAAAAAACACAAGCGGTGCAATGCTCCGTACCCGGTGGAACGGTAAATCGGCGTAGGAGTAGCTCGTAGCTGGCTGCTACTCACGCGCGCAAGTAGAAAAATCCGAACAACAATCAAACGCGAACGGCGGGCCCTCGTCTCCTCGGCATTCCTCTCCTAACGGTGTGCGCTCGCAAAATCGAGCCACCCACCTCGAGTCCCTCTCTCTCTCTCTCTCTCTTACTCTCGCTCGCTCTCGACTACGGCCCAGCCGCTCACCTCCACGCACGCTGGCGAACGCGAGAATCCTGCAAGTGCCGTCGTCGCCTCCTCCTGGCTCCTCTTGGCCCCCACGGCGCGATCCACGCGCCGACCTCCTTGGCAAACTCTTTTCTCGTCTGCGGCTCTGCACGGCCCCGAGCCCCTTGTCCTTTGATGCGGAGACGACGCGGGAGATGAGGTTATTTCACTGTCGCCATGTTTATCCCACTTTGACTCGCGGCTCGCCACTGCGGGGGATATCGCCGAGGGATATACCTCGCGATGTGAGTAATGCGGGATGGGAACGCTAGGTATACCTATATTGCGCGGCGGCTGGCGGTGCGGGGATGTGACTACTTGCTTGCGCGCGTTGCCGGGACCGTCGCGCAACTCGCGGCTTTGACCTTGGTTAAGACACGTCAAAAATTTCGCCGATGTAAAGTATGTAATTTATAGAATTTTAGTGTTAATTTAATTATTTTTTTATATTTTTTGTTGAATTTTGTTACTTCTTGATTCAAGCTTTAAGCATATTTTTTATTTGCGTGAATAATTGAATGAATTTGTAAAAAATGTATCTAATAACTGCATTCGTTATAATCCAAAGGAAAAATAAAGAAATTAATAATTAATAAATGATGATATGTTTTGTTAAGTCTGATATATGAAGGTAAAACAGTAAAGGTAAACTACTTGTTCTAGCGACGGTCACTTTCATACCGCAACACTACGAGTGAAACAAGGATAGTAACTATGAGTATATACATCTATATAAAGGCGTGAGAAAGATAGAAGATAGACCTGATCACTGGTGGCTGCAGTCAGCGAGAAAGAGCCAAGGAGGAAGCAGTACGATGGCATTTAGGCATCCACGTACACACTGACGACCATGCACATCCGTATATAGAAGGGGAAAAAAGAAATGTCTCTCTCTGTCATACCCGTCTGTGTGGGTGCGCGCAAACAGAATGTGTGAGAATGTGCGCACTGAATGGGAGGCGGAGGCGATAGCAAGGTGTCAAAGTTCGCGGATACCGATTATGGTTAAAAAACTTTAGCTGTCAAGCCCAGATGTTAATCTATGAATTTAGGCGTCTTCAATCGCGTTAATCTTAAGGTAACTGCATCCACTGACGTCGGGAGACAAATCTTGGTTTTCATTTGGAGGTTACGCATGTCAACTTTGACGCTTACGCAGATGCATTTATTTATGTTTACAAACCGATCTCGAACTGCACTTTGCAGTGTATTTTCTATTTTTTTGGTGATAATGGTGATTTTTGAGAAGCGCGTGAAGCTTTTCGCGAATATGGTTTTAAAATAATGTTAGAAGTGTGTTAATTAAATTCTACGGGCAAATTAAAGTGAGAAAGTAGCTTGTGGATGATACTCATGTGTTTTTAAATTTTTAGGATACAGGAGACAACATGTACTCAGAGTGGGCATCTCTGAGTATACTGATCCAACAAGGATCAGAAGACAGCCAAAGCGTACTAGAGAAGTTTGCTCCTGGCGTGGGAAAAGATGTGACATTGTCAATTGTTCGCCAATTAGCTTCAAATCTTGGAATATCTACTGCAGCAGCTGAGCCAAGTCCATTGATAACTGATAAAGAAGTACAATGGTGTATGGAAGTTATCTGTTTTGGACTTTCTTTACCTTTAACCGAGCATGATACAGTTAGAGATTGTGTCAATGTGTATTGTGAGTGGCTTTCAGCATTGTACACTTCACCAAAAATATCAGTGCCTAAGCCTATAGCTGATGATCCAAACTACTATGCACGAAAGATAATTGGTCACTTTCATAATCTTTTTGTACCTAGGAAAGGAGAAGGTAATTATTTTGTCATTTTGCATATTTGTTTGACATTTAATAGTCAGTTGATCTCAGGTATTATGAGTGAAATTTACCCTTTTTGTTATACTAATTACAAGTGTGCTTAAAAAATTTATGTTTTTCTCAAAATACCTGTTAGTTGTTCTTTCTAACTGTTTTACTAATATTTTATACTAAATGACTAATACTTCTTTGCACGAGTCTAAGTAGTTCTAATACTTCTTTTTTCCGTAGTCTGGCCATTTTTATACCAGGATTTGGGTAACGCTGAACACTTATTTGCATGCATATATAATATAAACTAGTCAGTATACTTTGCAACAGATTATTTATTAATACACTTTACAAATTTTAGGAGCAGATACAATTAATAAACAAGCAGTATTATGTCACAGAGTTTTACGAACATTACAACAAGTTGCTAGAAGTTCAGCAACATTAGAAAGAGAAACATGGGAAAGTTTACTTTTATTTTTAATAGGTATTAATGATGCTCTCTTAGCTCCACCAGCAATCAGAGAAGATACTGGTGAACAATTATGTGAAAGAGTTTTAGGAGTACTTTTAGAGGTTTGTAGCATGTCCTTTTTTTAAACTTTAAAGATTATTAACTAACAGATTTTTTTTAAATCATAGGTTTGGTTAGTAGCATGTGAACGCAATTTTCCTTCTCCACCATTGTGGAGAACTTTGAGAGAATCGTGTCTCAGATGGCGTCATCGTTTATCTTTAATCGAACAGTGGAATCGTGTTTGTTTGGCACTTACAGCTAGACTTTTACATATAATGTATGGGCCAATGTTTCCTGAACTAAAAATTAGTAAGTTATACATCCATCATTCGTTGCACAAATTAAATGTCAAAATGTATTATTAAATAATAATTTCATTTTAGGTGAAGAAGATTCTCAATTAGTATCCAGTACAATGTCCAATGAAGCTGTTGCTCAAGCATGGTACAGACTTTTACGTACGATAGGAGATCCTGTCGATTTATGCCGTCCAGCTGTGATATCACAGACACAAGCTTTTCTGAGATACGCCATTGCCAGTTCGAATGTCGTTGATCCATGTCAACATCCTTGCCTGCAGCAATTACCTTATATATTTCTCAAAGCAATAAAGGGCATTGCTGGACAAGTCGACGCTTTCTTAGGTAGGATAATTTGACAGTTATAAAACGCACATCACACTAAAACTAAAGCATTGTATACTGTGTACTACTGTAACTTCTTTGACTCTATACAAAGCACGGGCATGTGGCTTTAAGCTTTTCATAACACTCACATGAATATAAGCAAATGTGTACATATGTACTATAATCTTTAACAAGTTGTATTTAACATATAAACAATAGAAATGTCAGCAGCAATTTTCTTTTAAAAGTATAGAAACTTGAAATTCTTAGTTAATACAATAAAATTTTTTGTTTAAATAAAAATAATATTTTAGAATAATTTCTAGATAATTAATTACCATTTAATTGTATTTTAAATTAGGTAAAATCACTTAGAAATCTGTAAACAGTAGCAATTAGAAGTAAAACTTTTTATCTCTTGTGACAACACTGTGTGCTTAGACTGTGCCTCATAATAACTCTGACAAACAAAACTAAGCAGCAAAACTCCGGAGCACACATCGGTGGTGGCAGCGTGAATAAACGTTCTTTTACAGGTATATCGCAGGCCTGCTGCTGGGAGGAATGCTGTGTGACGAGTTTCAGTCTTGGTAGCGCGACCTCGGGCATTGGAAGCAGCGGTTCGACAAGCATCACCAGTGACCGCATGATCATGAAGGATCAGCCCCATCCGTCGCCGACGCCACCCACTCAGCGGAGGCTCGCCAAGAGTTTCAGCGTCACACCCTCTGCAGTCACTAAGGGTACTTGCGTTCAAAAGAGACCGCAAAAAAGAATGCGTTGAATACAAACGTCGATTAATTTTCTCTTCTACTCACTACTACTCTTCTGTTTCCGTTTTCATTTTTCTTTTCTAGTTTGCACTGTTATGTACTTAATCTAGTGTGCCCTTCTTTTTGTAAATGTTTAATGATAAGTTTTGTTTTTGTTGAACGGTAAGGTGAATATTGCAAGTTGATTTCAAGCTGACTGATGATTTGTTTCTTTGACAGGTATTCCAAAGGCATCTTTGATAGGACTGACAACAAGCAGAGTTACCAGTACTCCATTGATGAGTACAAATTCAGGCCCTTCGTCTACTTCTAGTACAACGTGTAAGTTTTATTATTTTGAAAAATTGTAAAAAGAGTTCTTTATTCAAAACAATGAAAAAATTTAAAATCTTCTTTAATTTTTTTTATTAATTTAGCAATAGTATCCTTAAATCAAGATGTTAGACCTCCACTAGCTTCTGGTCGACCAAAGTGCAATAGTATTTTACACCTGTTTGGGGAATGGCTTTTTGAAGCAGCATTTATAGGAACAGAAGGCTGGTCACAAAATTTACCTCGTAAGTGTTAAAAATATTTTCAAAATGATTGGAAAAAATTATTGAATATATTAAAGGTTAATTATTTTTATTTTTTCAGAGCCAAATAATGCCCCAAAACGTCCATCGTCAGTTCTTGTTGATGGGCCTAGCTCATTACAAGAAAACCTAGAAGTACCTCCTTCTCTTAGCATAGATAGATATGAATCTGGTAGAGCTGAAGCTATGGGTACTTTGTGTAGAATATTTTGTGCTAAAAAGACTGGAGAAGAAATTTTGCCAGCATATTTGGCAAGATTTTATCAAGCAATGAATCATGGGTTAAAAGTCAATAAGTTTTCTGAAGTAAATTATAGAAAATTATTTCTAAATATGTTTCACTCTTTATATCAAAATATTTACAATATTAAATGATTTAGGTCAGGGAATGTGGAGAAACACTCGCTAGCATTCTGTCAAATTCCTCAGATCTGTTTCGTCTTGATTTGGATGGAGTTCAGGTTTTAGTACCATCTGTACTTTCAGCATTGGAAGTCGTACTTCCAGAAAAAGACTTAAGACTTAAATCTAATGCAGTGTCAAAAGTAGAATTACGCAGATCTTCCATCCATTTGTTATTGTCCATGTTATCGTTACCTTTACATTTTCAAGTTAGTAAAAAATATTTATCAATGAATCTAAATTTTAAAAAATTATTCTTGACTTCACTGAAAAATTAATAATTCCAGAATCTTCAGATAAAAGAAATACCAACAGCTAATTCAATAACGCAAGAAAAAATTCCAATAACGTTTGCACAATTAAAGCCAAAACTTATGAACCTGTTAATTAATGCACTGCAAGTAGAAGTCGATCCGCAAAATACTCACATGCTTCTGGGTAATTATTGTATAATGCATTATAAATATTAGATTTATTTTCCATGTAATTATTCCATTTTAGGAGGTTTATTGCTGAGTGTGCAAGATTCAGCAGTTGCAGAAGAAGCGGAGCAAGTGACCCAACCAGACAGTACCATATCCAATGAGGGAACCACTAATTTACTATCATCCGGTAAATTTTGTCGATTCCATTTCGCAAATCAAATTATTTCCGTTTCCATTTTGCTGATTTTTCATTCTCATCATCTTGTCAATTTATAAAGCTTAAATCAGCCGCATTATTTATTTATATTTTGATGCATTTGATTGGTATATACATGCTTAAGCATAAGCAAAGTTTTGTTTTATAATTAAAAAAGCGTGACAGTTGTATCTAAAAATGGGTAAATCTTCTTCCAATCTTCAAAAGCTACAAACAAAACCGTAATTTATTCTCTCATGAATTATTACCAGTATGCAATCATTTAATAAATTAAGTTCTCCAAATAAAAAATGGATTTACTGTCATTTTTAGATGCACGCTTCACAATTGTCATGTGCCACTGTAATGAGAGAATTGAAAAATTCTGCTACTATGATCGACTGTGCACACATTGTTTTGTTTTGCATTTGGGTTGGCGTCTGAATTTCTGTTTTTTCTTTTTCTGTTTTGTTCTACCATTGCGCATACTCTCTTCATTCCGCTATTGGTCTACGTTAAACGATCACTCGGTAGTCTGCACCAGCGATACAACCAGTCAGATAAGCATATCCAGTGATCTGCGCTCTCTAGGCGATGCATCCGATATTGCTATGCTGCAAGAAGACAATATTTCTTTCGGTAAATATTTCGCAAACGATTTTTATTTAGCCCAGACGTTACACTTTATTTTCGCTTCAATCATTTTCACGCTCAGTTTTTGCCGATTAAAGTAACCGGTAACACACAGTTTTTATGATCATGCTTACGATTTTTACGCTTGTTTATTGTTTGTTACTTATTTAAGGGTACAGTAAGTTTATGAAATTTTATCTTAAAGTGATTTGATGATTGCTAATAATATTTCGTGCATTCTTTTTACATGATCTTTTATTATATTTAAGATGTTACAAAATTATTAATTTTAATTGTCTTTTTTAAAATCTTTATATCTAGTTCGAAATAAAATCAATAATTTATGTGCATGATTCAAATTTATGTATCTTATGATTATAAAATATTTTTCATTTTAGATATTAAATACTACCGTGTACGTCTATTAAAGATAATACTTTTACAGAAAAAATTGGACTCGTACTTTTGTAAAAAATTAGTAATTTATAACAATGGTTTCAGACTCAGCACATGCACTTTTCGTACGGGCTACTTACCTTGTGTGTCACCGGCTGATATCTTCCTGGAAGACTGATCTGAATATATCGTTGGCAGCTCTTGAAATGCTCTCTGGTTTAGCGAGGACGCGCATTCGAGAAACAGGTATGAAGAGTGATTTAAAAAAAATTTAATTAAATACTATAATTAATTCATTTATTTTAATGGCATGCAGCAAGGAAACTTACAGGTTCGATTGGCCTTGTTTGCCTTTTTGAATTTTTACTTATAAATTTTAATATAACGATTGCTCTTGAAAGGTTGCCGCATAATAAATACAACTTTTAGTTTTACTTGAAACATACGTTAATTATTCCAGATGCTTTGGAGTGTAAACGCGCAGTGAAATGGCTGTGCGACTATATTGCTTATCAGTGCTGGCGACCTCCACCTGCACATTCGAAAGATCTGCATTCATCCATCGTTGCAGCATTCGCTTGTCTTACAACTTGGTTAACTGCACACCCTCAACTTTTACAGGTACATTTTTAATACGACAAATAATAACAAATTTAAACTTTTCCTAATATGTACTAAATATTAATTAAAAACCAATAGGATAAGGAATGTTTGGCAACTGTTTTGGAAGTAGTAGAATTGGGAGTCTCGGGCTCGAAGTCCGTTGGAAAGCCCGGTGAGCCCATAAAGATGAAAGATGAAAAAGAGCTGAAGCCGGCGTCGATGCGCGTGAGAGACGCCGCCGACGCTCTGCTCACTATAATTCTAGAGCAGGTTGGCTATTTCCCAAGTGTGTGCGGTGCAGAATCACTGTCATCGTTGCTCGACGAAGTTTCTCTGCTCAGACATTGCAATAGTTGGCCAGGCGGGCAGGTCCCTCGAGAAACGGCGGTTGAGAGGTTCCGCTATTTCGTTGCAGATAATGCAACGATGCTCGCCTTGTTAGAAGAGCCGCTGGGCAACGATCAGGACCCTCAGCCTACCGTTACGGTACTGATACGTGGTCCCTTCGGACGACATGCTTGGACGATGCAGCTTAGGCATTTGCCTCGCCATCGGTCGATTGTGCGTAGCTCCAATACAAATCCAGGCAGACCGCTGCCCCTTCAAGAAATCCAGGATCCAGTCGATTATAAGCCTCGATTTTTTCCAGATAACGTTGACAAGATCCCACATTGTAAAGTGTAAGTTGTTTTTTTTTTTTTTTTTTTAATTATAATTAATTGATCTTTTGACTTTGTTTAAAAGAAAGTTTGATGATATTAAATACACATATAATATTAAATTTTGTATTCACAGAGATGAATCGTTACCGAGTTTAGAAGCGGTAATGAACGAAAATGACTCGGTGAAAAATGAACACCAGATCCTGCATCAGTTGCTCGACTACGCAATTGGCAGTGAGGTGAAGACGAATGAGGAGAACGCGAATCGCGTCTCTTCGGAAAAAATGAGCGAATGCTCGCCTCCAAAGATCTGTCACGAGTTTCAAACCGCACGTCTATTTCTCAGCCACTTTGGTTTTTTAAATCTCGAATCTGGAGCACAAAATGACCTGAATACCGGAAATGGCGGGCTCACTGCGTTGGATCCGACGATTGCGGGATTCGCTGCTGACCTCGAAAACCTAGATCATATCAGTTCGAGAACCTGCGATACGGTTCACATTTTCTATGTAAAATCTGGCCAGTCTACGCCAGAAGGGATACTTTCTAATGTCGTGAGTTCCAATGAAATAAAAATAACATATGCATACGATAAATGCTTATAACTTGATATTGATATTAAACAATAATAATATTTTAGTTGCACGAGAATGATGTTTCGCCAAACTTCTTGGAATTCCTGAGTTCACTAGGTTGGCCAGTGTCGGTGGCATCTCATGCTGGCTGGACCGGCCACGTGTCAACTTCGTGGCATTCAAGCTCGTCTTCGTCCACAAATGAGCCTCCACCTGACGAATGTAGCCACGGTGGTGCCTTGTATAACGGTTCCACGAATGTACTTTACTGGGCTGACGTCAGTTCTGAGGTAGCCTTTGTCGTACCGACCTTGTCTGCCAACGTAATTTCTGAACCCATTCCTGACAGTAATTTTAGCGACTCGAATAATGGTAAATCTTTTGTTGCCTAAAAGTAGATGATAATTTAATAGTTCAGTTATTGGTGAAAACGAATTTTATTTTATAGTGTGGTTTGAGAGGTGCGTGAGTTCCAGCGGTAGTCATGCCTTCTCGACTTCGCCGGCAGTCTCTGGACAGACTCGTGCGATGTCCCTCGATTTGGAAAAACAAGCTGCCAATTTGACTGCCGCTCAGCAAAACGAACCGATAAAACCACGCAGAGCACACAAGCACTCGTTACCGGCACAGACTGACACGAAGATCATGGTTGTATGGTTAGAAAGTTTAGAGGATTACGCACAATTTCCTATAGGTAATCCTGCTTTTTATAAATTTTCCATTAAAATGAAAAGATATATCATTATTTATTTCCATTAAGTTAGCCAGTCCAAAACACTTATAAATTATCACTCGAACTAAAAGCGAGGGTGGCAAACACATGTTTTAGGGTAGTACTTGTCATGATGTGTATGCTATTTTTCATTAATACCCTGCCGAAATTTCATGCATCAGTTTAGTATCAAAACGAAATGTGGCCTGTGGTATGGCGAAAACATTTTTTTAAATTAATTAATTTTTGGTAAATTACAGCTGGTCTGTTGCCACATACGCACACGGGTCTAGACCACTCTAGAACAGTGCAAGCGTGTGACGTACACGTTATATACTTGCAAGCTTTGGCCAGTGGACTGATGCGGGTAAAACTGCAAGGGCCAAGTTCTCGAATGAATCTCGCAACGCCATTAATTGATGGAATGGTAGTGTCACGAAGGGCCTTGGGCTCCTTGGTGAGACAGACAGCTTTAAATATTGGGCGCAGGAAACGACTGGACAACGACAGGTATAAAGCTTAAATTTCTTATATCAAATTATGTTCTGCAGTAAAGAAGAACGTATTAGGTAAACCTGTTTTTTCTCCTGCAGTTATCACCCACCACATGTTCGAAGACGATTGAAAATCCAAGACATGGTACAAAAGTACAAGCGAAACCTGCAGCAATCCGAACTGCTGACATTGTTATTCAATAGCACCCAAATGTAAAATTTATATTTATTATAAATAAAATGTGATATAATACAATTTTATTACATACGAAGCATTTTTTCTTATTTTTTATCTAATTCACTTTTCAATATATGACTGAAATTTTATAAATTATGATTTGAAATTTTATAGAATGGATGTATCGTATTTGATTTATTGATAATGAAACAATCTTGTCGTAGACAAACATTTTTGTAGTTTGGCATGAATAAAAGTGATTACTTAATCAATTAAAAAATAAAAGATTCTTGCAATCAAGTGTTATAAACATATTTAATGTCACTGCAATCTTGCACATCGTATCCTTTACTCTAAAATTACTTAAAACAAAGACTATACAATTTTTTACAAAAATGTTATCAATTATTTCGAATAATATTGAATGGATGCAGCATATATTTACCAATTACCAATTTATTATCTGCTTTATCTGAATCTAGACTTCGTATTTGAGAAGGATGTATAAGTAATGCTTACGTAAATTAAGCAACAATATTTTGCTAACGAACAGCAATGAAATTAGTAGAATTTGTTTAGTGAACATGTATCAATTATTTTTTATTTATGGCTCTACTCTACACCGGACTGCACACCGAGAAATAGTTTTCCAACTTTTTTCATTTCAACTCAATGCTTCCACAAACTGCGAAGTAAATTGCTTTTGAGAGATGTCTTGGAGTTCATACTTTTTGTTCCTTCTAGGGCTAATATTTGGTGGACTGCAACATTTTTGCGTAAAATGTGATACAAAAGTAAGGAATGTGTATTAATCAATTTCTTCTGCAAATTATATAATAACAATGAAAGTAATTTATTTTTTAAGACTTCTCGTCATGAGATCAATGATATTATTGTAAATTTTGTGAATGGCACCTACATAGACGAAGACACTTTTGAACTCACGGTCAATTACAACGATGATTCGCCTAATAGCATGAAAATTCGAGTAGACATAATTAAAGAACTTCCACCAGTCGTCTATGTAATAAATTATGAATTTAGCATCGTAGCGATTTGCAATTAGATTATTAGAAACATTTTTAACTTTCATTTCAGATGAAATTAAAGGTTTGGGGTCGGGCATTTGGCCAGTACAAGCTACCAACTGGAATATCTCTGGACCTAAACATGTGCGATGCGACAATGAAAAAATACGTCATTGAAAAAGCAATGAAATCTATGGGTCCCAATGCCTCTGATTGTCCACCAAAACCGGTTATAAGCATACTATATATTATACTCACTTTGATTTGCATATACTTTATAGAAACAAGTAAAGTTTAATTAAATGTAATTAATTAATTTTTACAGGGAAGATACGAAGTAGAAAATTACGAAGGAAACTCGGGAGCGCTACTATCTTTCGCTAATTTAAAAGGTCTTCAGATCCTCATTGAATTCGAAATGTATTCTCCTCCCCCTCTAAATATATCTATACTTCAACTTGAGGACTACCTTCACTTATAAATTGGTCTATGTAATTTTGTAGGTGTTTACAATTGAAGATTACGTTTATGTATATTTTATGTACGAGTGATAAACTTGTATTAGTTTACATTGTGAATAAACGTAATGCAGCTAATTACTCTATTGTTATCGACGTTGTTGTAAAAATTAATTTCCTTCGAATTCTTTTTTTAATTTAACAGTAGAAGGTATGTTTGTCTAAGCGCCTTTATACGACAAAATTTTGGTAGGGGTAATGGTAGGTAATTTTTCTAAAACTCCGAATTGAAAATCCGTATTTCACGCAAGTGTGCTAAAAAAGCGGTATTTTACGCATAGATTGCGCATTATTTTCAAAAATAGCGTTTTATATAAATGCGAGGATTGATTAATGTGCACATATGTGAGTCCAAAATCGGTATACGGAGGACGAGGACATACGAATAGAAGATGAGAAAAACCACTGCTGTGTTTTCACGAAGATGTTGAAAAATTCGAATTCTTTTATATAGAAAAATTAATCTTTTTAATAAAATGTAATACGACTTCATTTATAAAAAAAATTAGAAAAGCATTTTTATAAGTCAAGGAAGATTACAATTAAACGATAAAAATTTATCATCATCACATAGTTTGAGAAAAACAATAGCACAAATTGTAACAATATTCTAATGATACAAGAATAGGTAAAATTAACGATTTCACATTAATAAAACATACAATTCATTCAATTTTATCTAAATAATGAATTATGACGATCTTCTGAATGTTATAAAGCGAGCGAATTCAACATTTTTAACACTGTCATTTTTGTAGTTCAACCATGGCTTTGTTTCGATGCTGCTCATTTGCTTTCATATTCATTTTGTGTATGTTGCAACTTTTGCAAGCGGACTGCGAGAAGGTAAGTAAATATTTTCTAAACGATGAAAAAATAATAAAAAGATTACAATTTAAGGAAGACAAAGGCACTGTGGATGATATAATCATCGAATTTATTAATGGCTCCTACATAGATGAAGATACTTTCGATATTTCTGTCAATTACAAAGATGATGGAAATTCAATCTCAATAAAAATTGACGTGATTAACGAGCTACCACCACACATTTTTGTAAATAATAACTAATTGCTTTTTTAATTTAAAATAACACCGTATTTTTTATACCCTTTTTAAACAAAATTACTTTTAACTTTTGTTTTTTGTAGTTGAAAATGAAAGTACTGGGACGTGCTCTTGGACAGTACAAAATACCTACTGGAATTTCGATGGATGTTGATATTTGTGACGGTAAATTAAAGAGGTATTTATTGGACAATATTCTTAGCACTATTGGAGTCAATATGGCGGACTGTCCTCCTAAACCGGTAAAATTAAGAGTGATATAAATTTTTTCTTTTACCTTTTACATGAAGTTAAATAGAAAAATTTCAAAATTGTTACGTAGGGAAGCTATGGAGTTGAGGATTATAAGGCAAACATCGAGGGACTACCTGTGATGATATGCAGAACGACCTTAGGGTTGGCAGCACTCACGCACTTACGCGGCTGCCTCCCCTCCCGACTAGTTCAGTTTAGCTCGAGCATCGCTAGGCTCAGCACGCGTCCGGTGTATCCAGCATTGTAACTTATTAATAAACATTTACACTACCTAACCGGCACGAATATTCATTTGTCGAACCCACAACATAACAAGATGTCTAGGAGTCGTGGCAATGTTATTTTTGCTGACAATGTTATAGATGGTATTACTTTAGAGGTTTGTAACTGATACTATCTAAATGTAAGCGAATGAATTAAGTCATTGTAAAATAATAAAATTATTTATACAGAAATTAACTGAGCAAGCCAAAAATAGTTTTGAATCGGGCATACTAAATCCGACAGAACTGAAAAGAACAGTATAAGCAATGAATAAAAAAATGTTCCCAAATGGAATACCTGAATGTGGTATTGATGCCCTTCGTTTTACTTTATGTTCTTACAATATTAAAGGTAAGAGTATTAAAATATTCTATGAAAAACTGAAAATATTTAAAAAAGTTTATTTTTTTTAGAACGCACAGTCTCGTTCAATACTCTTCAATGTCAGCAAAATAAACTTTTCTGCAACAAAATTTGGCAAGCCAGTAGATATGTTGTACTTATGACTAGCGATGATCATATATTCAAATTCGTAAAACTTTCACTACAATCAATCAGTGGATACTCAGTCGATTATCTTGGATGGTAGAGACTGTAAATCTTGAACTGGATAAGAAAAATTTCTACATAGCAGTATCGGCTATAATAGAATTCATATATTATGAATTTTGTGACTATTATATGGTAACATTTTAATCTTTATAATCATGTAAACAAAATAGGTTTCCCTCATTGTAATCAATTTTCATTTTTAAGGAAGGAACAAAGCCTGGATTTAAAAATGAATAAAATGATGTCATCGTAAGTCATAGATTCACATTGGCTAAGTGCCTAGAAGTTTCGCTAAGGATGCTCGCACTAATAACTCCGTATCTTTGCGACGATTTGTACTCTAAATTATCGGAAAAATTATCAATATTTAAATTTAAAAATTCGTTACTCGAGAGTTCTTACCCAACCAAAGAAGAATTTGAAAGTTTGCACGATGTTAAACTAGAGAATAGAATGAGTGAAGTCATTAAAATAATTTTAGCCATACGAACTTTGCTAGGAAATGTAAATAAAAAAATAACGTTAAAGGTATTATTTATTTTAATTTTTTAAATTCCATTACATTGAAGTTACTTAAATGGTATAGTAATTGTTTTTCAGGATTTATTGTTGTTAACTTTTTATAGAAGATCAGAAACTGTATGAAGAAAGTATTAATGTTATTACAGCCGTGAGCAAGCTCTACAATATTGAAGTTGTTCATGCCAAAGATTACAAAAAGAATGAGAGAAGTATTTGTGACAATATTGAACTCAACTGCTCTGTGAATCTGAAAATTAACGATGAAGCAGTTTTTGCAAAAGCAAAGCAGACGATTGAAAATAAGAGGAATAAAATTGAAAAGAAATTGCAAGATATGATTTAATCTGTATCAACTAAAAAATACGCAGCAGATATTGCTAGCGAAGAAAAATTGAAGGACCAACAGAAAGTATGTTTAAACGAATTTTAAAATATAAGTATGAATAATTAGAAAAAAGATATTATTAAGTAAAATTTATATTTGTTTTTTAGATTTCTATCCTTCAAGATGAACTGAAAAGGGTACCTCTATCTACGTGATGAAAAAGAAATTGTTTGTTGTAAAAACATAGGTGTAATTTATTGTTAATAATTTTTTCAACATTAAAAAGTTATAAACAACAAATTTGTGTTACTTAAATCACTTATCGTGTACTTCCATTTTATTATAAGAATCGTCTTCTTCATTTTCACCATCGTCACTTTCATAAGGAAAATACAGTATCATCTATGTATCAAAATATAAAAAAAATAATCCTTAATTCTCCAATGTAAGATCTCTGTGGTTTTACTAAATTTAAATGAAAAATAAAGATTAAAGGATAAAATAAGAAAAACAATTTGTTTAACGCATAAAATCTTGTTATATGTTAGTATTTAATAACATTTTTATGTACACAGGTGATTTTAAAACTTTCGGTGGTAGTAACTATTATTAACTATTATTATATTAACTATTATTAACTATTATTTGTATTAATTGCATAAAACGATGTATTTATAATAAAGGTAAATATATTTCACATTATACTTGTGCATATTTGACATTATAATAACGGTCGGTATTCGACATTATAACGGTCATAAACCAGTGGAATAATTATAAGATATTTATCTTACAATTATTTTACTGGTTTATGTTCAAAAACAAGACCGTTATTCATTTCATTGCTGATGACAAATCTCAATGGTATTTCTTTACCGTCTTTTACATAAGCTACATGATATGCCGAGGAAAGAGAAATATTATCTAAACCATAAGCCTCAATGACTACAAAGTATTGTATAGGTGTTTCATTCAAAATGGATAGATATTTAGTCATTATTTGCTTAATTCCTTTATATAAACGAGTGGGACCACTAGTAGTTCTTTTTGTTTCTATAATCATTGTAGAGTAATGACCTTTGTATGCTATGTCACAACGATTAGTTGTATCAAGTAGTTTAACTGATTTTTCTGTTTCAACTCCATTTTTTATATCAGATAGTACACGATAGATTTCAGATTGTAAAGTGCTTTCATTAAAATCTTTTTTTAATTTTGACCAAAATGTCAAGTAATATATTAATGCCTCATGAAATTGGTTAAACTTTTTATTGAGTTCGGCAGAATTTTTAATTTTCAATTGTAAGGCTTCAACACCACGTTGCACAACATTTTTAATTAATTCGATTGATATCTTAGAAGTCAAATGATTTTTAATTAAATCAGATTTTACTTCAATTCTATTTACCGTCCAGTCAATATTATTAGTGTAATATAATTCTATTAATAGTTTATCTGTAATATCCGATTTCCAGGGAGAATTCAAAACGGTGCTTATATCTTTATATTCGAAACCGAAAAGAATATTTATTGCCAACTCTAGTAAATGTTTCTCATCAAATTTTGGCCAAATCTCTTTTTCATAAGAAATGATATTGTTCCATCTAACTGACTTATCACTTGGAATTTCAAAATTTTTAAGTCGTAAGTTCTCCAAATGATTCTGAATTGCAGTACCAAATATGATTATACCCTTACTACGTCCTAATGTAGAAATTTGATCTATCATTTCCTCAGGGAATTCGCTGTCACCAACATCAATCATTAGACACGACTTGTAAATTCTTTTATCGTTTGAGTTAAGTAATTTAGAAAATTCATTAAGAGTACACATATTGTGGTCAACGAAATATGGGAAAAAGCCATTATTACAATAAATAGATTTAGGAACAACCAGGTAAATATACGACCTATCCCTTAATTCATTCATGAACTGAATAATATTCTTGCATACAGCTTGCAGAGCCTAATAAAAAAATATATGGTTATTATTGAAACGAAAAATTTATTAAAATACTGTATAAGTATACATACCAGACACTTTTCTTTTAAAACATAGAAAGAATCAGGAGGAGACAGATCAGTCTCATCAGACTGATCATCACCATTGATACAGGTACCAGATGATGTATAGCTTCCAGCAGGTCTGTAAATAACTGCCAAGCTACTGTTATCTACAGGAGGTACTGTAGATGTAACTGTACAGCTACTCTGTAAAAATATATAATATATTCTATAGGACGATTTCAGAGTGTGGTTAGGAGAATTATATTTACAAATACAGTGGAATCTGCTTTTGCGATCTTGCTTAATACAATCATCCATTTATTATGTTCGAACCACTTGGTCTCGATTCGTTTGTATACTTTTGTGTAAAACTAATTAATTAATTTTTGTTATAACTTATACTTATATTAACTTTTTATTTTTATTTTTTTATACTTATTGTAAAAGGCTCTGCCCACACAAATTTAAATATATAAATAAATTAATATAGACCGGGGCTATTCACACCAAAAATGCGTAAATACATGAATATAAGCATTTTCCAATAAGCCAAAAACTCAAATACTCATGAAAATACATTGATGTAAAAGCTTATATTCACGTAAATACATGTGTGCACGTAAACTGTGTGCATAAGTTCTTAAATTCACGTATTTAAGTAGATTTTTGGTGGGAATAGACACTGTGTTTTCTAAAATAAATCGTTTTGAATTCATGGCCCACTATACCTCATTCTCCTCTATAAATTACATTTTTCTGACTTTTTCTAAGTTTTTAATTCCATTATTACTTACGTTCAATCCATCTGATGATTTCACCATATTTCCCATTAAGTTTTCTGTATTAAAATCTACTTGATCTATTTGATCTGTCTCTGTCTCTTGAAGGAGATATTGCATATGATGATTTAATTCTGAAATTGTATCTTCATTTGATCCTCTATAGCTTTGCTCTAAGGAAACTTTACATAAATGCATATTAGATTTCTTGCAGTACGATATCTGTAATGAAAAAAGTATATTTATAAAATAAGGATCATATGAGACATTTTATTAGTACATTACGACATGGGTGCGAAAGGATTGGTCATTATATAACCCCTGCGACGGTTTTTGCCCGAGCGAAACAAAGGGCGTCTATACACAAATAAAGGAAAGGGGAGACAAAGAAAACGCGTGAAAAGGATTAAAGCATTAAATTTGCCATTTTGATACATTTTTTAAGGATAGATATATAATATTACTTACAAAGTAATCCTTTTCTGGAACATGCTTGCAGATCTGAAATGCCAATAATTCGAATCTCTCTTTGTTCGTCAAATTTTTTTTTTTTTAATCCTTCAAAATCCATATCCTTTAAAGAGTGTGGCCAACGAAGATAGACCGGGAGCGTGTACAACAAAACGAAAGAATTTGTCCAGTTTTGTTCCGTTGTGACGTCGCGGCTCGTACCCTGGTAGCAAACAATTTTCAATTCTGCTGTAAGTCTGCTGCAATTTTCTGACAAATACTTAAATTGCAGCAGAG
>JAXIUT010000021.1:19806129-19818234 GCA_035586675.1 Eurytoma californica
ACATCGCTTCACCTGACGCGAGCGCCCTCCTACCGTGGCGGCAATTTAGTTAAACTTTTGCTACGACATCCCCTTAAATTGTTTAAATTAAAAGAAAAATGATTAATTTTGTTTTTCACCGTGAGCATTAAAAAATAAAGATAATAAAACGATCGCCTGTCATGTACGGTTGCAGGTCTCTGCAGCAAACTGCTCGACTCGACAAACTGCACGGAGCACGAGGGCGAGCTCTTCTGCAAAACGTGCCATGGTCGCAAGTTCGGAATCAAGGGCTACGGCTTCGGCGGTGGCGCCGGCTGCCTCAATTCGGAACGGCTGCCGCCGCCCTCCTCGTGAGTGCATCCTCCCCTTGACCCCCCTACTTACCCCTGACCCCTGACCCCACTTGCCCCCTCCCCTCCTCTCCCACGCCACGTTATCTCTCTTCTGATCCTTCGTTCCTCGCGTTCTGTTCAAGGAAAAAAAGTCGTCTCACTCTCTCTCTCTCTAGTTCGTCAATTTTCTTACTTCTCTCTTTTTTTGTTGGTCACTCCTGAGGGGGGAGCTGAGCACTACAGTGCGCGCGGCTAGGGGGAGTGCATGTTGTCCTTTTGGCGATCGTACTTCCCGGTGTTTTGCCACGTAGTGGAGCCCAGACTTATATTACTATAGCGACTCAGCGGGAAGGGAAACCGAGAGAGTCCGAGCATGCGCCTCGATCCCACTTAGTGCCCAACATCCCCCCCCCTTTCTCTTCTTTTCTAATTTTGTGTTCTTAATTCCGTGTTATCCAAAAAAGACCGAGATAAAACAAAAGGTGATTAATTCGATCCCGTTTTTCTTCGTGTACGTTGCACTTGTTTTTAATTTTTTTACTCATCTTTCTGTCTCCCCGTGTTTTATGATATTTTATCCGATTGTTTGATTGGTTTTTTTTTTTTTTTTATGTTTCGCGCGCTCCCCGAATTCAAATCTCTTGTCTCTCCGGGTCTGCATTTCGTATCCCGATCCCCGAGATCCCGAATGCCAACAATTCCCCACCCAGAGTGTTGTATCGTTACCATCGAAAGAGAAAACACCCATTGGATGTGACGTCCGTAACGGCAGATACGACGATACGTTCGATCAAGAAAGGAACGATTTTTAAAAGCAATGATATGAATACACACACGATGATACTACTTTTTTTTTCTAGTGTTATACATGGAATTTATTTATAATTATAAACACTTATGAACACGACGATGAAAGTGCTTGTGTTGATTTTACCATTTTTTTCCTAAAAAAACAAAAAATAAGAGATGAGCGAAGGTCTAGTCGATGTTTCTCATACCTTGTCTTTGCCAGCTGCTCTTTCTTTATTTATTATCGCATAAAAGAAATTTGATAAAATATTATTTACTTTACTATTATTAATTTACTTTATTATGTTGAAAACATGCACACAAATGATTCTTTAGATCGAATGAAAACAAAAAAAAAACACGCAGGCACATATATACACACGCTTTTTTTCTCTCTCTCTCTAGGTATAGGAATATTTGTATCATCTGTAATAAGTGTTACACTGAAAAGAATGAAAAAAATCTTAATTAATAAATAACACTGTATAAAAACGTAAAAAAGGACTTGAGCTTTCATGTTACATTCTAAGAACGCTTGGCGCTGGATGTGCGGCGCGCACGCATGTAAACGCACGCGGTTAAACGTAAAAGAAAAAGAAAATTAACTTCAAAATTTTATAATTTAACACAAAATTACAAAAAAAAAACACGGAAAAGAAAATCCAAGGAAGGGTAAATTTTCGAAAGAAGGCATGCTTGTACGTGCGTGCGTGCGCACGAGTGCGAGCGTAACTTAAACAAAAAAAAA
Source organism: Eurytoma californica (assembly GCA_035586675.1). Classification (NCBI taxonomy): domain Eukaryota; kingdom Metazoa; phylum Arthropoda; class Insecta; order Hymenoptera; family Eurytomidae; genus Eurytoma; species Eurytoma californica. The sequence goes on from JAXIUT010000021.1 coordinate 19,807,981, forward strand.
AGTCCCATCCCCATCCCCGCCAGCCCCGCCGAGTTCGAGCCGCAACGGGAGATCAGGCCCTGAAAGCCTGTACAATATATCTCTCACCCGCCACACGAATAAACACGAACGAATAATCCGCGCATAAAGTACTGATGATGGTGAGCACCGAGTCCATTTTTTCTCTCGCAGGGCGTGATTTACCTTTCTCTAATCGACTTTTTATTTTTTATCTTAACTTTTAACTGATAATTTTTTTTTTCATTTGACTTTTCAAGACTTTGAAATTAAAACAGCAGAGAAACGTTTCATTTTGATTTTATTTAAAGAAACAAAAGACTTTTTTTTACATACTTGAGAATTGAAGTAAAAGCTCTCGCTTCCCGCGCCGAATGTCCTGCACGGCCTTCTCTCTTCGACTTAACCCTCTAACCCTCGCTAACCCTTAACCCCTTTGACACTTTATCAGATGAAAGTGCGATAAGAAGCTGGTCTCTCGCTCTCTCGCTCTTGCTCTTGACTTTTTTTTTCTTTACTTTCTTTCTCTTTCTCTCTCTCTCTCTCGCACTGTCTCTTCTCTCTCTCTTCTGTTCAGGCACTGTGATTAGTACTTTTGTTATTTATGTTTCTACCTTTTTTTTCTTTCATTCTTTTGTTTATATCTGTCGCTGTTTCTGTACTTTGTCATATTTTTTTTTTAATTTCTTTTTTGTCATTATCTTTGGTACGCACCAACATCCGCTTCTCGGCTCTCCTCTCGGGGCTCGGCGGAAGCCACGTCGCGTGGTTGGGGAACACTAACCTTTACTAACATGTGCCTAACAAAGTGAAACGTCACGACACGATGTTTAACTCCCCGTGGACGAGGAACACAGGCGTACAGCGTCGCTCTCCAAGGTACACTTTCATCCTTGGTTTTAAGAGATATTCACTTAATGTAGCCAACTGTGAGTGTACAATTTTAGACTCAAATTTAAGCTAATTAGATTATTGATCACCTCATTTCATGTAAAAATTTAAGAGGTTCACTTTTTCAAAATCATACGTCTATTGTATTTTCTTCTTACTTAGTTTTAGTGATTGAAAATGTTAAAACAAAAATTAGACGTGTTTGCAGAAGGTAGCGACGTTAGGTTGTGTGTTCCTCACTACGGGTGTTTTGTTGGTAGTGCCTTATGTACTTTCACTGCGAGAAACGCCGCATACAAGCTGTTTCGTTTCTTTTGCAAATTGTGTCCTTGGCTTCTCTGTGAGCGAGCGATCGAATTTCCCGGTGATCAAAAAACACCGCGGGCATCAGGACAACCCACGCCTTCGACGATCGACAATATGCCGTGCGCAATTTTTTTTTGTTTTTGCTAATTAATTTAGCGCATTCGTTTCTATCGCACGGCAGTTCGTCGAGAGTTCACAGGTGTTTTTCAGGGGGAAATTCGATTGCTCGGCTTTTTACTCTCTGCGTTGTATTTTTATTGGCTGTGTCAATGCGCGAGCGAACGGAAAAAATGCGCGACGCCAGTTTTCGAAGTGTTCGCCCCGTTCGCGGCGCACCGGCAGGAGTCGATCTGCATATTTTAATAAACATGAAATCGTTTGTGCACAGAAAATGACGGTGCTAATTCAATTTTTCGCCGGGAATTTTTCAACGATATTGATACTCTTAATTGCGCCGATGGTTAAATCGCCGTTTATAATTTACTCTTAATCGTCGATCGAACAATTGAATCAAATCTACTACTTATACAATTGCATTGTTGGATTATGAAAAATTTTCAAAATTAGTTTATTTCACTTCGATTCGGAATTAAATTCCTTAAGTGACATGTGCAGTTGATAATCGTAATAATGATTACTCAGCGAAAGCTTAAAAATTAAAGTAATATTATATTTATACTTCAAATCGATTTGAAGTATAAATATGAAATTCAACATTTCGATTCGATTGGACCGACGAAAAATTCTCGTGATTTTCTGTGCATCGACGCGCAAAGGAAAATTATCAATGCTTGTACAATATTTCATCCAATTTGGAGTAACACTGATAATTTGCCTTACAATGAACTCGCTTCATTTGCCGATGAGGAAAAGGAGCGAACGAATTTGTAACCGGAGCTTATGTGTTGCATTGCAGAGATAATACAGTTTCGAACGCGATGATGGAGCCGCGCGCCATAGCCAAGGCGCCGGAGGGCGAGGGCTGCCCCCGTTGCGGCGGCTACGTCTACGCAGCCGAGCAGATGCTCGCCAGAGGAAGGGTGAGTTGACGAGCGACGCGGCCCTTAGAGCCGGATTAGCCGAGAGACTGGTGTAAACGCGCGACACTTGCGCCGCGAGGTGAATTTATTCCATTTTTCCATTCGGCCGATCGATGCGGATTTGCGGTTTAATGGGGGTCGAAATTCGACGAGCTGTTTATCCACGATGAAGTTCGTTGGTGATTTTCATTCCGTTTATGATAATTTAGAAGAAATTTGGAAATACGCGATTTCAGCTTCTTTTCATAGGAGTGGAACGTACTTTATTTTATCTTTTAGTGCTCGCCAGTCTCTCGGTATATTGCGCACAAATTTTTGCGTGACCCATGCCAAACCGAGGTATCACATCGTGCTGCCGGTGCATTTTTATTTCCATGCGATTCGCGGAGAAATTAAATGAACATTTAAATGCAAGTCGAATTTGCACTAAACGTACAACTAGAGAACAGAATGTGCTTTAAGCAAAACCGACGTAATCTCTTGTTCTCGTTGAGCCGACAAGCTGCTGTGTACATTAAAAAATGAACATAAAAAATTATTCCAAGAAGATTCCTCGGAAAAAAAGGCTTTCTCGGACGTTGGAGGTGCCACGAGTCTATATTTCGCCGCCGCGGGGACGGGGCGGGGGCGATCTCGAAATACCCCGGGCGGCACTCGGCCTCACTTAGCGAGCGCGTAATTCCGTCGCGATGACGAGGGCCTCGGCGAATTTCATAACAATGTGGCGAAGAAAGCGCGGAAATAGAGGCGATCGCTATTTCGCCAAGCGTTGACATTTTTTGTTCTTACATTCCTTTTTTTCTTTTTGAGGTTTTTAAAAGAGGACTAAGGAAAATTAGTTCGTTCAGTACCTACGTCGATTATCTTTCTTAAAAGGAAAAGGAAACTTTTTAAATTATTATGTCCCAATTCTTTAATTGTTTCGACTCATTTCAAATGCATTTTATTAATTCATAAAATAAGTAGAGAGAATGTGATTAAAAAGACAAGTGGATGTCTCCCTTACATGGCATATAATAAGAGGATGATCATTGAATTATCTGGCATTACAATATTATATACTTTGTACTTATAATTACTTAATAGAATGTAAAACATGCAAGCAGTGATTAATTTATTTAATTGAACAATAAAATTTAACATGTAGTAAGGCAAAATAATAACTAGTCGTACACTAAACTTGACAATAACAAGGTAATCTTAATCCAAAGCATCTAGCGCTCTAGACGTTAATTCGTGTTTACGTATCGCGAAATTTGATATTGTTTTATCGTTCTAATTAAGCTCGCCCGTGTCTCCTTGCTTTTTGGCGTACGTACGCTCAATTAATCATTATATTCCTCAATACGAAGTACGAGTGTCCCTGCGACGTATGTACATGTAACACCGATATTCCATTGAATTAACGGGGAAAAAACGGTGCCGTTCAACTTCAAATCGGTGTGACGCTTAATTTAATAAACGGGAGAACCGCAAATGCGATTGGAGATTCGTTTCATTAGATCTGACTAATCGCGACTCGGATTCGTCGCAAATATAAACCCGACACTTAGCGACGCTTGCGTTATATTCTCGAGTCCCCGGAGTGAATCGGGACTAATCGGATGAGGCTAATTCCGAGCGCTCGCCATCTTTCGTCGATTCCCTATTGCCGCCGGGCGAACATAGACCGTAATCAAACTACCGATCCGAAAATCGCTGTGGCGAAGGTGTCCAGAAATAATCTTAATGCTACACAAAACCATCGCGCGCCAAGAGAAAAATGGAACAATTTGCGGACTTGTATAATTTTCGCGGAACTCAGTTACCGTTTTTTTTTTTATTTTCGCGAACGTCGTTAAGGCAGACATTGAAATTCGAGAGATGAAGAATCGCGCGCTTCTCGTCGTCAATCATCGTATCTAATGAACGAACTGCTACGTCGAAACGCGAGTTAGCGTCAGCGCAAGAGAGTCTTAACGACCAGAAATTCCGACGGAGCTCGGAAAAGCGGCGTGGGCGCTGCTAGCGGAGCCCGACGTCTTCTCGAAACCCGGCGCATATTTTTCACAGGCGTTACAAAATCCGAGGAGGACGAAAATAGCGCGGCACCCTCCGTCGAAAGAAAGAACAAAGCGCTGCGAGCGTCTCTCGGGAAAAAGTGTACGCGCGCGTCGACCGATATCGGCCCACGCGGCGGCTCGATTTTTTTTTTTCTTTCTCGGTATTTCTTGTCGGCTTTGTGGATTTCGTAAGGCCGCGCGCGAAAATTGATGCCGCGGCTAAAATTAAGCGCGCCGATGGGGTCAGAGAGGCGCGCGGCGGTATGCCAAGCCGATTTCGACACGCACCCATCCGGGATACATAACCGCGATCCTTTTTTTTATAAAAGGGGCGTTGTTTTTGAGTAGAAAATTGGAGCATTTTTTTTAGTAGGTGTGTTTTATATTTTTGAGTAGGATGAGAATAAAATTTTAATTTTCTAGAATGATTCATAAGTGTATTTACTTTTTTTTGTACTGCAGAACGTTTTTAGAAAAAATAAAATAGAGAAATTTACTAATCGTCTCGAAGAAAATAATAAATTATTTAACGTACCAGCATCTTGTCGCTAACGAGACCGAGAGAACGAGCTAAATAAAGAATGGTTGAAAAATTAAACGCGAAATGTGGCAAACGATTGATAGAAATTAAAAGCATAAAAAGCGAGGATCGAGCAGCCACGTAGTCATTGCTGCTTCTTATGATTAGGGCTACCATAAACAATGCTTCAAGTGCAAATTGTGTAAGCGGACCCTGGACTCCACGTTACATTGCGATGGTCCCGACCGCGAAATATATTGTCGAGGTATACTTTGATTTTCGTCCCAACAACGTCACCGGTAAACTTCCTCAAACAGTTTCTAATATTTTCTGTGAACCCGGTTGAGAGTATTTAACTCACTTTTACTTGTCTACTTCCTACATTTTTATGTTCCAATCATTTTTTTCTGTGGCCACGATTTTTTGATGTTTTTTTTCACCTCCTTATCTAATCCGATCAATGAATTGTTAAAAAACGAACGCGATAATGATTAATATTATTTTTCCTTTTTATTTTCACTCAAATAATTGTTCCTCAACTCGAAGATACAAAATTTCATTCCGTGAATTTCTAAGTAAGTAAAATATAGTTTTTATTACATTAATGGACATTTTTTCATAAAAGTACAGTAGAACACCACATAAGTGTCTCATCGCTTCATTCAAAAGTCATAACATACAAATCGTTTCGACAAAAAGAATTTCGTGTGCGAACCGCCTCGTCGATCGAGAAACACCGTGCATCGATCAAAAGTACCAAACCACGGGCGCAACCATCACCCGCGCCCCACAAAAAAACTCCACCCCTCCCACCTAGTCGTTGATGTTTCCCCCTGGACCGGTGCACTCGCTCGCGCCGAAATAATCGCGCGGCAGAGCCAGTGCGGGCGCGGAAAAAGGGACGGGGGTAGCAATACACACACACGGCCCACTCGCATACATTAGCCCTCGTTAAGTTCATTCATCGGCCGTTGCGCGCGCGCGCCGACGGGTTTTGTCTCTCGCTCTATTAGCCCCGCTCGTGCGTGTGCAAACATCGCCCCAATCACTAGTCTGCGCCCCCCTTAGCCTGGACCACCCCCCCTTTCCTGTGCAACCCACCCGTAGTCGGTTTTGCCTTTTGGCCCCGCGTCGCTTTGTAAAAGCTGTCAGGGACTCGTTTGGATTCGGCTCCGCGCGGATGCATGATGTTTTCATTTCGATTTTAACGCGGCCTTTTTTTTAAGCCGCCCTTTTACGTATACCCTTACTTTTTCAACTCGACGCCTGCTTTTCGGGCGGAAATCGCTTCTCGCGCCCTTCGAAAGTTTGGAATATGAAGATTCGGGCTGGAGTTTATTTTCGACGGATCGCGCTCGCTTTATTCGATTGCCAGGTAATACTTTGATTCGGCGTTCTTTTAATGGTGCGCTCTTATAAATATCGTTTTTCGCGCGGTTCGTTCGATATAAATACCGTTCATTTCGCATGCAGATATCGGGAGATTGCGCGCATCATGGAGCAATGAAATTATCTTGCACTTTGCATAATAAAGACTCGGGACAACATTAAGATCTGCAATGAGATTTTCTGCTGATTCGTAATCAGATTTTAAGAGCCGAACAAATTACGACCTGTACATACTCATGAAATATTCGCAAAAGAAAATATTTATAAAGCACAAGGAAAGAGATTATACGTAAGTGCAGCTTTTGCAATAAACATCACCCTTTGATCCATTAAAAAAAAAATCACATTTCTATTAATATTCACTGCGCACGCCCGGCGCTGAAAGAAAAAATAAAAGTTTCACTGTGAATAACTTGTGGAAAATGAATTCTTTTATTTAAAGCCCCTTTAATGGTACCCGGCCAGAATGCAGAGGGTCGAAAAATGCCTTATTGATAGAGAGCGAATCGTCAACTGTTCGGCACATAATGTAGACCTCATGTTATTCCCCCCCCACGGAAAATCCCCCTGTACACCCGACAAAACATTCAGTGACTAACCCCCGATCCCCTTTGTGTCTCGTGTAGCAATGGCACAGGGAATGCTTTAAGTGTGGCACCTGCTCCAAGAGATTAGACTCCGTCAACTGCTGCGAAGGTCCTGACAAGGATATCTATTGCAAAGGTGAGGATGCGCGATCAATGTGTCCGTCGTCGCCAACGATGCAAGTGCCCTTAAATTAAAAAAAAAAATTTAATTAATACGAAAAAATATTTCATTAAAAAAAAAAATTCCATTTATACAAGATCGAGTTCGCTAATTGAGAAAGTAGCGAAGGAATTTTATTTATTTCATTAAAAACTAAGTGCACTGCATCGTGAGGGGCGAAAGAATGTATCCTAAAAGAAAAATTACCTCGACCTCTAATGCGTGTTGATCCTTCAGTGTGCTATGGAAAGAAGTTCGGTCCTAAGGGCTACGGCTACGGCCAAGGTGGTGGCGCCCTACAGAGCGACTGCTACGCCAACGGGTGGGTTTCTCACTAGCCGAGTAAAGGACGGCGCGTTCAGGACAACCGATTCTCGCGTCGCACTCGCTTGTCTTTACATCGGACTTTGCGCTATCGATCGAAGTTTCTTTTTTTTTTCTTTTTCAATCGAAGATAAAGAATCAACGATCGCGACGCCCGATACTCGGTTGTCCTGCGCCGACGCCTTTCTCGAAGTAACATTTCTTTTTTTTTTTCTTCATTCACTTTTTTTCTGTTTCACTCTTTATACATGATATATGATGCGCTTTTGTCTCTTTCTCTCTGCTTAACAGCTTGCTATCCGAAGAAATTCGGTCCGCGAGGCATTGGCCATGCCGGGATCATGTGGATCGGGCTGCAGTGCGATATTGAGGACGAGGGGTACGGCAAGCCCCGTTGCTTCTTGTTGTTCACACACAAAAGTACCAATACGCCAGGCGCGTTTATAAAGCTCTTGCTCTTGTAATCGCTATTGGTACTTTTGCCTGTATTGCACACTCTTTTTTTTTGTCTTTTAACAATAATTGTTTTTTTTTTTTCGAATCGGTAACTTTACACGGAGAAAAGGCGACGCTCTCATTGCCGGAATGGCAGTTTAAGAGAGGCTTATTTGATTTCGAATGATTTAACGATTTCATTTTTCGGGATTGGATTATTATCTGTCACTTAATTACACGTCGAAATTGACGAGATGATCAGGAACGTTATTTTCAGATGAAAAATTGAATTTAACTTCGCAGCAGCGAACGTTAATCATTTTTCGAAATTCACGTCATGGTAATTGTTAATTGATTCTTATTAAAATTATTTTTAAATATTACGCAGAATCTTTTTAATTATTTTTTTTTAATTCTCAATTTGCAAACAAATGAAAGTGACACATGATTTTTGAGCCATGCAATTTCCTCCGTGTAAATCACCGAGTTGTCTTTGCAATTTTCTTGCATTATTATACAAGTATACACTTTATTCATCGGTGCCTTAACTGCTTAGCGCTGCTTACCGCCTACTCATCATTTTCTGTTTCTCCTTTATCCTACAGAGTTTAATTCGTAAATTTTTTTGTCACTAGTTGCACCTTTACAATTTTCCGTATTTTTAGGAATCTCCGTAGTATGCATCTACCAGAAAACTTTTCCAAATAACACAGCAAAAAAATTAAAATCACTGTGAAAACTACCACTCCTAAAGATACGAAATTCTCGCATACAACATGTATTCTTCAGTTTCTCGTAATAACAGTGTGTATTTTTTTTTCAATAGTACCGAGCGAAAAAAACGAGGCGCTGCCGATTCAACTTCGTTTCCTTGAGATAAATAACATTGCATCGGCTCACTTATTAAACGAAATCGCAGCGTCTCGTCGTTTTCAGATATGCATGTCCTAATACAAGAAACCTCCGTGGCACTCACGAAGCCGCGGTGATCGAATAATTCAAAGCTTAACGCTGGACTTGTCAGGAAATTTCGTTAAACGTTGAATTATTCGCTAGTCCGCCGCTCGAACGTAGACGGCGTTCATTGTTTTTCCTGATGATTTGATTGTTATTTGTCTTTTTTTTCTGCTGCACGTGAAAAGGCAGCGGTGGATTTTTAATCGAATTGAAACGCGCGCGGGTCATCACCGAAACAACGCGGGGAAGTAAAAATAACGAGAAAAACTTTATTTTTATTGTATACACACGGCTATATTCCGCGTGGGGTGGATTAAAAGTTCACGAAAACGCGAATCAGGGGATGGATTAATTTTCATGCGGATCAAGCGGCGAGCGGGCTCTTAATAAAATTAAACAATTTTATTGGATTATCTTATATACCTTGCCTTGCGAAATATAAATGTAGACGTAATTAAAAATCCACTCGCTCCGTAGTCTGCAAGGTAAATGCACCAAGAAATGATTATTTAACGAGCTTAAAATATTCATATTTTACAATCCTTCTTTTATTTTAATTGGCAAAAGAAAACGTTTCATTCTCAAATTAAGATAACTCGTACAAAAATCATTTTGTTCCTCTACTTCTCCCAGTCAAAGGATTTAAATCTTTTTCAATTATTTAAAAACACTCGTCGGTATTTACCTTGCAAAAAAAAAAAAAAAAAAAAATTACTCCTAAAAGAGAAAAGTGTCGAGAGGCGCGTGAATAACGTTGGCGAATCGGTGACCGTAGCGACGCGGCCCCACGCACGACGGTGGCGGATACGGCGGCGATCCAGGCGCCGCCGGGCAAGGGCTGTCCCCGCTGCGGCGGGGTCGTCTTCGCGGCCGAGCAGGTGCTGGCCAAGAGCCGCGAGTGGCACAGAAAGTGCTTCAAGTGCCGGGACTGCACCAAAACCCTCGACTCCATCATAGCCTGCGACGGCCCCGACAAGGACGTGTACTGCAAGACCTGCTACGGCAAGAAGTGGGGACCCCACGGATACGGATTCGCCTGCGGCTCTGGATTCCTGCAGACTGACGGTCTCACGTAAGCTGCTCTTTTTTTATTGCATCTACTTTGATAGGTACTTTTTTTCCTCTCGCAGTAGTTGTTTTACTTTTGATTTAGTTTTATCGCGGGTTGCAAAGTTTTTTGGAGTGTTGTAATAGCTGAAAAACAATGTTAAATTAAGGGACTATGGGACATATAACCGATTTTCTTAGTTATTTACCCGAGAAAAAAAAGTTTTTAATTAAAAATTATATTTATGTTATATATTAATAGTATGTAACATTTTTTACTCACTTTTATCCAGCTGGAGTCATAATTTCATCTGGAAACTGAGATATGAGTTCTCGAATATTCTTTCCTTTCACGACAACTCCAGACCATAATTTTTAATCAATTTAAATGAGGTTTGGCTTACAATGTTTGTTATTAATGTCATTTAGGGCCAACGCTATTTGCTAAGAATAATAAATTTATTTCCATTTTAGAGCAAAGCAAATATGTAAAAAAAATAGCATTTTTCACTTTTAATGTGACTTTTAAGGCATCAGGTATTTGATACAAGTGAAAAAA
>JAXIUT010000021.1:19848676-19864747 GCA_035586675.1 Eurytoma californica
TTTCAATCGTTTTCAGTTGTTTTCAGTTGGACATTTCCAGCAGGGTATGCTTCTTATTTCAGACCAAAGAATCACCTTTGGTCTGAAATAATGCAACATTAGCACAATAAAAAGTCTGAAACTATTTGTGCGCTAAAAACCACGCGATACCAGTTTATTTCGAATGCAGTTTAGCGAGCTTAGCTCAATTAGAAATGAAATTCGAATGAACAGCCGGTCGCGCGCGAGCTTAATCGGTGGCTCTTAAAAGTGCCGAGTGCGCGTTTTCCTCTTCTCCGATGCGCAATTTCAAAATTGCAATTACCTTAATTACGCTCATAGCGCGGCGTGCGATTTCGCCCGTAATAAAAAGCACTTACCTCCGCGCGGCAAAACCGAGAGGAGCCGAAAAGAAAAAAAAAAAAAAAACAAGAAACTCGGATCCAGAGGCTCCTCCCAGGCGCACAAGCGAGTGTGCGAGTCCGAGGGCGAGGCGATTAAATCGAGATTCTTGCCGACTGTACCTCCTCCTCCGGCTATGCGCTCGCATATAAATCCTCGTAAGTACGGCGAAGCGACGCGCGCGAAGATCCCCGGCTAAACATTAGATGATTGTGAGCGTGTAATTTAATTAGCCGAGTCGAGCGCCAAACGCCGGGACGCCGGGTAATCAGTTTAGTTGGCGAGGGGAGGGGGGAGTCGGACGCGCACAGGGATAGGGGCGGGGGTGGCGGCCAATTGTTCGAATTACCCCGAGGTGCTGCGCCTCCGAGATTGGCGAATTCCCACTGGATGCGCCCCGAGCGGGCCGCGTGCGCGGAGGACCTGAACGTGCGGAGTCTTGCTCCTTTTTTTGTTCTTCGACAGGTGCTGGATTAATAACGATGGATTCTAGTGGTTTTCGTGCGGACGGAAAATGCTGTTTGCTGCGTTTTATTTTAAAAATGTAAAATTATTGACGATTACTCATGCAAATGTTTTATGAATAATTTATGTTTAAAGAGAAATCAATTTAATTATCTTAATACTTTTTACGTTTATAAGAAATAAAAACAAATTACTTTAAAATAACAAAAAATGTAGCAATTAGTTTTCAATTTAAATAATTAGTTGTAATATATAAAATAACTAATACTCTTTTAAGTATAGATTTCTGATTTATTGTATAAAATAACATTTATAAAAAAATATCTTCAGGAAATAAAGAAATTAAGCAGGTTTTTACCTTAAATAATGTATATTTAAATAAAAACACAGAAAATACTAGCCAAAATTATTTATTAAACCCTTAATAAATTAATCTTGACTCGCATCCACATTCTCCGTCTGTAATCCCTTGAAGGTGCCAACAGGGATGTATGTGACCAGTGTGTACAATTTGTGAACCGAGTCTTCATCGTCGTTCCTTCTCCTGCTAAGGCGGACACGTACACGGAATGGTACATTCCTGAAAAAATTATGATTAATTTAGTTTAACTATAAGAATAATCAAAACCAATCTATAAAAAAGTAGACACTAGATTCATATTTCAATTATTAGATTTTACATCCTTATAAAGGTATAATATTATCAAAAGTCAAAGTTAATAGTTTATTAAAATTTCATTGAATAAATATTTTTAATTTTAAAAAGTAAATTATCTGCTTATTTCTCTTTAAATTCAAAACATTAAAATAGCTTCAGTACCAGTCCATTTTGTCATTTATAACAAATATTTGACAGATTTATTTTAAGCGTACAAAGCAGAACACAAACAAGTGTTAATTTTTTCGTACCTGATTCCCTTAGACCAGAGCTGCTTGTTCAAACGAGTATCAATCCTGACATCAGGGGTTCCCATCTGCTTTTCAGCGAACTTCCTGATTTCTTTGATAGCCCTGGGGGCACGTTTCTTGAATCCTACACCGTGTAACCTCTTGTGGAGGTTGACTGTGTATTCGCGTGTAACGACATCGTCGATACGAGGACCTTTTTTCTCACCAGCCTTTGCTCTGGCCATTTTGCCTGAAATAAATATTAAACTTTAAGTCAATAATCTTTATATCGAGCACTTGCCTAAGTGCAAAAAATGCATTCGAAATCTGGAGTCGAACAAGTTCAATAATGACTGTCAACAAGCGGCATAACCTATCTCCGCGCACAAATAACTTATCAAGAAAACAATTGTTGTACAAGATACTATTTATAAAACAAAACAAACAAAATTTAATTATTTACAACATATAATCTGCTACGATGAACAAGAAAATTTCAGTAAAATATGTAAACATGATAACCTAGCACACGTGAGACCTAATGCACTGTTATGGACAAAAACTGCCCTTAAAGTGAAAAATACTTTTACAAATAAGTCTAGGAAAAATTTAACAGCGCGAGACGACCATTATTAATCGCGATAGTGTAATATTTATACCGATGTTAAAGGATTTCGTTGCACAAAATTTTTCTCATTACCTCTCCGATTAGTGGATTTACACGAAAGAACCTTGCGACGTTGCGTTCACAAAGTCACTCGTTTTAGAATCTCAAGCTGAGTTTTCATGCGACGGACAAATATTAAATATGTCAATTTTTCTAAGATTTACGAAATCAAAAAGACAATTTTTTGTTTATAATTTATCATAAATTATTTCACTATCAAATAACCCTACAAATTTTTAATAAAAATTATCAAAATAAAACTTTTAAAAATTGGACATTTTCCAAATTTAGCGATTTATTAAAAACGTGAAAAAATATAAAATTTAATAATTTATTAAAAAAAAAACAACAACGCTATTATTTCGATTTTTAAATTGTTTTTTATCAAATGCTATAGATAGTCTAATGAAAGGTTTTACCAAATATAGTCTAAACAATATCATCAAGTAATTGCATTTTGTTTAATTTTGAACAAATGCTTTCTAAAGCAATAAAGCAATATCAATTTTATACATTTATACTTTTTCATTTTATTAAACATCATTACATTAGTCATTTAAATATTAAATCCCATTTTCAACAGTTCACCATTCATAATTTAATTTAAAGTCCATTTTAATTAATAAACACGATAAACTCGTAGTACTCACAATTTTACGTGAATAACCATAAGAAATCCCTTGAACGAAAGGGACAAAACACAAAATATTACGATATGGGAAGGTGACATTGAAACGAGTGCGTTGCCGAACACCCGGTTGCTGCGGCAAAGCCACCGCGTCCATCTGGCGCATACTGTGCGCGGGCGTACAGCTGCATTTGTGTGCGTGAGCGGTGCGCGGACGAAGTCGACTTCTCGGTCTCCTCGGGGAGTAATGGAGTCCATTTAACCTGGCGGCCCGATGTTGATGCGGCTGTCTTATCCCGTCGAGTTGAAGTGAAAAGCGGCAGTGTTGTTGGATGAGCGCGCGTTTACGGCAGCGCGATCTTTTTAGCCTACGATGCCAGCTAATAAACTGTGGAACGCCGATCTGTGGAAGACTTGGGACAAGCAGGGAAAAACCGAGTTGTAAGTGATGATGTACGCGCGACGTCGAAGCCGCGCGCGCGCTTGGAAAAAAAAACCGTCCCCGAGTCCTTAAGCTCCCGGGGAGAGACGAGGTTCCGATGGGAAGCGCCGCACGGCTGAGGGGAGCGCGTCTTTTTTTATATACCCACTCATTTATATCTGCGGGAGGCCGGCCGAGGAGAGAACGATTTTACACGTTTGCCTCGGGTGTAGATTCTCACGAAAGTAGTGCGATTAATAGAGCCGTTGAGAATTTCTATCGGGTTCGACTAATGAGCGTAAAGAGCCGCCGACGCGGCGGCCGCAAATAAAAAAGCTTTCTATTGATGTTTAGATGATTATTGTCGAAGGCTAATATGTCAATTACCCACTGTTCGCAGCGTCAAGCTTATCAAACTCAAGCACAAGGAAAACAACATCGAAGGTGAGTTTTACCTTCACGCGTATGCATTTCATATTCTAAGGATCTATCAGTGTTTAACTGGTAGGGTCCTTTGAATTTGAAACTTTCCATAAAACTAAATCAATATAGTTAATAAAAATGATTGTTTGCGCTTTTAGAATGGAGGCGAGGCTTGTACGAGCTTATTTTAAATGGGATCCAGGGAACTGTAAAGAGAGAGGCAGTTGTAACGACATTAGGTGAACTAGTGGTGAGTAAAAAAACGTTGTACAATGATTTTAAAGTCATTCATTTAGTTATTATAACAGTCAAAGCATATTTTACCTTAAACAGATATACTTAATTATAATATATTGTTTCAGACCATAGATGGAGCTATACCTTCAACAATTGTTGATCTTTTTACACTGATTGATGCAGAAGTTCAAGGAGAAAACAGAAGTAATTTTTATTTTATTGTGAAGGAATGTGAAAAGGTAATAATGTTAATCAGTATTATTAAAAAATTAAAAATATGTACTCTCAACTTAGCATCTGCAATAATAAATTTCTTGTTTGTAGTTCCTTACAGATCGCATTTTAAAAGAACGTCTTGACATTGATACTCTTCAAGATGTAGGGACATTGAAAAACTTAAATTTTCAAACAAAGTTTATTAAAGTGAAAACAAAGCTTTAGTATGTATAATTTTTTAATATAGTAATAGTAAAATTAATTATTTTATTTTGAAAACATTATTTTTTATGTTATGCTGTTTTAGTTATAAACAAAAGAAGTTTAATCTCTTTAGAGAAGAGAGCGAAGGTTATTCTAAACTTGTAGTAGAACTTAATCAGGAACGATCTGCATCAGAAGTGGAATCAGTTTTAGAAATAGTCAAATCCCTTATTGGTAAACATTTTAACATTGCTATGGAACAATTTAATCTGTATATTTAATCATAAATGTATAATTATTATTACTTTTTTATTTATTTTAGGATATTTTAATCTTGACCCTAATAGAGTTCTCGATATACTTCTTGAAACATTTGAAACTAGACCTCAAGATGATGCTGTATTTATACCTCTTATACGATCATATATGAGTGATCAGCAAGTCTTGTGTGAAGTATTAGGTTTTAAATATCGTTGTGCAACAAATTCCACACCCTTTTCATTACAAAAAGTCACAGCACTAATGCTCCAGCATGGAGTCATTAGTTTAGATGACATACTACCTTGGCTTGTTCCCGATGACAAGGTAATCATCCAGGACTATGAACAAGACATGAAAAATGCAAAGGAGTACGTTAGAAAGATGAATGTGATCTCAACAAAAGATAAAGAAGAAGACAAAGAAGAAAAAGAAGCTCCAGTGGTAATTTATCTTTATAATTATCTAATTTTATTAGCATTTACATTTGCTCATTTCTAATCTTAATTTTAGGTGGATAAATATACAGGCAACCAAAAGTTTGGTCTGTGTGAAGCACTTTTAGAAGTTGGAGCATGGGATGTGGCCCTTAATTTATTCAACCGCCTTCCTGATCATTCTTTAACAGATCAAAAGCCAATTGCATTAGCGCTTTGTCGAATGATTCACGCACTTATAGAACCAGTCTACAGAAAGTGAGTCAAATAAATATAATTCACTGCTAATCTAAATAAAATTTGAATAAGAATTTTAATAAAACAACGCTTTCTAGGCACTGCATAATATCACCCAAACTGCCAGGTCGAAAGATCCCGCCTCTAACAAGCCCACTTGCACCAAAGGCTTTGGCGCGTTTGGAGGATATTCACGATGGGTTACTATCAATGCTGGTGGCGCTCGGGCCGAACCTCCACTACGATCCCGTCCTGATGTACAAGATAATGCGGTTGTGCCATACCGCGATCAAGCAGTGTTCACTGGATTCCAACAAGTTGCCCGTAGCCAAGGACACGACGCTCTATTGCGACGTCCTGACGATCCTCGACGTCGCTCTGCTGCCCTCTCTTTCCTTTATGGATTGCAACTGCTGCGTGGCCGAGGAAATCTGGAACATCATAAAGTACTACCCGTATCAGAACCGCTACGCACTCTATGCTAGGTGGAAGAACGACACGCCGATGCAGCATGCCGCTCTGCTCAGGAAGCGCGCTGATGCTCAGAAGAAGATCAAGAACGTCATCAAGAGAGTCAGCAAGGAAACCATCAAACCCGTCGGCAGATCCATTGGAAAACTCACCCATTCGTCACCCGGTGTTCTATTCGACTACGTCATTATTCAAATTCAACTCTACGATAACTTGATAGGTAAAGCAAATGCTAAATCCATATTTTAATTACAATTATTATTTCTCTCTTTAATGGTTGGCTAGTTAATATAGGGGAAAGCGGAGTATAGTAGGCCACCCCATTAAATATGATTCATTTGGCGTGAAAAATATTTATTAACAAGTTTCATTCAAATTAAAGCATTTTGAAAGATTATCTTTAATTTGAATGAAACTTGTTAATAAATGTTTTTTTACACCAAATGCAACATACTTAATGGGGTGGCCCGAAGGTTCACATTGCCCCGTGGCCTATTATGCCCCGCTTTCCCCTAAATTATTTTAATTTTTAAAATTATTTTTATTGCTCTATAATTTTGCGGCCATTCAGAAAATATAAAAAAATTTGATAAAGATAAAAGAAACGTTGTAATTGAGCATATGCAGCAGATCAAGAAATTCAAGATCCAAGATTTCCAACATTAATTATGATATAATATGATTATTAATTGTAACCAGTACTGTTATTATCTACTGTGTATTGTACATTAATATGCTTAATGTAATTGGCAGGACCGGTCGTCGATTCCCTCAAGTATCTGACCAACATATCATACGACGTCCTTGGATACTGCTTGATCGAAGCTTTAGCAGGAGCAGAAAGAGATCGGTTCAAACACGACGGAACCAGTATTTCTCTATGGTTGCAGTCGCTCGCTTCTTTCTGTGGGGCCATATTCAAAAAATACAACATCGAACTAACCGGATTACTGCAGTACGTCGCTAACATGCTGAAAGCTCAAAAGAGGTATATCAATATCTTTCACTAATCTTTGTTTTAAGTCACATTTATCGAAGCACTTATGAGAGCAGAAAGAAATATTTCTAATATTTTACTAAAGAGAAAAACAGGTTTTTTCTGATGAGCAAAGCAGAATAAATTAATTTTATTTTGAAAAAACATAAATCATTTGTAACAGTAAGTTTTACGTAACTTTAATCGTTATGCGAAAATTTTTTGTAGCAGCGATAAAAATACGCTATCTCCACATCTGTACGAGCTTTTTAATGCCTTGTCGAAAATTGCAGATCGTCGATCTGAATCGAAGACACAGTTCGGGCGTTCATCGACGTTGCCTATGTCCCTTCGTTCTAAGTAGTGTTACACTAGCACCCAAAGACTTACTTGACAATCATTACTTGAAGAGAAAAAGCTTCACACGCGAAGTGATTAAGTTTGTGTTGCTCTAAACGTGATATATGAACAGTAATTAAAAAAAAAAATTAAACTAGTGTGATGAGGATCAGTCGAGCGTTTTTGCGGTCACAATTTTCGTGTGTTCGTGCATCAGAAAAGTGATTTACGCATTACTGCTAATCATACGATCTACGATTGAATGAGGAACTTTTGGAATGTAACTACCTTATAATTCAAGATATGGAGCTCTTGATTGTTTTTCAGTTTTGTTTTTATTTTCTAAAATTCTACGCACGAGGTCATTCATCAACGCATCAAGGGAATACTTAAATGACACACATATCTATCTATAACTTTATTCAAAAATTTAACCGAGACCGTCGAATGCTATTAATTGATCGTATAAAATCTATAACAAACTAATGTGAGATCCTCGACCTTCCCAATCTCACCAAAAAGTTTTTTTTGCGAAAGGTGAGGACTTAATCCTTTTTACGTGTATAATGATTTCATTAATTACCGATTTTTATTATTTATTTTTGTCATTTTCAGAGATCGTTATAAGATAATTAGATGATGATTGGGAAAACTTTAATTTAAATTATTGTGAAAAAATTTTCATGTGATGATTGGAAGTGAAAGGACTTGGAGAGGAATAAAAAACTGGAAAGATGATGCGCGTGCGAGTTTTCGTCAGTGGAGTGAACGGAATGTTTTCGGCACATCGGCGAGAATAAGTGACGATAAAATAGGCATTTATTTGAGTTTTTGAATTGAAAAAAATAACATACAAATTAATAGGCTTCACGTGTAAATTATTTAGGGATATCTAATTATGCATCTCTTTTTTTTTTGTTTAGCAAAAAAGAATACACTTTTTTTTCTATATTTTTCCATGATTGTTAAAAAAATGTTTAGTCCAAATGTTTAAGATACACTTAAAATTATAATTCAGTTTGAATTAACAACAGTGGTTTAATGCCTTTAAATCTATTAATTGAAACTAAAAAAAATTATTTAATTGAGTAAATGGCGGTTTTAAGTAATGTATTTGATTGTTGATATTTCAGTTTGGATCTCCTAATTTTAAAAGAAATCGTCCAAAAAATGACAGGTATTGAGGCTGCAGAAGAATTGACTTCCGATCAGCTTGATGCCATGGCAGGTGGTGATCTCTTACGTGTAGAGGTATTTTAAATTTTCTGTCAAAAAATATTCTATTTGATAGACATTTAATTAATCGCATATTATTTTCATTGAAGGCTGGCTATTTTAGTCAAGTAAGGAATACCAAAAAATCATCACAAAGATTAAAAGAAGCTCTTGCAGAACATGATTTAGCAGTCGCCCTTTGTCTGCTAATGGCACAGCAAAAGCATTGTGTTGTGTATCGAGAAACAGAACAATCTCATTTAAAACTCGTAGGTTAGTACAGTTGCAGTGTTTAAAAAATTAGTTTATAATGAGCCTTGTTTATTTAATTACACTGTGATTGCATTACTTACAAATATTTTCAGGAAAACTGTATGACCAATGTCATGATTCACTAGTCCAATTTGGTACCTTCCTTGGTTCAACAATGACAGTAGATGAGTACGTTGAAAGGCTACCATCAATTCACTCCATGCTTCAAGATTACCACATTCACGCGGATGTCGCTTTCTTCCTGGCAAGACCCATGTTCGCCCATGCGATAAATGTAATTTATTCTCAGTTTTAATTATGAATTGACAAAACTGGCAACATTTTCTTAAACTTTTTAATTTTAGATAAAATACGACACACTCCGCAAAGCAGATCCAAATTACAAGAAGATGTCTTCGACAGTAAAGCAAGCAAAGTACGCTGAAGCTGCTCAAGCAGTGATGGCTCCAGTTGCACAGTCAGTACGACCTCTGCACCCTATCAAAGTCTGGGAAGACATTTCACCTCAATTCCTCGTCACATTCTGGTCTCTGTCCCTGTACGATCTTTATGTACCGGTAGATAGTTATCAGCGCGAGATCAACAAATTGAAACAGCTTGCATCGCAGGCTGCCGATTCCAAAGATTTGGTATATAATTTTTTTTCAGCTATTAAAAAATAATTTGCTACTTACTTGAATAAAAAATTGTTATGCTAAATGTTTAGACTGCTAGCAAAGGAAAGAAGGAACAGGAGAGGTACACAACATTAATAGATAAATTGCAAGATGAGAGAAAAAAGCAAGAAGAGCACGTGGAAAAGGTTCATGCATACTTAAGGCAAGAAAAGGATTCTTGGTTTTTGTCAAGAAGTGCAAAGTTTCTTCAGTTATGCTTATTCCCTCGATGTACCTTCACAACTGTAGACGCTTTGTACTGCGCCAAATTTGTACATACAATTCACTGTCTAAAGACTGCGAATTTCTCTACTCTTCTTTGCTACGACAGAGTAAGTTGTATTAATCAAATTAACAAAAAAAAATGTACAAATTAAAAATTTAATCTACAAAAATATTCTTTGTTTATTTCTAGCTTTTCTGTGATATTACTTATTCTGTAACCTCGTGTACAGAAAATGAAGCACACCGTTACGGCAGATTTTTGTGTGCCATGCTTGAAACAGTCATGAGGTGGCATTCTGAAAAAGCAATATTCGATAAAGTAATAAAACACTCACTTTTACTATATTTCTTTTTATGAGAACAATGGAATTAATATTTATGTTTTTTCTGTAGGAATGTAGCACTTACCCAGGATTCGTCACCAAGTTCCGTGTAAGCAACGAATTTTCTGAAGCAAACGATATGGTTGGGTTTGAAAACTATAGACACGTTTGCCACAAGTGGCATTACAAAATCACAAAAGTAAATTTCTTTAATATATAATAATAATAAAATCTATGTATAAGTAATTTTAATTAAATGATGAATAATTATTTCTAGGCCATTGTCGTTTGTCTCGATTCCAAGGATTATGTACAAATTAGAAATTCTCTGATTATATTAATCAAAATTTTGCCGCATTTCCCTGTTCTGGCTAAACTCTCACAAATTCTTGAAAGGAAGGTAGAAAAAGTTCGTGATGAGGAACGCAACAAGAGGCAGGATCTTCATGTATTGGCTACGTCGTACTGTGGACAATTGAAAGCCAGAGCACCACAGATGATTCGTGAATCTGACTTCCACCAAGTCGGTGACAAAGTAAGTTTAACATTATTTCATTATTCAAAGGCACATCAGGTTCATTTCTCTAAAATATTTTCACGTTTAAATTAATAGGCTGCTAAGGCATCTGAAACAACGGGCGCTGACGCTGGCGCAGACAAAGTAAGCAACGGTGTGACAACCAAAGAAGTAAACAACGGGGATTCTCGGAGTGAAAAAGACAACAAAGAGAAACGTACTGCAAGTTCGGGACAATCATATCAGTTAGTATCTAATTTTTTCATACAATGTTTATGTATACTTAATTATTTTTTGTTTGTAATACTCGTTTTTAAATATACAATTATTTTTTTAGTGAAAGTTCTGAAAAGAACAGGAAACGAGAAGAAAGCAGAGAAGCATCAGAATCACGAGAAAAATATTCAAAGAAGGACGAGTATAAAGAAGAAGAAGTTACAGAGAAGAGAGACAGAAAATATTACAAAGTAAGAAAATAACGAAAACTCAATAATTGAACATAACTTTAATGTGAATCTTTTCTAAAATATTGATGATCTTTACAGGACGATCATTACACCGCGGATAACTTCGACCGAGATCTTTCTAGTGTCTCTAACAGCAGTACCAGCTCTGGACCTATGGCTGATGGTGATAGAGGTAAAAATTATTGATTCATTAGTAAATCTAGCATAAATATTATTGCATATTGTTATTAATGTAAAAAAACTCCTTAAATTTCAGATACAAAACGAAGAAAGGTAGAAGCTCAGAAGGTTTGTAAAAGTTTACCCTAATGAAATAGATAAAGTTTTCTTTTATATATTAATCAAGTGTATTCATTTAGGAAACGAGACGGACAGAAGTGGTTTCAGAAAAGAAGGAAAGGTCTTCGGCTAAAGCTAAAATACGAGAAGAACAAAAGGAACTACGCAGAGAAAAGAAGCTTGGCAGGAAAAGAGTAAATGTTTATTAATATATTTAGCGAATATAATGTACGAATTTCACTATAAAACTATTTAATTACAGGACAGAGGAGACGAACTGGTAGTTCCAGCAGAACAGAAACGAAGAAAAGACGATGACCGGGGTTCGTGATTCAAGATTTGTTCTTTTTTTTATTTTTATAAAGAGAAATGTTATATAATTTGTTTTTGCTTTATCATTATACTTTAAAAGAGCGAGATCATTTTAGTTTAACTTTCGAGCTTATGAATTTTATGAATGACTAAATATATGATAAGTTTTAAGACGATTTGTAAAATTTACTTCCTTTCAGCGAAGGGAACACACCAAAACGGAGACTTGCCCGAACATAGAGATAAACATCACTACAGCAAGGTTGGTAAAGTAAAAGGCCGATTGCATTAGAAGATTGCGTTGGAATTCACTTTTCAATTGCTTGGATACCGTCACCTTAAAAAAATGATACATTCCTAGTAAATTCTTAATTCTTCTCATTCGTTCTAAAAGATTTCATTATATTAATTCTTCACATCATCCAGTCACTACTGTCGTTGCGGCTTGTTACGCTAATGCACTGGATTTTTAATAATTGCATTATTGCAAAAATCCAGAAAATTTTTTTCTGAATTCATGTTTAAGATAAACACAAAGGCACTTTGAAAGGCATGCCCTTTGAAACAAGTAACGAAGGGATAATTGTAAATTAAATTCTGCGCTAAACAAATCGATTTTACTCTGCACGAGGTCACCTGCGATTTTCAGTCATGCTTTCCTCTCACATTATCACCGATTTTATCAATTTTTTGTCACTACAATAACTAATAAATTCCTCATAACATTTTTCTAACAATGCCTTGCTTAATCCTTAGTTTTCAAAAACGTCCTCCTCCAGTGCATTGAAAAGACGAAACGGAAGACAATGACAATCGAGACACAATCTAGGTGATACCTATTAAGTTAAACTAAGTGTCAGCTAAATTTATTTTCCTTTTTTTAAACAAAAAATAATACACTGTGTGTTGCACCGTAAAGGATAAAACTCTACAAAGAAGACTATATTTTCAGGAAAAGTCACCATACGCGAAGGAGCGAACACACGAGCGGGAGGGTCGCGAAACACGTGACAAACAATATCCTTTGAAATATAATGCTTAGTACTATTTTATAAGAATTATTTTAACTTTTTTTCCGTTCTCTTTGGGTTTTGCTTAGCTGTTGGTTTTTGTCTTTGTTGTTTTTAAATTACTTTTTAATTTATAGCTTGTTACTTTTCTTATGAAGTTTATTCCCCTTTTTTATTCTGCTTTGCATTTAATTCTACTTATTTTTATTTAGTAGAAAATCCTTTTTTAAAGTATACCGTAGATGTTGAATAACTGCTTAATTTGTTGAAATAAAAAATTAGATTTTTTTTAGCTACTACTTAAACAAAATTGAATTTGATGTTTTTCTGATCGATGAGAATGCAATTTTATTACAGTGTGTTACAAAATTATTTTATTCTTTATTTAATTCTTTTGTTCCTTATTTTATTTTTCTCCAGCAACAGTTCAACAAAATATTTTTCTTAACTGATAATTACTAGGAGAAGTTCTGATCCCAAACGAAGATGATGTAAAACAACAGATGGAATTTGACTCACATTTTATATTGCTACGTTTGAATGTTGTATGTAATTAATTTAGAATTTCATCAAGTAATAAAATATAAAAATAGTGATCAATTTGTATATTAAGTTTACGCCCAGTTTTATATAATAAAAATATTTCAAACTATTTTACTTTTATTTTATTTGTACTTTATACAGTCTTATAAGTAAATTAAGTTAAAAAATATTATCTATGCTTTTTAAATTAGTAAATTAACTCTGTACAATTATTGTGATGAATTTGTAATAAAACTAATGTAATTCTGATCAGCCTTCAAGGTGTCTTCTTCTAAACGCCGGAGTCGCATCTTAGCATCCTTAATCACATCGTCTGTAGAACTACTTTCGCTTACTATAGTATTAGTAGTATTCACTACCCTTATAATTGATGATGATGGTATATCTGCGATTTGAGATCGTTTTAATTGTGCTTCCTCCAACTTTCGAGATAATTGTAGAACTCTAGAATTTAACTGGTCTATCCTTAATTGTTGTTCTTTTACAAGTCCATTCAAGTCTTGTTTTTCTTGAAACAAAATATTTCGTTCATTACGAGTTGAAATAAAACTTTCAAAGTCAGTTTGCACTTGAACATCCCTTAAATTTAAATTACAAATACGTTCCTTTTGTGGAATTTCTCTTTGAACTTTTAATAATTCATCTTGCAACTTCTTCAAGTCTCCTTCAAACTGTCTGTAGCTGTCTCGTTCTTTTTCTAATCTGTAAATAATTTCATAATGTTCTTAAACATTCAAATACTACTTTTTAAGAATAAAAATTATCAAAAATGATTAAAAATACCTGTTAGCTTCCTGTGCAAGTAATTTTTCTTGGATTATTAATTCAGTTTCCTTTTGCATTATTCGGAAAGTTTCTTGTTTTTTAGTTTCTTCTAATTGTTTCTCTTTAATACTGTAAGAGTGCATTAATTTCTAAGAAAAACAAATTAAATTGTATTAAAAGCTTTTATTAGGATATACTTTTTAAATTGTAAAATTTCAAATTTACCTGAGCTTGTTCTAATTTTTCTTGTAACATTAATAACTGCTTTTCCATTGTTACAGTTTGTTCTTTCAATTCAGCCTCTTTTTGTCTGAGTTGCGTATCAAATAAATCTCTTTGTTGAATTAATTTCTTTTTAGCTGCTACAATTCTGAGCATTTCTTGAGTCATAGATTCTCCTCTTTCTTTGGTTTGTACTTCTTGGTGCGTAACATTCCAAGTCTTAGATTGTTTTTCATTTGCAGAAGAAAAACAATCATCTGTTTTAATACCCTGCAATATACAAAGAAGTAAAGGCAAATCATTTTCCGCATATTCCTTTATTATACTTTGTCCTTTGGTTTTTGTCGGCTTGATTCCTAATGTTTCTAATGTATGAGTTACATAGTCGCTTTGTAGTTTTTGACGATTACTTGTACTATTATCTCTATTGTTTGTGGGAATGTGTTTATTAAAATTGACTAAAAGAGGGGCTTCACTAGACAAAACTGATAAAGTGTAAACATAATTATGATTCCACAGATACTCTGCTATAAGTAAGTCGTAGATATACTGTTTGGCTGATTTTGGAGCATTGCTTTCAAACTTTTGCGCCAAATCTCTATTTTTCAAAGCGTTCACTAAATTTTGTCTAAGATGTGTTCGTATATTCGAAATAATTCCACACTTGTCAAACCTATAAAAATAATATTACTTTTATTTCATTAATAATAACATATAAATAAGATTTTAAAACATATAAACATAACCTAACAAGACAAAATAACACTGGAAAATACAAAAAATATAATAAATAATTCATACCACGAATAAACAGTGGAGTAATATTCATCTTCCATTACGTATTATTCTAGAAATAAATAAACTTATAAAAGACATGCGATTAATTTTAAATTAAGTTTGAACACCATAGAAAAGTATATACAGTAAACTGCGTAATAAACTATATACAGTGGGATTATACACTTTTGTACTCAATTATTCATTACATGTCAGCCCGAGCAGGTGGTAGGTGCTACGCGGCTATTATTAGTATTATTACTCGTAGGAAAGCCGTTGTCCTTGTCACTAACATGTGAGAGAGACAGAGAGAAAACATGAAAGTAGGGTTTTCTCTCTCGCACTTTCAGCCAGGATGAAACGAAACGCGGCGAGCTTAACTGTAATAAAAACATTCCTTCGCAATTTTCTCCCGTAGAACGGAGAAGGGGGCGAGGCAAGTTGTGAATACTCGCAGATACTAACGTTATTAGTCGATACGAGCTGGTCGTGAGATCCGCAGGCCGCAGGGCAACTCGACCTTTCGAAAGCAGCACCACGATGAAGGACTATTACCTGGACCCGGCTTTATTTGCTCCTGTGAGTATTTTATCATTTACAAGGACTATATTTATTGACTTATTCTTAAATTAATTATTGCGATTCCTTTATTAAATAGTCCTTCAAAAATTATTCAACATATCAATACCAATTTTGTCTAAATTCTTGGAATTTCAGAATTTTCTTACGTGTAATTGTAGTTGCTTTGTAGGACAAAACTTTAGTTATAAATATTCTGTATCGCCATTGGTTTTAATTTAATTATATTTCATTCAATTGCAAATACTTAAAGAGAAAAATAAATTTCGATAACATTCAATTTTATTTAAATAATTTCATTTATGTAATACGAGATTCAGAAAGCTAAACAGCTTGTGAATTAACCTGTGTAATGTATTGTCGTTTCCTACGAAGACTAATATATCTGAAAAAAGGTCTATTTTAAGAGATTGCTGTTTTTAGAGTACCAGAGTAAACTAAATTTGTCTAGGACCTGAAAAACTTGTGGTATCATTGGTACGATACTCTAACTAGGAGAGTATCTCACCTCTGGGTCATGGATTTTGCTGAAATTTTTACAAGAGGTTCCTTTCACCTTCGATAGAAAGAATGCACAGTCTCCGGGTCTGATGGCCATTTTTTTCAAAATAGTGCCCTGCGAAAGATTTGCAACTTTGTTCGCAGCTCAAACTTTGATGA